>CM031960.1:9907864-10270364 GCA_018749465.1 Paracanthobrama guichenoti | reverse complement strand
ATTTTCTTCAAATTGATCAAAGCAGCTCCATTACGGAGGCCCTAAAGCAAGAATGGGCAACTTCAGTCCTGTTTGCAGAGATAGCTCCAACCCCGAAAAAAAAAAAAAAAAAAAAAAAAAAGACTCACCTGCCTGTAGTTTTCTAGTAATCCTGAATTTCTAGTAAGCGAGGAACGCAAATGTTGGGCGAGCGGACGCAAAATTTCTCAGGGGAACTCACATGTAGGATGAGCGAACGCAAAGTTTCTCAGGGAAACGAAAATGTTGGGCGAGCGAACGCAAAGTTTCTCAGGGAAACGAAAATGTTGGGCGAGCGAACGCATAGTTTCTCAGGGGAACTCAAATGTTGGGCGAGCGAACCCAAAGTTTCTCAGGGGAACGCAAATGATGGGCGAGCGAACGCAAAGTTTCTCAGGGGAACTCAAATGTTGGGCGAGCGAACGCAAAGTTTCTCAGGGGAACTCAAATGTTGGGCGAGCGAACGCAAAGTTTCTCAGGGGAACGCAAATGTTGGGCGAGCGAACGCAAAGTTTCTCGAGGGAACTCAAATGATGGGCGAGCGAACGCAAAGTTTCTCAGGGGAACGCAAATGATGGGCGAGCGAACGCAAAGTTTCTCGGGGGAACGCAAATGTTGGGCGAGCGGACGCAAAGTTTCTCGGGGAACATAAATGTTGGGCGAGCTAACGCAAAGTTTCTCAGGGAACGCAAATGTTGGGCGAGCGAACATAAAGTTTCTCAGGGAACTCAAATGTTGGGCGAGCGAACATAAAGTTTCTCAGGGGAACTCAAATGTTGGGCGAGCGAACGCAAAGTTTCTCAGGGGAACGCATAATGTTGGGCGAGCGAACGCAAAGTTTCTCAGGGGAACTCAAATGTTGGGCGAGCGAACATAAAGTTTCTCAGGGAACATAAATGTTGGGCGAGCGAACATAAAGTTTCTCGAGGAACTCAAATGATGGGCGAGCGAACGCATACAAAGTTTCTCGGGGAACGCAAATGATGGGCGAGCGGACCTTAAAGTTTCTCGGGGAACATAAATGTTGGGCGAGCGGACGCAAAATTTCTCGGGGAACTCACATGTAGGATGAGCTTAACGCAAAGTTTCTCAGGGAAAGCGAAAATGTTGGGCGAGCGAACGCAAAGTTTCTCAGGGAAACGAAAATGTTGGGCGAGCGAACGCATAGTTTCTCAGGGGAACGCAAATGTTGGGCGAGCGGACGCAAAATTTCTCAGGGAAACGAAAATGTTGGGCGAGCGAACGCATAGTTTCTCGAGGGAACTCAAATGTTGGGCGAGCGAACGCAAAGTTTCTCAGGGGAACGCAAATGATGGGCGAGCGAACGCAAAGTTTCTCGAGGAACTCAAATGTTGGGCGAGCCGAACGCAAAGTTTCTCAGGGAACGCAAATGTTGGCGCAAAGCAGGGAACTCAAACAAAGTTTCTCAGGGAACTCAAATGTTGGGCGAGCGAACGCAAAGTTTCTCAGGGGAACTCAAATGTTGGGCGAGCGAACAAAGTTTCTCAGGGGAACTCAAATGTTGGGCGAGCGGACGCAAAGTTTCTCAGGGGAACTCAAATGTTGGGCGAGCGAACGCAAAGTTTCTCAGGGGAACTCAAATGTTGGGCGAGCGGACGCAAAGTTTCTCAGGGGAACTCAAATGTTGGGCGAGCGAGCTAATAAAGTTTCTCAGGGAACTCAAATGTTGGTTGAGCGAAGCAAAGTTTCTCAGGGGAACTCAAATGTTGGGCGAGCGAACCCAAAGTTTCTCAGGGGAACTCAAATGTTGGCGAGCGAACGAACTCAAATGTTGGGGAGCGAACGCAAAGTTTCTCAGGGGAACTCAAATGTTGGGCGAGAGCGAACGCATAGTTTCTCAGGGAACTCAAATGTTGGGCGAGAGCGAACGCATAGTTTCTCAGGGAACTCAAATGTTGGGCGAGCGAACGCAAAGTTTCTCAGGGGAACTCAAATGTTGGGCGAGCGAACATAAAGTTTCTCAGGGGAACTCAAATGTTGGGCGAGCGAACGCAAAGTTTCTCAGGGGAACGCAAATGTTGGGCGAGCGAACGCAAAGTTTCTCAGGGGAACGCAAATGATGGGCGAGCGAACGCAAAGTTTCTCGAGGGAACTCAAATGTTGGGCGAGCGAACGCAAAGTTTCTCAGGGGAACGCAAATGTTGGGCGAGCGAACGCAAAGTTTCTCAGGGGAACTCAAATGTTGGGCGAGCGAACGCAAAGTTTCTCAGGGGAACTCAAATGTTGGGCGAGCGAACAAAGTTTCTCAGGGGAACTCAAATGTTGGGCGAGCGGACGCAAAGTTTCTCAGGGGAACTCAAATGTTGGGCGAGCGAACGCAAAGTTTCTCGAGGAACTCAAATGTTGGGCGAGAGCGAACGCATAGTTTCTCAGGGGAACACACATGTAGGGCGAGCGAACGCACAGTTTCTCCCTACCATCTTATATTTTTTTCCACCACCATTTCCCTTTAGGGGCAAATCATTGATCATTGGATTTGATTTGAAATGATCACATTGAAATGAAAATATGAAATGCCAAACCACTTCCACCACATTCGCTGGGAATGTGACAGTTCTGGAGCATCAGCTATAACAGGATTTTTGTGGTTTGATGGGTCATGTTTAAACCCATTTGTGGCTGCTCCCTCCACGACAGTGGAATCGTAACCCGTTCATCCAGCACCGATTATTAGTGGACAGCTGGACTGTTGTTTTCCTCTCCCACGCAAGGCCACTAAAACATCGCTGCGGCAGGGGGGTTAATTTTAGGGTTCAGGTTTCTCTCTGTGGTCCTTGCGGAGGAAAGGAGGGACGTTACCACAAAGAGGAGGATGATGATGATATTGGATGCAGGTTTGGGAACAAGGATAAAGAAACACTTGAGAGCTTTTCTGTGGTTAACCCATTCACACAACCTTCCTTTGCTCATTCCCTCCATCTTATTGATGCCGTCAAGCCAGAAATGGTCCTGTGGGAAGAAAGACAAGGAATTCAGCGGCACTTCTTTACAAAATGTATTTAAAGTAATTCATTGGTTTTTAAAATATAAAATAATAGGTCTCTGTACCATTATTTATTAAGCTTGGCCAATTGTAGACCTCCGTCATTCATCCCCAGGGATAGTTGAAAATGAAAAATAATTTACTCGCCCTCAAGTTGTTCCAAACCTGTATGAGTTTCTTTCTTCTGCTGAACACAAAAGAAGATATTTTGAAGAATGTCAGTAACCAAACAGTTGATGGACCCTATTGACTTCCATAGTATAAAAAGTCAATGGGGTCCATCAACTGTTTGGCTACCCATATTCTCCTAAATATCTTCTTTTGTGTTCAGCAGAAGAAAGAAACTCATACAGGTTTGGAACAACTTGAGGGCGAGTAAATGATGACAGAATTTTTATTTTTGAGTGAACTATCCCTTTAAGTGCCGTGAATGCACAACCCTCCTAATAATTCAGGTGATATTCAGTCATTTAATAGCATACAGATGTGTATGTGATATGATCTACCATCTGTAAATCTACCAGTCTGACAATCATCAATCGTCTTACTATTCACATCAGGTTTCATGAGAACTGGTTTTGCATCTTTTGATCTTGCTATGAAAGAAAGCGATTTCAGGCGCTTTGGAAACAGCAGCAGTCCATGACTTCTAGAGAGATTGCTGTGCAAATTAGTGTTTCATCTGAAGCAGATATTTGTGGGGGAAAATTACAGCAACTGCTTAATAATGTTTTTAATATTTTTTTAAGGTTTATAAATTCAGCTAAATGCTGTTGTTTACATTGCATTTTTACATTAAAACGTTAATAAATAAATCAATTAAAAAAATGAAATTAAATAATAAATTAAAAATTAAATGTATGCTTACCCTAATACTGCAGTTTAATCAGAACACAATTAATTATTATAATTATAATAAAAATATATATAAATATGATTATAAATCTAATATTGAAATATATGGAAAATGTAATAAATAAATGTACCCTCACCCTAATCATTACAGGTGATTAATCAATATAAAATAAATAATAAAAAGTATTAAGCATATGCAATGTAATCCTCAGAACACAAATCTAAAAACATTTATAAATAATAATAAAAAAATACATTAGAAAATCACTAATCAATATAGGTGATGAATCAATATTATTTTAATGCATATGCAATTTAAAAACCATAACATTATGTAAACACATGAATATGGCGCTCTATGCGTGTTAAAAGACAGACAGAGGTACACTATAACAGGGCATCTCTTCTCTGTCTCTACATGCAAAGGGGTCCTTGCACTGATTTCTGTCAATATTTCCCATTAAGAACGTCTTGAGAGTACCGTGAAGACATTTAGAAGGTATATTAATAAGCATAGATACAATTAAATCAATTCAGACAAGTGAGAAGACCGGTTTCTTGAGACCCCAAAACCACAACCTTTCCCTTTTCACCCAGAGACAGTGCTAGTTATTGTGATCTGTGCTTGAACTCAAAACACACCTCAAAGTCCATGCGCATCTGCAGGTTGGAGCGGTCAGTTACCCATCACCACGCCCTGATAGGACCGGCGACGTTGTGATTGGTCAGTGAAGATAAACAGGCCAGTCCTGTGTTTGAGAAAAAGGTGCAGAGAGGCGGCCCAAAAGAGACAAAGGGCACCTGGGAATGTTTTCATCTGCCAGAGGCCATCTTAACTCACAGAAGCTCGTGTTACATTATGTAATTGGGGCCGTGCGGCCACCAAATGGTGCGCGGCTGAGGTGGGTGTATAAGGTTTTGATAGAGGAGAAGCGATGCAGGTCCTAGGGCGTTCACCTGTGATTCAGAGAATCAGGAATTTTTTGCTGAACTACCGGTCGTAAATGACGCTTTAGAGCCCTCCCTTACGCTTCGCTATCGTTCTCTCGTTTTCCAAAGCGGCGATAATTGGAGATGGGGTGAGAGCTACATATGGTCCCTTCAATCCAACCTCCCCCAGCCCAGGCTGAAAGCTCATTAAAAAGGTTGCTTGTTAATGAGCTATAGGGATCATAGAGCGTCCCACTCATTAGAGGGCCAGAGATACCAGCGAGAAGGTTTCGTTTCGAAAAGAAAAGAGCTGTTAAGATGACTCTACTCCCCCTTGGTTTCTCAACATCCTCAGACTCCCACTCGCTTCAATCCCAGAACCCCTTTCTCCACCTCCAGATGTCTAATCACACCGACAATCTCATCTTTTCCATCAAACCCGGTTCCTTGAAGGCCAACCTGAATGACCCAGTGGTTTAGTCAGATATGACTGTCCTACTAACGGACTATGACTCAACAACAATAGCCGTTAGAGGAAAGCGGCTCATCTGTGCAAATACTGTTGAATTTGTGATGTGATCTGAGACATGTAGCGGCAGGTTCGACTTGCCGTCACACTTTCTGGTTCTCACATACTCTCTCTCTCACACACACACACACACACACACACACACACACACCCTTTGACTTTGCCTCAGTCTTTTAATCATCGTACAAATAGGCATAGAAATACAAAATACACAGCCATAGAAGTGGTGGGCTACACAGGGATTTCTGGGAGAAATCGCGTAAGACATGATGACACCAACAGAAATTATTATAACAATATACAGAGGACAAAAAGAGCTTTGTTTTCGCTGCTCCCTGAAGAAACGGACACAACCGGATGTCCAACTATTTTCACATTTGTTTTTTTTAATACAAAAAAATTCCATTTGATGACGTATTCTACCATATTTGTTACCACGCAAACAAAGTATAACATAACAGTTCCCTGACATTGATAATAATCATAAAAAACTGTAACAAAGCAGACTTTTCCCTGTATAGATTTATCATATATCTGGTCTCACATATACACAAACAAACACAAGTGCTCTCTCAGTGGGTTCACCATTCATCAGCGCCAACAACCAATCAGAAACAGAGGCTTTTCAATCCACAAAACACAACTTTCTATGTGCTCGGGCAGTGAAACGAATGTCTGCAAACAGACTGAACAGGCTCACAAAATACAACGAAAATTTATTTGTTGTGTAATAAAGTGGCTATGAAACCAATACGGATACATTTTTGTGGAATATGTTGCAAAATGTCGGCACAAACTAAAATATACACATTTACACAATTCTAAACTATAAACTAAATGGCAAACAAATGCTCTTTAACAGTGATATGCGACAGTGAACATGTATTGCCACAGACCCAATCAGTCCTGTTTAATATACAGTATCAAAAAAAAGAAACAACCCTGTCAGATAGTTGGGAAAACACAAGCTTAAATTTGTCTATTGCCATCTGTGCACTTACTACACTGATGTAGACCAGGGGTGTCCAATCCTGCTCCTGGACGGCCGACATCCTGCATAGATTAGCTCTGACCTGCTCCAACACACCAGCCTGAAAGTTAAGCAAAGGTCCTGAAGAATTTGATGAGGCGCTTCAGGTTGGAGCCAAACTCTGCCCTCTAGTAGCAGGATTGGACATCCCTGATGTAGACACACACACAAATTTCGATGAATCATGAACCTTTAAGGCTCTGTGGTAGAGTGCCAAAACAGCGTCCACTTCAGACTTGCATTGCAGAATTTAAACCAAAAAAAATTATATATAAATCACATTGACAGATGCCACTCGGTCTTCCTGTCTGATTGTCTTTTGGGCTCAACAAAAGGCTCAAATGATTTGTAACCATCTCCGTATACTCTGACTAGTCAAACTGTCATGTTCTGAGTTCGAAGTGCCTTGTACGATGGTGGCTAGGACTAAGAGTTCAGAATATTGCATGTCAGGATTTTAACAGTAGGCACTTGTACTGATATGAGAATCTATCACGTCTCGGTCAGTACCAGCATCACTTAGGGAGTGACTGAGGTGAGGGCGGGAAAGGTCGTCTTGGTTTTTTGATAAGATGCACGTAGTCGTGGGCAGAAGATCATCACGTTTGGTGGTTTTGGTCATGATCAGAGTGTCACGTTGCTATTTTTATACTGCGGTTTGACCCAGCGCCACAGTTTCTTCAGAGGAGGGGTGCTCATCAGCACTGACCCTCATTTCAGCATCCTCCTCTTTGAGCTGCTCTGATAGGCCCACATTCGATTCTGTGAGCGTTGTGACGGGAGCTCCTGATTTATCATCCTCCATTTTGATGTTGAGGGCGTTGTAATCGGCAAGCGAGCCTTGGCTGTAGGCGCCGGCACTGGCGTGAGTGAGTCCGTGGACCTTCTTGAGGTGTTTCTCCAGTGTGGCATAGACGGTGAACGGGACAGAGCAAAGCTGACACTGAAAGGCGGCGCGTGTCCCGCGGGCGCCATGTGTTTTCATGTGGCGTGTGAGCTTGCTGCTCTGCGCGCAGGCGTAGCTGCAGAGGCCACAGCGGTACGGCCGTTCGCCCGTGTGGCTGCGCCGGTGGACCGTAAGGTTACTGCTGTTACGGAAACACTTTCCGCAGAATTCACAAGCCTCTTCTTTTTTCTTCTTGCCCCCGCCGCTGGTGACCTGCCTTCTTTCGTTCTCCCTCTGCCAGTCCTGGACTATCTCCACAGCCTCCACCTCCTGCTCCCATTCGCCTTGAGGACGATCTTCCCGTTCTGGGCGCTTTGGTGTGCAGTTCCCGCTGGCAATCCCGCTCTCGCCACTTCCACCTGTATCTCCGCTCTCCAGAGAGCCCTCCGAGGGGCTGCCATAGGGAGATGGCTGTTGAGGCTCACCTTGACCCTCCTCTTCCGCTTCTCTCAGAGGCTGGTAGTATCGCAGAAGATTGCGATCCACACCTCTGGACTGCGAAGATATCAAGATCAGGCTGGTACCTCCTGGATGCTTCCCAGCCTCCAAGCTACCGCCATGACCACCGGAAATATCATTATCTCCCTGTGCAGAAAGCTTTCTGTCCTCATCCGCACTGGCAGGGCTGGGATCGGACGTTTCCTGTCCAGCAGCAGAACGACGGTGGCTTCTCATGTGTCGTGCGAGTTCGCCGCTCTGGGAGAACGTGAGCTGGCACAGACCACAGTGGTAGGGCCTATCGCAGGCGTGAGTGCGGCGGTGGGCGGACAGGCTGCGCAGAGACTGAAAGCCCTGGCCGCACAGCTGGCAGGAGTAGGCTGTGTGAAGAGGTGGAGTGGAGTGGGGAAAAGGCGAAGCAGCCGGTGGAGATGGGGATGGGGAAGGCACCACTCCTCCGTTGTTGCAGCTGACCTCTGCCAGGCGCTGTAAACACATGGAGAAGTTCAGGCCCTGCAGATCGTGTGGTGCAGGGGTGGAGCTGTGGGGAGGCTTGTGAGGGCGGGCCGATCTTTGGGACGGCTGAAACGCAGAGGCCAGTGCGGCACCCAGGTGACGTGGATCCATAGTGGCTGCCGGTTTTGACATCTGCGCGATGGTGTCGTCCTCCACATGGTAGATGCTGAGAGAATGTGCGTTCTGAGCATGCTGGAGGAGAGTCCATGCGCTGGAGAACACACACTGACACACCTGGCAGGTGAAAATGGAGGGCTCTTCTGTTTTGGAAAGAAAGAGAGAGATAGTGAACATTTATTTATCAGTCAAACAAACACCTAAAAGCTAATACAAATCACACTAACAGGTGACATTTTTTAAAATAGCAGTACATTCAGGAGACAAAACCAAACTTGTTTGACTGCTAAATGGTCCATAACATGCATATTTCTCTAGCTAGCCATGTGGATAACTGATGAGGTCCATTGACTGAATCTTCATTTCTAGGTTGCGTGAATGTCCATACTAAAAATGCAAACAAACCGAGCCTTAAATCACACTATGCTATGCTGACTGGAAAGATGTCTATCGTGATGACATGAAAGAAACGGCAGAAGAAAAAAAAGGCTGGAGGCGAACTTGGTCATTGACGGAAAACAGCAAAACAGGTAAAACCACAAATACTCGTGAAAGCAGGGCAGGTACAGCCCATCGCTATGTTTAGAAAATAATTCTAACATACTTCTTAAGGTGTATTGCACAAGGCACAATAATAAAAATAATGTTACATTAAATTTAACACTATGCTGAATGCAACAATAAAGGTTTTAATCAACCACAATGTTGAGGACCTAAAACACATGACCTAAATACATTGCATGCTTTGATATCATCTTAGAGATGTATGGTTTAGTTTATGTAAGATTGTGTAAAAATTCCTTTTCAATTTTTACCAGTCCTATAAACTAATAAGTAAAGATAAATCATGGTAAATACCGTTTCTTGCTGTACACTCTACATTTTGGCAAAAGAAGAACATAATCCTTGACATGGGGCGTCAGCATTAACGCTTTTCATTTACATTTAACGTGATGTCATGCATCGCAAAACTGAATTGTGAGTTCTGTTCAAGCAGCAACCTTCTGGTCTCTTAAATCCAACACGGAAGTGACTTAAACTGCACTTCATCAACAGGCTCCAAAAGGGAGTCAATCCCATAGACCCCTCATGTTAAAATGCCCAAGCAGAAAGAAATACGTTTACAGCCTGGTACAAAAAGTGGTTTTGGCCTATACAGCTAATTTTGCCCTTCATGAGGGGGGTGGATTTTTTTATAACTCATCCATTGAAATGTATATTAAGCCTTAAAGTCCTGCATAATTAAGGGAGTGGCCACTTGAGTGACAGGTGGACACTGCTGGTTTCAGCAACCAGGCACCTCAGCGCCACCCACGTCCTGCCTCTTTGCCCATTTTTGGTCAACATGGAGTGACACGCTGCCAAGATGGCTCCTCCCAGCTCTGCCCACTTTGGACATCAAAAATGCTCTTCAGATGGACACTATGTCCATCGTTTTATAGTCTATAGTTCCGTTGCATCTTGTCACTGCCGTTGCTTGCAGTAAAAGTTGCAACTTTTCAAGCTCCAAGGCAGGCGTCAGCCAATCAGATCGCCTATGCAAATACCCTAGCACAGACGCTAACCAATTGCATTCATGCAACACCGGAAATGTAATGTGAGCTGTTGTCACTATGACAGTCACGTCAGCACCAAGCTTCGTTGACATCCTGTGTGAATGCGGCGTAATTTTTTTTTATGATATATCATGCATTAATTTAAATTGTATTAATACATCATAGATGTGCTTGTTTTTCTGCTTAAAAAAAAAAAAAAAAAAAAAAAAAAAGATATATGGTCACAAAAACATAAGTTTCACAAGTTTTTTTACTTCTGATCTTAGAGTGAAATGTGAACAGTTCATGTTTTGCAATAATCCTAGTATTATGCTGCATTGAACACAGCCCAAAACTCCTGCATCACCTCACGAGAACACGTTTTCCTCATTTGTCTAATTTTTCAGGCAAATTTTTTTTTTTTAGAAAAGCTGCATGTCACAAACCCTTGCAGGTGTCAGAGCAATAATGAGCTGCTGTTGAGTCAGACCCGAGCAGAAACGCTCGTCTGATTAAAGGTGTGCTCACAGGAGAGCCACATGACTGCGGAGAGAGAGAGAGAGAGAGAGAGAGAGAGAGAGAGAGAGAGAGAGAGAGAGAGAGAGAGAGAGAGAGAGAGAGAGAGAGAGAGAGAGAGAGAGAGAGAGAGAGAGAGAGAGAGAGAGAGAGAGAGAGAGAGAGAGAGAGAGAGAAGCAAATGAGCACGGATGGGCTCCTTTAGCGGCTCTGGTGGTATTTTTAAACGTGGTTAGCTTTGTCTCTATTTCAGAGAGCCGCTCGCCAATTAAGCTGCAAATTGCTAATTAGCGGAACGGGGCAAACGAAGGTTTTATGCAAATGAGTCCTGACTCAGCCTCCTTGATAAATGGGGCCTGTCTGCAAAGAGGATCCCAAAACTGAGAGGAAAATTCATTTCATTTTTTTCCATTCTCTTACAAAGGGTTCAAAGCAGAGTGCCATAAGCCTCTTTTACATCTCCTCAAGTCAAAATCCTTCTGCATTTTATTGGGTGGGGGCAAAGAAGAAGATTAAAAAGAGCCTCTCCTATTCTCTTCTGTACTCTGTGCCTGGAGAAGAACTCGAGTCGAAAAGCAAGAAGCAGGTCTCCGAGCCTCAGGGACGGAGGTTAAAACAGGGGAAAGATGGAAGAAACGTGTTTAATTTAAGAACAAAAAGAAATAGCTGCACAGGTCATGAAAAACAACAGAAAAATCATCACCCCTGTGACTGCACCGTCGCCCCCTCCCAACAACACCCCTTCTGCCTCCAAATCTCTCCCTCGGGTGGAGGGGCTTTTGTCTCAGGGTCTTGGAGTGAAACACAATACCCAGCCTGTCTCTCTCTCCCTCTCCCTTGCTTTCATTCTTTCCCCTCACTCTTTTTGTAAGGATTCCCATTTGGCCCAGGGTAGCAATTGCATATTAAGCAGAAGCAATAACCGCTAATTAAAAATGCAGATTGGCTGAGCGCGCTAACGAGCAGCAGGCAGAATCTTCTCTCTCTAGGGAACAGAGAAGACAGAGAGAGAGAATAAAGGGACAGTTGAAATGAAGAGCAAAGAGAAGGCTGGAAGAAATAAAAATAAGTCTATTGATACATTGTCTAAACTAATTCAATAATCCATTCCACTCAAAAAAAAAAAAAAAAAAAAAAAAAAATCTCTCTCTGTCACTCTTTTACACCCACATAAGCACAAACACACACTCTTGTCTGATGGTTTGTGGGCTAACTGATTTTTCATTGGATGAGTCAACATGAAAGCGCAAATACGACATGCATACAAAACGGCCTCATCCACACAGCACAAAAATGTATCCTTTTGGGGTTCAAGAGTTGCCAAGAATTGAGCTACTTTTAAACTCAGTCACCGATAGATTTGTTGCTGTGAGGGTTCGGTGCATTTAAATGGCACAAATTAGATATAGAATTAAATTAATATATTAATAACTGATACAAATGTCGTTTTGTTTTTATAGGCAAGTTAAAAATGGAAACGTTTTTCCTTTGCCTTTTCATCAAATGATCTCCATTCCGCAACGAATCCGCAAAAAAAACGATAAAAAATGCTGTATTCTGCTGCCAGGCCAGTTATTGGCAATGTCACTTTGTAATGAAACTACACGTCTATAGACTGAACACGTGACACACGTGCATGACACGTTTTAAAAAGTCGGCGTTTCCAGGCCACCAAAACGCCTTTGTCGTGTAAAATTAAACTTACTTAAACTTCCGTTTTTAGTGTGAAGCGGTGTTGTGTAAACGGCGCCTGAATAATTTACCCGCGTTCTTTTCTTGGTAAATTAAATCATTACATTTCTAATGACTAATTTAATAAAACGATTAAATTCTGATACTGATGTGAAGAACATTTGAAAATGTTATGACCAATAAGCTGATATTAAAATGGTATTTTGTATAAATAAATTAAGTAAAAAATTTTAAACGCCGAATATAGTATAATATATACAGTATGAAAATTAGCTAAAGATTACATTTAATATGGTTGTGTTAGGTAAATTAATTGAAAACAAAATATAGGGGAAATGAGTAACATTTGTAAAGTCTAATATCAACCGATAACCAATACTGATATATTCCGACTCCTTAAAGTCCTCATGAAATCAAAATTGACTTTGTTAGCACATATTACAGGTCTTAGGGTGAACAATGAATCCGTGCAAAGTTAATACACAGAAAAAAAATTGTTTGTCGCGGTAATCTTTAATCAAAATCTGAAAAGTAACTTCCGGTCTGGAAACGGCGTTCCTTCTCTGATGATGTCAGTTTGACGGCTTAGGTTTGAAAATGCGTAACCACGCCCCTCCAGCCGTTAGTCTGCTGTGAGCGCGGGATGGAGAGGAGGAGCGCTGAAGGAAAACCCTGCCCTCTATTCAATATTCCCTTTCACTTGGAAATCCGAAAACTCACTTGCTACTTCCGGTTCACTGGGACTTTAAAGGTCGAACCATATGTAACAAGTAAAATACATATGGTAAATATGACTTTTTCATATTACAAACTTGTCATTAATGAGATAACCTACATTATATGTTATGCACATTTCAACAAATAAATGCAAAATAGTTACATTTGTTTGGTTTTGGAGTGGCATACCGCTCAAATGTTTGGGGTCAGTAATCTTTTCTTCAGTTGATCAAAAGTGACAATGAAGACTTCAAAATATTTCTAGATAAATGCTGTGCCACCACCAGTTTGAACATTGATAATGATATTAAGAAATATGCACTAATTACTTATGCATCAAATTCAGCTTTGCCATTACAGGAATAAAAGAAAGTTATTTTAAAGTGTAAAAATATTTCACAATATTACAGACAAAGAAAATCTCACCTACCACTAACTTTTGAATGCCAGCGTATATTCTTCTACTGGACTGTTTGTCATGCAGACCCTGACATGTCAGTTAAAACAAATGATCACTCACTTACTATCATATATCACATACATACTCATTTTGAACTGTCATTCAAGCAAAGGCTTTACACTTTGAACGGTCCCTTATCAGACCCCATCTTTCATCTCTGATGCCTCAAAATCTTTGTCAACAGTCTTATTATTGAGGCAGTGAGGAAGTAACACATTAGTATATTTTGCACCTCTCACCCTGACACTTTTATCAGCAACATACACCTTCACATACAAAAAAGGCAAGAGGGAATGAACCCCAGAGAATCGAGAAACGTGGACGGACGCAGAGCACGAAAAGGAAGGAAGCGCAAACATGTGTACGTATAAGAGGGAGTGACCCGAAAGCGAGAGTGCGTTTTCGTGAGAACAATCAATCGTGATCATTTTGCTTGCCTCTGTAAACGGTCTGGAATGATAAACTATTATATGTTCGCATTGACCCTCATGCTGTGGAGTGAAAGAATCCTGCCCATATGAGGAAGCGGTTCAGATCACGGTTCAATAGCATCACACTGAGAAACAGCAACACCTGCACAGGCCGACGATTCCCTCTATGGCCGACAACTGCACTGAAAAAAACACCACACACACACACACACACGCCAACATCCTGTTTAACAGTCGAAAGAGTTCAATGTTTCACCAAAATTATTTTTTACAATCTTTAAAAAAAAATTTATTCGCATCTTTGCTTCCATGAAGAACCTTTGAAATCCATGGAAACTTTTCATTGCACAAAAGGTTCTTCAGATAAAGGTGCATGATTGGGGTGAAAAAAATAAATAAAAAAAAAATAATGAAAAAACCTTTTTCAGGTTTGCTGTGTTTGTTTGTAGGGCTTCACAATTTGGCCAAAAATGTGTGGCTATAAAATAATAATAATTATTGCTAAAGCCATTTACATTTCTAAAAAAAACAACAAAAATAATAAATATTATTATTGTGATACTTCACTCTCAAATTAAAAAAAAAAAAAATTTGTATTTAAGAAAAACAATTTTATTTTACACTACAACTACAAAATTACTAGAGATGCACCAACTGCAATTTTTCCTGGCCGATTCCGGCAGCATTTGTGACCCTGGAGCACAAAACCAGTCGTGCGTCTCTCAGGTATATCTGTGGAAATAGCCATTGTATGGGTCAAAATGATAGATTTTTCTTTTATGCCAAAAATCATTAGGATATTAAGTAAAGATCATGCTCCATTAAGATATTTTGTAAATGTCCTACCGTAAATATATTAAAAATGTATTATTATTAGTAATATGCATTGCTAAGGACTTCATATGGACAACTTTAAGGCGATTTTCTCAATATTTTGGCCAAATATTTTCCTATCCTAATCGACCAAATAATTAAAAATCTTATTTATTGTGTATGTATAAATCTTAATTTAAAAAAAAAATAAGCCCCTTATGACTGGTTTTGTGGTCCATGGTCACATATACAAACAAATAAAGCAATTTCAAATTAAAATTTCAAAAATTTTAATTCAGTTTATGGTAAATATGACATTGGCTTTGTCAGGCTCCACCTTTCTTTTATGTTATGTTACAAACTTGTCATTTTTATAAACTTTGTTTATTGTTAATGAGATAACCTGCATGATATGTTATGCCCATTTCACCAAATAAATGCAAAAAGTTTGGTTTTGGAGTGGCATACCGCTCAAAAGTTTGCAGTAATCTTTTCTTCAGTTGATCAAAAGTGACAGTAAAGACTTGAACATCGTTTACAGCCGATGTTATTGCCTGTGCCGCTGGCAACAAAACAGACCGGCTCGGAATCTGTGGAAAAACGGCCGATTCCTGGCCAGTCGATCGGTGCATCTCTAAAAAATTACAATACTAATATGGCTGTCATAAATTGTTCATTTTCAAACATAAAAAGCAAACTTTTATTTTGATGGAAAACCACATTTACTGTGAACTGAGACGCTCAGAGAAGCTGCAAACACCTGCAGATAATGAGCTGCTCGCGGATAAGAACCACTCTGAAACAAACAGAGCATGCGTTTATTTAATTACAACACAGCCTATGTTATAGTCATATTGTGGTTTTCCGGTTTGATTAATCGTGCTGCCCTAAAAAATTCTATGGAATCGTTGCAAAAACCCTCTTTAGGGAGCTTTAAGAGTGTGCATTTCACATGTCAAGACTTTATTTTGAAGAGTGCATCGAGAGGATGGGAGCGACGCAATTCACAAAGGACTCTGGGAATAACAGCCCAGGTCAGCACCTGCTATGACTGACAGTGCAGGAATAATGAGGGGTTTCGAGGAAAGCATGTGTGTGTGTGTGTGTGTGTGTGTGTGTGTGAGAGCTCTGGGAGTTGTGCAGTTTGGTGGCCTGACTGTGCTGTGTTTACCTGGCCACTTCACCTGAGAGACCGAGCTAAGGAGAAGCTCAGGTGTGCTCAGGTGCCATCCCCCAGGGTAAGTGTATAAGTGTACGTTTGCTCGCGTGTGTAGCAGAACTACCTATCCCTTCCACACAATTAGACACCCGACGTCTCTAACTCTCCAACTCACCAAGGCCTCAGCGCCACAGCAACGGCGGCCTAATGAGCCGGACTGGGGACGAGGTTGTTAAATGAAGGGACAGTTTTACAAAAAAAAGACACTAATTAGCACCTAGAACTCACCGGCTCGGTTAGCCTCCACCCTCACACCTGGCTCTTCCTTCCATCTCCTGTCCGTCATCCGCCGGAGCTCCACATATCCCGCCTCCACCTGTGTTCCTTGGACGCACTGCAGCGTCCGATTGGCCGGAGAGGGAGGGGTGTGGCCCTGTGGTTGGGCTCTGGCTGTGCTGCACCCGCCCTGTTTGTGCTGGATGAAGGTGAGGATGTGGGCCAGTGGGAACGCCTGACCACACTGGCCACAAGTCAACAGGTCACGGCCTCCATCCTCCGGCTGAGGCATCCGCTCGGGTGACAGCAAGGAGACGGCGGGGATGACTGTGGAATACGGATCGTCTGTGAGCAGAACAAGTGCAATGTAGTGTTGTCAAAAACATCAATTTCTCAGCACTGAAACATCTGAAACGCTTCCAATACTCATTTTCTGCAGAATAGATACAGGATACCAGCTGCTCTCTCTCTCTCTCTCTCTCTCTCTCTCTCTCTCATCTCTCCGACAGCGAGTTACACACAAACCCACCTCTCCTCACTCACTCGCTTAATTTGCTCCGGATGAATATTGTAGGTGTTTAAGGCTTGAATTTTGTCATGTGACTGTGCATAATTTTACTAAGTCCCGCATAATTTGTGCTCACAACCAAACTGTGCACACATAAAGCCGCCTCTCAGGACTAAATTGAGTTCTTTTTGCACTTAAACAGTCAAACACACACTTGTCAAACAGTCTTGGCAAGTATTCATGCAAGCACAGTCCGTTCGGTTTTAAGTGAACATAAACAGTTGAGAAAGAAACAGTATAATGGAGCCGTGCGTCAGGTCTTAAAGTGACAGCAGCCTAATAAACCTGCTGCTAAATTATGAGATGTTAAAAATATCTATATGGCACTTTTTCCCCATGGTATCAATGTCAAAATTGTGGCCAGTGAAAATGCCTAGTAGCGAGTAACAACTTAGCCACAGTGGCCAGTAAATAAAAAAAAAAAAAAAACAAATGTCAAGCCCTGCTTTAGTGCTATAAAGAGTTAACACTGGGTTAAAGGAACCCTTTCACATTACACAGTGTTAAGAATTAATGCTGGTTATTTATAAACAGACATTTCACACTGTATATTCCTAAACCCTAGGTTAACATTCTCATTTGTATATTTTGCAGTGTCAGTGTTGGACGAACGCAGAATGCAACTTGGCTCTAGCGTTGCGCATCCTGAGCATGCATTTCCGACTGTACCATCACTGAATGGACTCTTCAGACTATAAAGGTAAATATGAAACAGTCACTTCTTTACTCCAGATGCGTTTTCTGTCACCATTAGACATTTTTCTCTTCAAGCGCTGAAACTACCGTTTACACAATGACTGTCCAAAGCATGAGAATGAGATGCATGATTGGGTGTCTGTTGTAACATTCTAACACCGCTTCGTTTCACACGGCACATGCTCGACACCGCAATGCAGGGTCATAACCCCGGGGAAATAAACAAGGAGTTTAGAACACCGATAAGTGGTTAAGCGCTGTGCGAGGAGCCCTTTTTGTTGTTTCAGAGAGTCCCTTAGAAGTCTTGAAATGACCCAACTAAGGGGCTTTGCAACAGCTTTGTTTCTCTTCCAATGTGCTACTTTCAGTTCTCTGCGTACTGCTAAACTGTCACCCTCAGCACGGCTCTGTCTGGTCAGCAGATACTGACCACTTCCTGTGTCTCTGCCACCGAGGTCTGCTTTGCACAGGAAGCAGTGCGATGCAGCTCCGATCTGCTTGAGCAATTCACCCATTAGTGCACGCTGATATATCTGGCACTTTGCACTGTAGTCGTCCTGCCACACTCACAAGTCTGCTGACAGAGACAAGGTGTCTTTCACACCACTCATAACTGCTGGGGCGTATGAGTGATGCAGTATGTAAATCTAGTCAAGTCAAAGGTGAGCCAAACTGGAGTTTGCTACAAGATGAAGAAAATAAAGCCTACTTTACAAACTTTTCAATATGCATCTTAAGAGTCTAAAGTGGAAGACACTTTCATATGTTGTCCCTTTTTTTACACATACTACAAAAAGTGCATTTAAACACTGATTGTTGCAGCAAAGAGGTCAAATTAATGCATTTACACAAGAATTACATTTTTTCATTTCAGACTAGTCTCAGACTAAAATGCATGCTTGAGCTGTTTAACGGAAAGCAACTTGGATCTTAAAATATGTCAATGCCATTGTTTTGTCTCGAGATGCAACCTGTCTGTGAAACCAGGCCTTAAAATTTAGCTTTCAAATATGAATATCTCTGCCTAAACTTAAAGTTTTCAATGATAAAGGCAACGTTTAAGGCTGCAATGCTGCTGCATTTCATTTGCACAGACGCAAAGCAGCATCAGGGCCGCCTAGGGTGGATCATATCTCCATATTTTAGTAGGCTACATCTTTTATGTAGAAATTCATTTTTATACACAATGAATTTGGCACAGAGCTTGCTCGGAGCGCCTTTAACTTGACTGTAAAGAAAGCGAGTTAAGAGAGGAACTTGCCCTTTGACCTGGGTGCAGCTGCTGTGGTCATGGACTCCAAAGCGCACACACACACACACTGGACTGGATCCACCTGCCAGGGCTAGGCTGTCCATGCCGATGCAGGTACAGACAGTCCCGGGAAGGGGAGGATTTCACCAGTGGTTACTCAAAAATGTCACCTTTCCTGTTTCAACAGCTCTGGTTGTTTGTGCCGACACGCAAAAGGCGCGGCTGCTCTCTCTCACAAATTAGTGGCTGGAAGACCAACTCAGTTAAGTGAATCGGTTCTTTCGAGCAGTTCGTTTCACGCGTTTAGCGGTTGTTTTCATGTTATCACGTGATCTCGTTGGAGGATATTAAATCGATCTGTAAACATAAATTGACCCTTTTCACATACCTTGGATTATAATAAGTGCAAGTCGTCGTAGCTGGGTAAACTTCTATAACAGTGAATGAGACTACACACATATAAAAAATATATTTTTTTTTAAATTAAATATATATATATATATTATTTTATTTATTTTTATCCCCATTTGCTCAAATAGCAAAAGAAAAAATAATAAATAGAGAGAGATTGATAACGGCAGTCAGATTAGAGAAAGACGTCACTCACAGCATCGTTTATTATTTTGTAATTGGATGCAAAGGTAATGTATTACAAAGTACAATCTTATAAATGTACATATTTAATAATAATAATAATAATAATAAAATATATATACAACTTTGCGGATTACGATGATGACCGTTAAAATTCGTCATCAGTCTGTGAAAATGGCCCTTGCTTTTAAGCCTGTCAATCAAATCCTTGATTCAACCGATTCATTGAACATATCCGACTCGGACTCACACACACACACACACACACACACACACATTCACTCACTCAAGTCTTGTGGTCAGGTGAGGCACGCACAGCTGCCCACAGTTAGAAGATAAAACAAACAACAAAAAGATCCAGTCATGATCGAAACGATATTTCATATGCCCTCATACGTCTTACGCGAACTGTTAATTAATCACATATTAATATCAATAAATAAAAAATAAATATTGGAAGCGAAGCGCACTTGTCAGCAGGTAAAATTACGACTATCCGAGATGAGGGTTTATGTAAAAATAGGAAAACTAATGGTAAACAAAGAAATAAAAAGTGGGGCATCACTGACGACACCAAAACATAAAGATATCGAGAAGATGCAATAAGGAAGTGCAAATGTTATTGCTCCAACTCAGGCAGTGTCCAAGCAACTTTAACTTAAAAACCCATTAAATAGCATTTAACACGGATTGACTACCGACACGATACTTCCCGCCAGCAACACACCATACATAGTAATAATATTAATAATAAAAACGTGAGGGTGTGTTATTTCAACTCCAATGTCAAGTTCTGGACACGCACTGGAGTGAGACTCAAACCACGTGAAAAGTTATTACATTGATTACTCGCTGTTGGTTATCGATCACTCGTACCCGTGTGCTCACTCTCTCTCTCTCACATTATGATCCGGTTCTCAGCGAATATCTCAGGTTTAAATGTGAATGAGGCGGTCTTGAATCCAGCTTACCTTGCATTGCGCTCAGGTGTTGCGGTCTGCTGCCGAGTTTACGTCTGGACATAGTGAGAGAAGATCCTCTAAAACTACACCAGAACTAAACGGACACTATAAATCTCATAAAACGGCAATGATGTGTGGCTCGACTGTCTTTCGGTGCTGAGCCCGTCAGTATTCAAGTTCACACACTCTGTCTGCTGGCCCTACAGGAGGAGGAGGAGGAGGAGGAGGAGGACACGAGCAACGCCTCCAGCCCTTCAGCCCGCCCATCATCATCATCCTCATCCTCGGTCTTATCATCACTGACCTCATTAAACAACTCTACTGTGCTTAGGTAACAACACTAGAGCCACTTTAAATGATTCAAACGGGGTCTATTCCTTATCTACCTGTCGTGTTGGGGGAATTATGCAAATAGTCGTGTTGATGGCGCGCAGCTGCTGCTCTAACATCAATAAAATGTGCTGGTTAAGGATGTGGGTGAAGAGGAAGTGGCTTTATCGAGGTCGACTGAGACAGGTGTTTGTTTGGCCGTCCAGCTTCTTTCGAAACCCAAAGTAACTGTCGCTTTACTTTCAGACGCTTGCTTCTGTTTTGTGGACGGCGGGGGTGCACACAGGCCGACGGGGAGCGTTTAAACTCGTCTTTGTGTATTATAAAGTGGTAAAATTCCTATTAAAACAGCGATTTGTGTAGAATCACCGATAGTTTTAACGGTTGAGTGCGCCATCTGGCGGTTGCAACACGTGACAACAAAGAAAATGCGGGAAAAATGAAACGCACTCAAACCAACGGTTTTTTTTTTTTATTAACGATTAGCTTTTTTCCCCCCTGTGATTATTAACGATTGTTTCCAATACAAGAAATAACCACATTGAAGAAAGAAAAAGTACTGTTTACTATATTATTTAGTATAAGTAGATAAAACACTCAAAAACAGTTCAATCGCACAATTAAGTACATTACCATTCAAAAGTTTGAATTTTTAACGTTTTTTAAAAGGTCTCTTATGCTCACTAAGGCAGCATTTATTGATTAAAAACATTAAAATGTCCTTTATTTTTGTGGCGCAAAGCATCATTACTCCAGTCTTGTGTCATATGCTCCTTCAGAACCGTTATTTTGCTTAATGTTTAGTTCATGACTGTTTTAAGACTGATAAAAAGCGACACAAAACACATTTACAATTTAATGTGTCCATGTGGGAAAAAATTACTATTAAAAAAAAAAAAAAAAAAATCGTAAACTTTTGAACGATAATTAAAGACGGATTTTCATTTGAGACTGGCTAAATACTACATGATTTAATAGTGTTACAGAATTATTTGAGTTATTAGTCTTCAAGTTAGTTGAGGCAAGAGGTAAGAATTCTAACGCCAAAGAAAATGCGGGAAAAACAAAAACACTCAGACCACCGTTTTTTTAAATTTTTTTTATTCATGATTAGCTTTTTATTTCAATGTCAAAAAAAAAAAACTGTGATCATTTATGATTGTTTCCAATACAAGAAATAACCACCAGACATTTACATTGCTGAGTGAAAAAGACTATGAGCGTTTAGAATCTGCATTTTCTGTAAAAGATTTTCTCTCACGCTTTAATTAATGAAGGGATTATGTACAATGATGAGGTAAAATGGGCAGATTCACCACTTAGAGACAATCTACCCCAAAAACAGCAAGTCTGCCGTCATTTATTCACCCTCACATGAGGGTGAGCAAACAACATAATTTGCATTTTTTGGGGAACGCCATCTTAAAATGGGGTATGAGACAAGAGGGAGAGATTAGATCCATCCCCATCTTGTCACAAAATTCAACAGATCAACTCAATCTGCAAAGCTTGTTTAGAATCATAGCAGCTCAAAGCATTCCTGCTGTGAAATATCAAGAAACTGTGTTTTTAGAGCATGATGGTGTTCATTTTCACATTTTATTTGTTTCCATTGCAACCTTCGGATGATGTACGAAGCTGAAGTGAGTTAAATGAATTTTATTGGTAATTTTTCCCAAGCTTGCATGTAAACTCTTGCCATTATGGTCACCGTTCACTCCTAAAATGTCTTGTGTTTTATCAGCCGATTCTTCAGTACCGGTAATGAGGACTCCGTGATCTTGAGCGTGATCTCCTGTTGAGGAAGACAGTAGAAATGGTTGAAATGAGCCTGAACGGCAGTACGTTTAGATTATATGGACAAGTGTGGCTGGTTCAAACTGGTTTTGGCATACCTTCTAGATGAGCCGTAGTCTCGACCTGTGGGTTGTTGAAGATTTATGATTAGAATCTCCTTTGTGAGTTAGTTTGTTCATATGTTTTATTACCACAGTGTAAATCTACAGATTTCTTGACTATAGAGCAGAATTCAATCCACAGAAGAGTCTGGATTCAGCTCTTTCATAATGTGGATAACACTGTATGAAGATGGGATGTTAACTCACTGTATTTGGCGTTGGGAGAGGGCGAGTGACTCTGACGTCCGTACTGCCTCTCCCATTCATCCCTTTCTTTTTCCCGCCGTTCCCGCTCCCTACAAGACCAAACAATGACCAAACTGTATCTTCTCCGTTGCAAACCGAGAGGACAGTTCCCACAACATGAACACGCTGCACATGTATATACATGTCGGGACTCACTTCATGCGTATTTTCCGTGCCATTGCGCGAAGAACTCCTTCTCGTTCCTGTGATGGGAGGGGGAAACCATGAGTGTTAAAGTTCAGAACTACCTGAAATCCCCACCCACACATACCAAATGTACACCCATGCTTTTACCTGCCGCTTGTGCTCTTGTTGCTGGATCTTGGCTTGCGCTGCCTTCTTATCCGCCTTGGCTGATGAAGGTGAA
Organism: Paracanthobrama guichenoti; assembly: GCA_018749465.1. Classification (NCBI taxonomy): domain Eukaryota; kingdom Metazoa; phylum Chordata; class Actinopteri; order Cypriniformes; family Gobionidae; genus Paracanthobrama; species Paracanthobrama guichenoti. The sequence goes on along the minus strand of CM031960.1, from coordinate 10,247,469 downwards.
AGCAGAAGGTGAGGCAGGGTCAACATTCTCAGACGACATTCCCATTACACACAGACAGTGTGAAACGTGTGGTATATACACCACTATTCAATTTTTTAAAGAAAGTAATTTTATTCAGCATGGATGCATTAAATTGACCAAACGTGAGAGTAAAGACTATTTAAAATAACTTTCTTTTCATTAAAGAATCCTGGAAATCCACAGTTTTTAAGTGTGTTAAATGTTTCTTGAGCATCAAATCAGCATATTAGAATGATTTCTGTAGGATCATGTGACTGACGACATTATGGTGAAAATTCAACTACAGGAATAGATTCGATATTTAACGATACAATTTTTTTTTTGCAGTATTTTTGATCACATAAATGCAGCCTTGGTGCATTAGAGACTCCTAAAAACATTCAATAAATATCTAACTGACCAGCAGTGTAATGGAGCCAGAGGAGGTTGCACATTTCACTAAAAATATGATCACTGACTGTATACATGCTCATGTAAACATGAGCTGGGCTCACATACGCCAAGAACAGAGAGAGTCTAAAGATAAGATCAAAAGAGCTATTATTTGAACGCCTCACTTCTAGTCAAATTAATGGACCATAATTACAGTAATGCACGTTTGTTTCACTATATTAGTGAGGACATTGCATAGATTTGCATTGATCAGGCTAATGATATTTCCAATGGCCTAACTCCTACCCCAAAACCTACCCATCACAAAAACGGAAAACACTAGATTTAAATACAAACATGTTTTGGCAGATTTATACGCTTTTTTGACTGAGGACCAGTAAAACGTCCTCCCTAGTCATAATATTGGTCATCATTATATTTCACTATATAAGTTGGCCCTCACAAGTATAGCCAAAATAAAAACTATAGTTTTAAATGCTACAGGTTAGCAACTATTAAGTGCATAACCATTAAAAAGTTTGGGGTCGGTATTTTTAATGTTTTTTAAAAGGTCTCTTATGCTCACTAAGGCTGTATTTATTGATAAAATAAAAATCATTTACACCTGTATGGCAAAGCTGCATTTTCAGCATCATTACTCCAGGAATCGTTCTAATAATATGATTTGCTGAACAGTTGTGTTGCTTAATATTTGGTGGAAAAGTGGAAACTGAAACATTTTTTCAGGATTCTTTTAAGACTAATAAAAAGTGATAAACACATTTATAATTTAATGTGTCCTTGTGGAATAAAAATCTTACTGAACAAACTTTTAAACAATAAAGACGGATCTACATTTTGAGACTTGCTAAAGATTACATTTAACTGTTACAAAATTATTTGAGTTATTAAAGATTTAAAACAAGCGTTAGTTGAGACAAAGGTAAGAACAGGAAGGAATGAGCATGCACAATTAAAGGCACACTATGTAACTTTACAAATTAAAAATTAAAAAGTCAATACTGCTTCCAAAATGAGTTTACCCTGATTCACTATGGTAAACCTATTAAGTGTTCATTTTAGACCTGTTGGGATGGTTTTCGCTTGCAACTGCGTGCATGCGTCACTCGCTCATGGGAGTCTCGTCATATCCATAAATGGAGAAAAGTGGGAGTGGCAGAGGTTAATTTTAGCTAAACCTCCACCCTCCGGAGAATCACCCGTTTTAAACAAACGTCAAACAGAGGAGAGTCTGCTGGCAAAAAGAGAACGAGACAGAGCTCGTAATAAAAGAAGAAATCAACATTGGCTTGGCTTTTCTGAGAACTGAGGGATTTGAAAAGTGATGCTGAGATGGCGTTTTTATTCCTTAACTCTTCCCCCGCCAAACACAGAATTTTCCGTGTTTTCACTGTTAGACGCTGGGGGGCGCTATTACGCATCTTCTGAAGGAGTACAGGATCTCCCGATCAAAACACACGCGAGGAAGACGCAGTAAAACAAGCGATCGTATGCAAGCAGATGCACATGTAAAATAACGTGATCGTCAACATTAAACCCAGGACGAGCTCTAGGACTGTGACGCTTTGGGGTGTTGATGGACTCCATCTGTGTTTGATCATCCGATCTGAATCTGATCTGGATTTAGTCTCACAAAAGCGTGATTTTCTCAGCTTTTTGTTCAAAATGTTGCTTTTTTTTTTTTATGAAACTTACCCACATTCAAGTACTGATAAAAAAGGAATGCATGAAGCTAGAATAAAACTTTTTTTTGTTTAAAAGAAGAGGGTCTGCTCTTTCTTTTAATATAAAGCATGCTCAGATATCCATAAAACAAAATGTTCTATAGGCTATTACATTTTTGTGAAAATGGTCAAAAATCCTGGCTGTGGCTGGCAACTTTTTTTTTTTAAACGCTGGCGGGGAAAGAGTCAACGGGTGAGAATAGATACATTGCCATGTAGCTCTCAAACAGATTGTAAAGCATTATCTATTGTGAAGGGTCTTTTCATAATTTCATTTATTGTTGTAGTGCTGCTCCAAGTAGTGAATGTTTTATGAGCAGTAGGATAATCTCTCTCTCCCTTTTATTTTTTTATGAGGAAGAACCATATTCATCCGCACTAGTCACGCAGAGCCGAAGCACAGCCAAAACAAAGTTCTTCCACAAAATGCATGCAGTTTTGTTTTTACCCCTAGAGGGCCAAAAGTTACATAGTGTACATTTAAATATCCCAAATAAATATTTTAAAAAGAATTAATATTGCTAACCGATATGGTACCAATATATAATTCCTAGCATAAATATTGTATAAGATGTTGGTTCCTGGAGGGCAGAATGAGTAACTCACATTGTTTGTTTAGGGCTTTCTGCATACGGAGCTTGAGCTTCTCTTGAGGGGTCATCTTGGGCTGCAAGGGACACAAAGACTTTAGGACAAGCAGGATGGGAAAGTTCAGGCAAAGAACAACGACTAACAACAAGACATCTAATTTACTAGGTTAAGCTTGTGTCATGTCATGCAAAAATAGTCTTTTTAACTACATACAGATCATTTAATATGCTGCATGTTGAACAGCAGCAGATGGTCCTGCTACACAGAAATGCCTGTGATGTTTATGTTCTGGATGCATTTGTGGGTATATGGAAAAGTGTGAACAGACAAATGAAGGCAGCCATTTAGAACAGCACAGAGCTGTTGACTCGTCTCCTCTTCAGGTCAGGTACACCAACTCGATGGAACAATTACAAAATGGCAGTAACTTTAGCCACTGCAGAAGGTGCTTGAAGCTGTTCAACCTTTACGTATAAGGACAATGTGTATTGACTTATGCAGGTGTGTTTAGGTGTGCGAGTGAGTGAAGTTGCTCTGCCTGTCTTGACAAGCCCAGGGCAGAAGCAACACCTGAGCTGTTAAACTCTGAGCAAACCTGCTAAGAACCATTATTCCTTTGTAGTTTTCCACTCATCAACAGGTGTCCATCAACAACCCATCATTCAGATAATAATACCAAGTTAATGAGAAGTAAATGTATCATTTCCTAAATAGAAGACAAATCTATAGCTGTTCCAAAGAAGAGCACACAGAAATATCAGGTTCTTTAGAGATAAAGTTGGTCACTCCCTGCCTCTTTCTTACGCGCATACCAAAAAAAGTCAGGTATGTTCGGATACGGCTGCCCTTCAAAAGACCGCTGCATTCTGCAAGCAGAGGGCAGCTGATCACCAAGTGGACAGCCAATCACACATTTCAAAACGGCTCTCTGAAGAGCCGAGAGATGGGCAGGAGCCCCAGCCTGATTGTTAACTGCATCAGCCTGACAAGGGTGAGGGAGGCGGAGTCTTTAGCAACAAATCGAGATATATCAAATTCTTACTGACTTTGGCAGCTCCAGTCTCTTTACCACCCGGAGTTTCAGGCCTACGAGAGAGAAAAAATAAATAAGAGAAAACATTATAATAACTATACAGATAATAATTTTCTTTTATAGAGCAGTAAAATTGCAACACCAGTATTTCTTAATCCTTTAAAGTCTACTGTATCATATTTAAGCTGCAAACTTCTAAGGCCTCTAAATAAAATAAAAAAACATGATCAAAACTGCAAAAAAAAAAAAAAAAAAAAAAAAAGGTTTGAACATTTAAGGTTTGACCTTACTGGTCCTACACTGCCTATTGATTCAGTGGATTTGAATAAATATGTCTACAATGGCTAAAGTTGCTTAAGTTTAATATACAATGGTCATGCATTTGCGCAATTCATGTGGTTCATATTTCTCAAGTTGGAAAATACGGAAACCACATGTTTTGATGTCGGTAAAGCGTATCTTACTTTCTCAGCTTGTCTGCAGAAGCAGGCAGAGCAGAATGGGAGGAGGGGGAGGGGCTGTGGCTGGCAGCAGGTGAGTGGGAGGGGCTTTGACTGACGCTGCCACCCCTCCTGTAAGCAGAGCTGCGACTCCGTCGCTGATAACGATCACCCGAACGCGAGCGGTCACGCGAACGATCACGCGAGCGAGACCTGAGGGAGGGAGTGTTTCATATGATCAATTTATAAATTTTTTCAGTCAAAGAATCTACAAAGGCTTGAATTCATGCAAGTTCTCTTGCCTGGTTCGTCTGCGGCCCGTGTAGCGTCTCCCCCTATCCCGGTCTCTGTCTCTTTCCCGGTTTCTGTCTCTACCTCGATCCATGGAACGAGACCTCGTCCTGTCGTATCGTCTCCTCGAGCCAATTCCTCCACTGCGTTGCCGTGAACGGGAGTCAGACCGCCGCCGAGAGCGAGATCGAGACCTGGAGTAACGGCTGTCCCTGTCCCGGTCCCTGCCCCCGCGAGAACGACGACTCCGGCGGGAACGTGAGGAGGAGCGCGAGGACCGGTGCAAAGAGGAGCGGGAGGAAGAGGATGAGTGACTGGAGGAAGATCGTCTTCGGCTGAAAGATAACACAAAGTGCCATGTTATTATAAGCAAGCTATAAAACCGATTAAATCACAAGACAAGCCAAAGTGCTTTGAGTTTGTTTGTTTTTTTAACCCTGAATATGCCACAAAATATAACGAACAGATTAAATAGCCAACTCAGACATTGGTTGGCTCTCTCTCATCATTTTGAAGCTTAACCTGTGGCAATTCTCTTTGCACAGTGGGCTACATGCTATCACAGCTGAACACGCTTAGAAATTAAATGGAGAAAAAAGCCACTAAGGAGCCAGAGTAGAAAGGGGAAGTTACCGACCGGGAGCCCCTGCTATGACCTGCGGTGTTGGAGGAGGTGTGGCTTGACGCCGGTGCAGGTGGGGGTTGTGCGGCTGTGGCTGCCTCTTCATCACTGCCCCCGAAGCTGGTGATGAAGGTGATCTTATCATTGCCTGGGGTTCGGGAACGAGAGCGTGACTCTGAACTCGAGTCTGACTCTGGCCTGGGACAAGGAGAGAGAAAAAGTAGTAAGAAACATTAACATTAATAAATGATGTACATTACTGTTCAAAAAGTTTGGGCTCATTAGTCCATTCTTCAGTGTCACATGATCCTTTAGAAATCATTCTAATATGATTTGACGCATTTGAGTTGTTAATATTTTTGTGGAAACCGGGATACATTTTTTTTTTCAGGAACAATGGAAAGTTTAAAAGAACATTTATTTGAAGTAGAAATCTTTTGTAATATTATAAATGTCACCATTGTCACTTCTGTTCAATTTGTGAATAAAATTATTAGTAAATTTACAATTATTAGTACTGCACAATATATCCGTCCCACGGCGATTATCAAATGTGTCGATGAGTTTTTTTTATTTATCATTATTGGTCGTATTGCATTGTGCATATTCATTTGCCCTATTTTGACATTGATTAATAACTTTGCCAACCTCTAAGACTCAAAATGAATCTAACACTAACACTAACTTAACACTGTTAAATGTAAGCTTCTGATAATATTAAAATACCAATTCATCATAATGTACATTATAACACCTATATTCACTTGCATTTAAAAAAATCTAGGCGACTTTTTAATAATGGCCATTTATTGGTTATCGGCTAAAATATGAAAGGGAGTTTATCAGTATTGGCCAGAATTTTTATATAGATGCACCCTGAATTTTAATGGTTTTGGTGCTAAATTTGAAAATTTAAAAATCATTCAAAAAACTAGTGTGCATAATATCAATCCATCAAAAACACTTACCGTTTGTAGGGGTCGTATGTAGGACTGTCTCTTCTGGCATAGCTGTTTTTGAAATTCACAGTTAATCAATTTTCAATCGTCAGCAATGTGTAGGTGGTGCACATAAAATTTGTGTCTTTTTAGGAAAATGTTCAGTGTCAAATAAGTATATATATATATATACACTGTATGCGCATACATGAATGTTTAAAATGCCAGTTAAATGCAATTAGGTGGTGGTCGAGATTCAATACAAGTAACTATACAAGACACTACTAAGACGTCTGGGATTATTATTATTATATTAAAGCCTATCTGAAAACTTGTAGCTCATATTTGTTGGGCTGTTACCTCGGTGGGCTGATCTGCCTGCCTTTCATATACTTCTCTCTAAACTCTCGTCGCTGTCTGCGAGACCGCCGGCCCTGGTGAAAACAAAACAACACAGTTTTACCAATACCAATAATCAAAACACAAACGTCTTAATGGGAGAGAAGAACAGTTGAAAAGCTTCTGCCCATACAGAGTACATGGCCTTCTCTGCTTCCAGTGCTTTAGCATGCTTAATGGCCTCCACTTCCTCCTTGTCCTTCCTCAACATCCTGCCACAAAGACAGATCAGATTTTAACTAGACTTCATGTTTTTTTTTTTTAGAAGAATTAAGAGAAAATTACAGTGTTCATTAAGGGTGCTTTCACACTTGGTTCGATTGCCTGGTCCGACCTCGAGTTCGATTGCGCCCCCCTTCCCTTACTGGAATGTGTTCACATATTATTTTTTTGTCTGAACAGCAGTACGCTTGCATCATCAAAGAAGCAGCTGTTTACCTCTACAGCATCAATAGCGGTTCACTACTGTGATTTACTACAACTGAGTTCATTTCAGTAGTGAACCGTACCGGAGTTCACATGAACCGTACCCCAGACCACCCTTTTTATAATAATAATTTGTTACATTTATATAGCAGCACTCAATGTGCTTTACATATGGACGGGGGGGTAATCTTGTGATGATGCGACCAGAATGCCCAACACACACCAGCTTATTGGTGGAGAGGAGACAATCAGTATGTGTGGTATGCACGTGGACTGAACAACTGGACTACAGGGAGCAAAACGTGGATTTGCAGTTATCATTTTGTGTCAATATGTTGAATTTTGGAGTAAGATCATACCCTATAAATTGTATTGTTATATATTGTATTGACAACTCATCAATTAAATTACCATCTTATATTCTGCATAATTGGATGTTTTTAAATAAATGGTGACAAACTACACAAGTTTTAGAGCATTGATACATTGATATAAGTGATCAGCCGGATTTAGACCTACCTATATTGTATTTAAAGTGTTCACAGGAAAATTTGGTTTATGTATTTCCCCCACGTCGAAATCAGGCTCATATAAATATCAGGAAACACGATTCCTGGCTGCATGTCAATATCCATGGATCACTGGATCTTTGGTTAGTTGTAAGGAACACTATATTGAGTCCAACCTTAAGTTTACACTGATAATCATTTGTTTTACTCGCATTTTCCCCCTCTTAACTCCAGTCAAGCAGCAGTTCTTTTGTCACTCAGTCCGGCTGAGGGGGCGTGTTTTCCGGCGGGAAAGTGACGTCAATGCATACCCTCTATATGGGGATGTTCGGAGGCCATGATGATGGATGGAGGCCAAAGAGCAAATCAGGCCTCTTTTTTTATGACCACAGAGAGTCAGGTTTAATGTCTCATCCAAAGAACAGTGCTTTTTGACAGTATAGCATCCCCATCACTATCCTGGAGCACTAGGACCCACACAGAGCACAGGGTGAGCGCCCCCTGCTGGCCTCACTAACACCTTTTCCAGCAGAAACCCAGTTTTCCCAGGAAGTCTCCCATCCAGGTATTCAATCTTGCTTAGCTTCAGTGGGCAACCTGTCTTGGGCTACATTTATGTGGACTCTGGTATGGTTTGAGGGTTCGAAAAACAGCGTTCACATCATCCAGACGTACCAAACTCTGACGTCAGTCGGACCCGGGTGCACACCAAAAGTACAAGTGTGAAAGCAGTCAATCAATTTCCTCTGATTTGCATTTGAACGGCTTAGCTGAAGAATGCGTGAACTAACCATACAAAGTCTGCCTCTGCCATGCCGTAAGTGGTAGCCATCTTGTTAATCTCCGTCACCTGCTCTGGGTTCAGTTCATCTACATCCACCTCAACATCTACACGAGAAAGCATTCACACACATTGTAAGGGGGTTACCTTCTATACTCTATACAAGTAAATCACATATCTGAAGCATTTCTATATTATACAAATGCATTAACAGGAAGTGTTTATTGTATATGAAGGACACACCAATGTCAGGGATGACTTCATCCTCCTCAGAATCGCTGTTTTCCGAGTCATCCTCGTTTCCCTTCTCCGTCTGTTCATCTGGTTCGGTCACTGTGCTGTCCTCGTATGTATAACCGATCTGAGCTTTCTTCTCAGCGAGTCTATCAGAGAAAAACATAAGATGTGATGATTCGACCAGAATGTATTTTCAGGCATATATTTTGTAACTACTGATTCACAAGATTATACTTTTTCTTTTCATCCTCATTTGGTTTCTGTAGGCCACCGTAGAGTTCATCCACATAGATCTGGTACAAACACTGCTCCTCAGAGACTACAAAATAAGAACATTTTTGTGGGTTCTTCCAAGTTCATCAATGGCATCTAGTCACATTACACAGGTCAAATGTTTATTAAAGCATGCTGAAATTAAAGGGGACTCACTGTTCGCAAAGTCATTCTGCACCAGACCTCTGTAGCGCTCATAATTGCACTTCCTCTCTTCCGATTCCTGCTCTGGGGTGCTGTGAAAGAAACAATGAGCTCAATTAAAAATGACACAAAGCAGCAACAAGCTCTGCATAATTTTATCAAAACATCTTTAACTCTCTGGTAGTCTACGGCCTTTTTAGACCAAGAAAAGTTATGTTTTCAATTGAAAAATAAAATGTGAACATGATCAGAAAAGTTGAAATGGTCTTAAAGTCACACTTGAGATCTTCAGGGTCAAAAATGACAACCATAGGAAATTAATGGGAAACATAAAACATTATTTTATTCTCCAACATGAGATGCATTAAGATCAGACTACTCACGTAGTGTTCAAGAGAGGTGGCGTATAGGTGGGGATGTAGTCCAGGTGTGCCCTGACATCAAATCTATCAATCATGTTGTTGGTATCTCCTTGCCAAGGCATCCTGTTAGGACATAAGATGAAGTTGTGACAGTTTTCCAAGCAATATAGGCAATACCTTTAAATGGGCTGTTATGTTGGTGAGAGAACTTTAAACATTTATGCAGACTGATCTGGCATGCTGGTGACGTACATGTTGATGGGACTCTCAGCTGCCAGGGCTACAGCTGAATCCAGGTGGATTTTGTACGCTCGACCATGAACCTGCAGGAACTGGGCTGGATCCTTTTTCTAAACAGAACAAGAGAAATATATGTTTCATCATTCAAAAGCCTCTGTCCAGTACCAGGATTTCTGTGCTCAGAAAACAGCATGAAAGTGCAGTCAAGACTTACGATTTTCTCATAGTACTCTCTGCGTCTCTCCCCACGGCGCTTGTAGTCCACCATCATCCCACGCAGTTTGCGTTCATGTTTGCGGGCCTCTTGCCACATGACGGCTCCGCTTGGGGTTGGGGCGCGTCGGGGCAGGGCTGCTGTTAGGGGACAGAGGATTCAAATCAACCAACCTATCCATCAAACACAATAGTTGCCACATACCGTGCCATTCTGAATCTCTACACTTGGAGAAAAGTATGTTTGCTTCCGAAGTGGCAATTAGGTGTCTTAACAGAGACCATTTAAAGGCACACTATGTAGTTTTTCTGCTGCTAGAGGTCGTCTATTCAAAACTAAGGCGTAGCTTGATGACGCCAAGACTGAGCGTGGAATCATGGGAGCTGTAGTCTTCACCTCACAGCCGGTGGAAAAGAATCGGGACAGGAATCTGTTCATGGATGAGATCATTAATGTTACTGTAGTATGAAGCAGTGCTATGGGAGCTGAACAAGGTCGCTTGAGTGATTATTAATGAGAGACAAGCATGACACACGGCTCGACCGCAGCGGAGCTTTTATTATGACAGTCGCCGCTTCCGCTCATGCGTATGTGGAGTAACGCAGCGCTGTTTTATCATATTACACACATCTGAGTGTATTGAAAATTATGTTATACGTTGTGCGTTCGCACCGCGGCTGCTATGAGATACTTGTTGCACACTGCAGTAACACTAGCTCAATATTAGAATATATTAATAAATGCTGGATGGCTTGTGTTGCTAAATGGCATGCAATTAATTTTTAAATATATTGTATTGTATGACGAAGAAAATGTGCTTTTCCACTACTCAGTACCAGATCACCTCGCCTCGCCTTTATTTGGTTTTCCACTGTGTAAATGTTGTCATCACCTCCGGCGATACTAAAATGTGACGTGAAAACACAGCAGACTGCTGATTGGTCAGAGAGAATCGTCACTATTCACTGCGTGCATCATTGCACGTGCCAGACGGAGTATCCTGAATAACAGTTTGACCAGAGATTGCGTGATATACCCATTACTATCGTCGCAACTCGGAAGAATACGCCGTGGTCAAACGAGGAGGCGCAGACTTTCCTTTGTTTGGTTGCCGAAGAGAGGATCCAGCGAGAGCTTGATGGAACGAAAAAGTATATCAAGAAGTCTCCGAATTGGGTGTGGGTAGCGGGTGTGTATCGCATAGAAGATTACGTCACGGCAGTTTCCTGCGCCGTCGCTATGACGACCAGGTAATATCGTGGAGGTAAACGGAAAAGCGCTGTGAATGTAGAATAATTCGTTTTCTGTCTATAAATGTCTCCAAACAGTGGTTCCCTTGTCTAACAAAACACATCATATATTAAAGCGTCTTTGGTGTTTCCATGGATTCTACTAAATAAAACCGGAAATCGAGTGTAACGCGGGTAAACGTCATTGACAGGCGACGAACGGACACGGTCCGTGACCTGGTTAAAATTACTTATTTCTCTCGATTTAAACATCTGGGATAATACACAAGTCAACAAAATATATAACACTGTTCTAGTGTTTTTTGGATTTTTTTAATCCAAAAATCTTACATGAATTTAATGGTACTCAGAGGTGGCATAAATGCACACAATTTTAACTGCACATTGTTATACAAGGGGCTTAGGTGGGTCAGAGAAAGCATAATTTACCCTGCGTCCCAATTCGCATAGTATCCATACTAAATAGTATTCAAAATTAGAATTACTATGTCCCAAATCGTAGTATGTAGAAAAGAGTATTCCACAGATTATCTACTATTTTGAAGTGCGGATCGACGCACACTCTAACGGCTGATATTGCCCACAACCCATTGCGAGTTGGCCGAGGATTCGGTTAGAACTACAAACGCGGATAAAAAGAGTCAAAAAAACTACAAACATGACGGATGTGCGAGTCCGACGGTTAAGTAGAGAGGTTTAGATTAACGGCTTGAGTGATCAATGATCAGTATTTAACCTGACTAAAAGATATTTATTCAATGTTATCCACATCATATTTCACCTGCAGCAGCATTGTAAACTGTTGTAATGATACGTTTGGCCATTAACTTTTAAATGCATCATTATATTTAAGTGGCAAACACATGAGGGGAGTCTCTGCATTAAAGAACCATAAATGGCAAATCGACGTGCGGCTATATTTCTCTCCGATACGGTAGGAAATTAAACTGAATGTGGAGGATTTTAACTGTGACGATGATTGACAGGGCAGTTTGACGGGATGATGCACGTAACTAAGCAACAGAGTCCGTGACGAAGTAGTATGTCCCAAAGCTTGCATACTCTTCTGCGACACACTCACAAGTATGTACTTTTTCTTCACAAAAAAAAAAAAAAAAAAAAAAAAAGAGTACATACTTTTAGCTCGTAGTACAAGTAGTGGGAAAAGCGAAACTGGGACGCAGCATTAGTCTGGCTTTAGATGCCTTAAGATAATCAATTGTTAAGGCATGTGTAAATAGCCTAAATTATGCCTTATCGGACCCACCTCAGCCCCGTGAATAACAATGTGCAGTTAAAATGGTTGTGTACATGAATTTATGCCTCCTTTGATCAGCATTAAACTGTGTAAAGACAGTTCTGTGCCACCTTTGCCATTATATTGCATGTATTTCACCACTGCATGTAATGAACTACAGTGACTGTATGGGAAATATGCAACGTGTGTGTCCTACATGTCAATCAACAATACAACTGCCACAAAAAATATCAAGACAATTAGTTAACCGTCTTTACTAAACACTAACCACTTAAAGGGAAGGTTGTTTACAGGTACCAGATTAACCATCCTTCATTAATAAAGTTTGACACGGACAGCTTTTGAGTAAAAATAGTTGCCTAAATAGCATCAAAACTATATAACAATGTTTGAAACGCTTGGTATTCACGCTAAAAGTGCATTATAACACATTTTAAACAACTCCGTAACTACATGAATCGTTGATAGCAAAGGCTAACCACACATACATGCTAATTCTGTCAGCGATTCATACTGTAACGCTATTTATAAACACACACAAAGGACTGTCGATTATTCAGCTCGTGTATCAAACTTAATATTTACAGCTCACGTGCGATTATGTATGATGTTGCAAAACGCTAACGCTAACGTGCTAGCTGGCTATATTTCACATCTAGCGTTAGCTAACAGCCGACGGTGAAGCGGTGCGATCGTCACCAGATTCTTTGCAGCGATTTATATGATTAAATGAATTACCTGTTTATGTTTACAGAATGTAATAGTCTGATTTTTCTTGACAGTGAAAGACATACGTCGGTCACCAACTGAAACAGGCCGCTAGTTTACATACATACACGCGCGTGGACACGCCTCTCAACGCATGCGCAGTGCGCAGGTCACTGAGCTGAGAAAACAACCAGAGGCCCTGGTGCACTTCAGTGCATTTGAGAATGAGCTACAGGAGAGAATCGAGAACATTCTCCAAAAGGCGGCGCACTCTGGCTCATAAAGAAGACCATGTCTGCCTATCAGAGTAATGTAATATACTCTAAAGCCGTTTTAGGCTGTCATTAACAGTATGGATGTCATAAATTGGTTTAGGGTGTGTGCATCTAAATAATTTATAGGCCTAGTACGGATGTCATAACTTGGTTTAGCGTGCATCTAAATCACTTATAGGCCTAGTACGGATGTCATAACTTGGTTTAGTGTGCATCTAAATCACTTATAGGCCTAGTATGGATGTCATAACTTGGTTTAGGATGCGTGCATCTAAATCATTTATAGGCCTAGTATGGCTGTCATAACTTGGTTTAGTGTGCATCTAAATCACTTATAGGCCTAGTATGGATGTCATAAATTGGTTTAGCGTGCATCTAAATCACTTATAGGCCTAGTACGGATGTCATAAATTGGTTTAGGGTGCATCTAAATCACTTATAGGCCTAGTACGGATGTCATAAATTGGTTTAGGGTGCATGCATCTAAATCATTTATAGGCCTAGTATGGATGTCATAACTTGGTTTAGGATGCGTGCATCTAAATCACTTATAGGCCTAGTATGGATGTCATAACTTGGTTTAGCGTACATCTAAATCATTTATAGGCCTAGTATGGATGTCATAAATTGGTTTAGCGTGCATCTAAATCACTTATAGGCCTAGTATGGATGTCATAAATTGGTTTAGGGTAGGTGCATGCATCTAAATCATTTATAGGCCTAGTATGGATGTCATAACTTGGTTTAGGTGCGTGCATCGAAAATCACTTATAGGCCTAGTACGGATGTCATACATTGGTTTAGTGTGCATCTAAATCACTTATAGGCCTAGTATGGATGTCATAACTTGGTTTAGGATGCGTGCATCCAAATCATTTATAGGCCTAGTATGGATGTCATAAATTGGTTTAGCGTGCATCGAAATCACTTATAGGCCTAGTATGGATGTCATAAATTGGTTTAGGGTGCATCGAAATCACTTATAGGCCTAGTATGGATGTCATAAATTGGTTTAGGGTGTGTGCATCTAAATCACTTATAGGCCTAGTATGGATGTCATAAATTGGTTTAGCGTGCATCGAAATCATTTATAGGCCTAGTACGGATGTCATAAATTGGTTTAGCGTGCATGCGAAATCATTTATAGGCCTAGTATGGATGTCATAACTTGGTTTTAGTGTGCATCTAAATCACTTATAGGCCTATATGGATGTCATAACTTGGTTTGGTTTAGGATGCGTGCATCTAAATCATTTATAGGCCTAGTATGGCTGTCATAACTTGGTTTAGTGTGCATCTAAATCACTTATAGGCCTAGTATGGATGTCATAAATTGGTTTAGCGTGCATCTAAATCACTTATAGGCCTAGTACGGATGTCATAAATTGGTTTAGGGTGCATCTAAATCACTTATAGGCCTAGTACGGATGTCATAAATTGGTTTAGGGTGCATGCATCTAAATCATTTATAGGCCTTGTATGGATGTCATAACTTGGTTTAGGATGCGTGCATCTAAATCACTTATAGGCCTAGTATGGATGTCATAACTTGGTTTAGCGTACATCTAAATCATTTATAGGCCTAGTATGGATGTCATAAATTGGTTTAGCGTGCATCTAAATCACTTATAGGCCTAGTATGGATGTCATAAATTGGTTTAGGGTGCATGCATCTAAATCATTTATAGGCCTAGTATGGATGTCATAACTTGGTTTAGGGTGCGTGCATCGAAAATCACTTATAGGCCTAGTACGGATGTCATACATTGGTTTAGCGTGCATCTAAATCACTTATAGGCCTAGTATGGATGTCATAACTTGGTTTAGGATGCGTGCATCCAAATCATTTATAGGCCTAGTATGGATGTCATAAATTGGTTTAGCGTGCATCGAAATCACTTATAGGCCTAGTATGGATGTCATAAATTGGTTTAGGATGCGTGCATCGAAATCACTTATAGGCCTAGTATGGATGTCATAAATTGGTTTAGGATGCGTGCATCGAAATCACTCATAGGCCTATTCATTCAGTTTAGTAAGCAAAGTGGACAGTGATCTGTCTAGTACTGTTGGTTATCATAGACTTTTGGTCGTAAAGTGCTTTTGTAAGTGCTTTTGTAAACGTGGCTGTGAAGCTTTGAGACAACAGAAGGTATTTGGGTTATACCTCAAAAAATATGGCATAAGGGCTGGAAAGTTACAGCAAAATGCATTAAAGATGCACTCAGTAGCAGTATACGTTGTGCTGCCTGACATGAGATTCGTCTTGGACTTCACATAAAAGCTAAAAGTTTGACTTGCCACTTAGGGCCTAAGTTAAATGATAGGCCTAGTGTCTAATAACCACCAGTCATGTGATCTCAACATGTCTATCTGCTCCATGAACCTTTATTAGGCTACTGATAAGACATTGGCCATTTATCTCAACTGCACCTTTAACCTTTACAAACTCATATTGTTGTCCTCTGCTCTGCAGTAATTCCATATAGAGAGTTTATAACAGCATAAATACTTGCATTAATATTTTATAATATATAAAATAGCCTATTATATATATATTTTAATATTGAACACTCATCACCTGAAGTCGTTGAACATCTACAATACATTCAAAAGAAAATAAAAAAGTACTTTGAACATGTTTCCACCAGAAAATGTCCAAATACTTTCTTAGACAGTACCTCTATTGATTAAAAACCTATACAGCAAACAAAAATAATGTAAAAATGTGCATGCTATCCTTAAAATAAATACAATTTCAGCAAAAGTAGGACTTTTATCAAACAAACATTGTTCACATAAATGTCTTTCTAAATGAGCATTATTGTCAAACGCATCCTCTGACATTACATTCACTGCAACTGCCCCTTTAAAGGGGATGTCAAAACTAAATATTACTTAATAGTCATGTGCCTCAACAAGTAAAGTCACAGCATAATAGTACATTTGCAAATCATTAGCTAATGATTAAAGCAGACAACTGGAAATTGAAGTCCATAGCTCTGACCAGTTGTGGTAATTAACACATTAATTTACACTAATACCATTATGTTATTAAGGAATTAACACAGGATGAAACATTTAAATAATAGCAATTCATATATTGCTTAATCTATTAAACATTGGACTCTTTATTAGCTGCTGTTGCAGTGATCATTAATGGTTTAGTTCATGAATCATACATTAACTCATGATTATCTGTGCATTAGTTAAGCATGAATTAATGCATATGAGTGCACCCGTATCTTTAAAGTGTTCCATATCATAATATGAATTGTACACTGAACAAACTTTAAAATCACGCTGTCCGAGGACAAAAGTAAATGTATGAAACATAAACATCAGACACAGTGGTATTTAATATTATACCACATAAAAAGTGACCTGAATAAATACCCTCATAAAAAGGACACAACTAAAGTGCAAACTGAATTGTGCAGAAGTTGTGTGCAATGGCTCTCCAGTCAAGTTCAAATGACAGATTATTAGCACAAGTGCTTAAAATCTCTCTCTCTCTCTCTCTCTCTCTCTCTCTCTCTCTCTCTCTCTCTCTCTCTCTCTCTCTCTCTCTCTCTCTCTCATACATATCTGTTTAAGTCACTGCTATATGATATGAAGAGACATTTTTTAAACATGAAGGTGCTGGTCATGGTTTTGTTATGGCCAGGATGAACGGTGGTGCAGGTAGGAGTCCATTAGAGCTGTAGATGGGGCAGGCTTTAAATTTACAGGGCCAGTCTGTCCAGAGATAACGCGCCGCAGTAATAGAAGCAGCTGGACACGGTGGTGTAGAAACTAAGACATAATTAAAGCCTTGTTTTATAATGGGAGCAGGCAACCATTTGTCATCTGATCCACACTTTTTATCCTCAGAGCAGCAGATCTACGGTAAAAAAAACAAAAAACAAACAAAAAACACAGTCAGGGTTAGTTCAACAGTAGCATTCTCATCTTAAAAGGTAGGGTAGGCAATTTCGGAGAGGCAGGCAATAGCAAGCTAGCTCTGAAAGCACAAGACCCCACCCTCCCTTCAGAGCTCTCTCTCCTAAGCCACGCCTCCAGTCTGCAAAACCTCACACATATTTGGAGTTTCTGCATGCGGTTTAATTTCGATTAATCGTGCAGCCCTAATAATAATGAATGAAAACAACTTAAAAAAATTGGTTCTGAGACTTCCACAGAAGACATATGTACATATTTTAATATTTAGACCACTTCTATTATTGAATGCTATCACATGTTTATAAAAAACATTGCCTACCCTACCTTTAAAGAGATAGTTCACCCAAAAATGAAAATTAGCCCATGATTTTCTCACCTTCAAGTCATCCTAGGTGCATGACATTCTTCTTTCAGATGAACACAATCAGAGTTATATTAAAAAATATCCTGGCTAATCCAAGCTTTATAATGGCAGCCCAAAATTTGAAGCCCAAAAAAGTGCATCCATCCATTATAAAAGTGCTCCACACGGCTCCAGGGGTTAATAAAGGCCTTCTGAACCGAAGCGATGGGTTTGTTCAAGATTCAAGATTCAAGAGTTTTATTTGTCACATACACAGTTATATACAGAATATACACTCACCTAAAGGATTATTAGGAACACCATACTAATACTGTGTTTGACCCCCTTTCGCCTTCAGAACTGCCTTAATTCTACGTGGCATTGATTCAACAAGGTGCTGAAAGCATTCTTTAGAAATGTTGGCCCATATTGATAGGATAGCATCTTGCAGTTGATGGAGATTTGTGGGATGCACATCCAGGGCACGAAGCTCCCGTTCCACCACATCCCAAAGATGCTCTATTGGGTTGAGATCTGGTGACTGTGGGGGCCATTTTAGTACAGTGAACTCATTGTCATGTTCAAGAAACCAATTTGAAATGATTCAAGCTTTGTGACATGGTGCATTATCCTGCTGGAAGTAGCCACAAGAGAATGGATACATGGTGGTCATGTCAGAAACAATGCTCAGGTAGGCCGTGGCATTTAAATGATGACCAAGGGGCCGAAAGTGTGCCAAGAAAACATCCCCCACACCATTACACCACCACCACCAGCCTGCACAGTGGTAACAAGGCATGATGGATCCATGTTCTCATTCTGTTTACGCCAAATTCTGACTCTACCATCTGAATGTCTCAACAGAAATCGAGACTCATCAGACAAGGCAACATTTTTCCAGTCTTTAACTGTCCAATTTTGGTGAGCTTGTGCAAATTGTAGCCTCTTTTTCCTATTTGTAGTGGAGATGAGTGGTACCCGGTGGGGTCTTCTGCTGTTGTAGCCCATCCGCCTCAAGGTTGTGCGTGTTGTGGCTTCACAAATGCTTTGCTGCATACCTTGGTTGTAACGAGTGGTTATTTCAGTCAAAGTTGCTCTTCTATCAGCTTGAAACAGTCGGCCCATTCTCCTCTGACCTCTAGCATCAACAAGGCATTTTCACCCACAGGACTGCCGCATACTGGATGTTTTTCCCTTTTCACACCATTCTTTGTAAACCCTAGAAATGGTTGTGCGTGAAAATCCCAGTAACTGAGCAGATTGTGAAATACTCAGACCGGTCTGTCTGGCACCAACAACCATGCCACACTCAAAATTGCTTAAATCACCTTTCTTTCCCATTCTGACATTCAGTTTGGAGTTCAGGAGATTGTCTTGACCAGGACCACACCCCTAAATGCATTGAAGCAACTGCCATGTGATTGGTTGATTAGATAATTGCATTAATGAGAAACTGAACAGGTGTTCCTAATAATCCTTTAGGTGAGTGTACAACCGGCAGTGAAATGTAAGAAAAGAAAAATGTTTGTGTAAGAAAAATATCCATATTTAACACGTTATAAAGTAAAATATCTAGCAGTGTGGAGTACTTTTATAATGGATGGATGCACTTTGTTAGGCTTCAAATTTTGGGCTGCCATTCACTCCCATTATACAACTTGGATTAACCAGGATATTTTTTAATATAACTCCGACTGTATTTGTCTGAAAGAAGAAAGTCATATACACCTAGGATGACTTGAGGGGGAGTAAATCATGGGCTAATTTTCATTTTTGGGTGAACTATCCCTTTAAAACCAGCCCTTTTTCTTAATTCTTAAAATTACAGTTTTCTAATGAATATGTACTTCAGTGTTTTTGAAGGTTATCTTACCTCAATAAAAACATCATCAGTCTCATCAAGAATGGCATTGATATCCTGATTAAACACAATGCCAATGAAAGACTGTTTGAGGATGGCCTGAGTAGGGAAAGGTCCTTGGAAAGACACGTCTTTCTCCCCATAGGCGACGGCTCTTGCCCCTAGCACAAGTCTGAATGCCACATCCTGTTTATCCTCTGGGTGGATACTATTGAA
This sequence comes from Paracanthobrama guichenoti, assembly GCA_018749465.1. Classification (NCBI taxonomy): domain Eukaryota; kingdom Metazoa; phylum Chordata; class Actinopteri; order Cypriniformes; family Gobionidae; genus Paracanthobrama; species Paracanthobrama guichenoti. The sequence continues at coordinate 10,227,978 of CM031960.1, read as the reverse complement.
CCCCCCCAACAAAAACAGGTAAATCAGCATGTTAGAGTCCAGCACTTCCATTAAACTATTGGAATAACACTTTAACTACCAGTTTCTGCTCTTCCTCACCTGCCCCAGGGCGACTTTTCATCAGGTACGTCGATAGCAGCAGCCATAAAGGTGTTCTTCATGCGTGGATTAGGGGCAAAGCCATAGTCTCCTGTCTGATGCCAGCGTATTTCTCTGAACCCGTCGTGTTGATTGTTTTTGAGATATGTGCTTAGCTAGAAATTAAATGGAAGTGCAATTTAATTTCATGCCATGACACAGGTCTTAAGATATTTTCCTTCCATTACTGAATATTTAAGCAAGTGCTGCTCACTGCAAAGCCAAATGACGTCCAGCTCCTATTCTTTTGATGTAATGGGTGGAGTTATGTTTATGTTTAGAGTTTCGTTGGACTATCTAGCTCCACCCATTCCATCCAGTGAGGCGGAGCTGGACGTCCACCAATTGGCTCTGCAGTAGGAACCCTCTCTATTTAACGGTACCTGTACAAATCCAAATGGGAAGCCTAGCGCAGTTTGGCCATCTGAGCCTTCATGGAAAGCCATCCTCCAGTCGTCAATCATGGCAGGGAAAGAGCAGTTGTATTTATCCCTGTTGTAGTCTGCATTAGCCTCACCTGAGACAAAGAGCAAAGTTGAAGTTGAAGTTGAAGTTTATTTGTCATTACACATGTACAAGTACAGTATAACGAAATGAAGTTTGGAGCAAGCCTCCGGGCCGCAGCCGATTATTCAGGCGCCGCCACACGCTCTCCAGAAATACAAGAATGCAGTTTAGCAAGCATTACATAGCAAAACACAACAAAACATAAACATAAACATGACACAGTACACGTGGTCACGTGATGGGATTTTTTGTATGGAGTGGGAGAGGAAATAGATAAAGACAGGCAGACGGTTGTAGTGGGGGAAGGATCGGGCTAGGTTTGTGTATGGTGCGAGTGAGTCTGAGATTGTGTTGTGTGAGAATGTTAGCCATAACTTCAGATGTTTTCGAGTTGAGTTCTATGGTTTGTCCTTGAAGGGAGATAAGGCAGTGCACAGGGGAAGATAGCAGACCAGCTGTCAGGCTGAAATCCCAACCGAGAGATAGGGACAAGTGAGGTTCGATGGGCTAGTTGATTAGGTCAGGCAAATACAATTTATTATTTTTTAATCCATTTGATGATCTTCGGTAATTTGTCCGGATCATAATCAATCAATCAGATCTGGTCCTCAGCGTTTCGCGTCTGGTCTGTGCAGTTTCCTAGACATTACGCCCAGCCTCATGGCCAGACCGGTTACAGTCCGTAAAGTTCACCGATCTGACCCCCGATGGAGCCCACTCTACCCTGCGTATCCGCAGTCCGGACTGCGTTGTTACGGTTCAGTTCCTCAATTCCTATCACTTTCTGATCTAATTCCTTCAGACGGTCACACACAACCCCGAAGCATTCCTTAATTTCCACAGACAGCGGCTGGGTGAATTTGCTTGCAGCTGTCTTACCAATCTTCCGATAGGTCAGGGCAATCCCAAAGCCAAAGAATAGGAACCCCGCCATCAATAATCCAATCATGTATAAATCTTCCGCATCCTCCACGGACAGAGCCTCCAGGCACAGGACTTGCCAGTTGTTCCATGCATCCCTCACGTAGCCTGCAGCAAAGGTCCCGTCCGGGCAGGTGGGTTCTCCCGGGGCACCCTTCCTTTGTGAGAAAGTCTTGTCGATCGCGCTGATTGACCAGTTAATCAATTCCATTTCAGTATTTTCAGGAGTCCAGCAAAGCAGCGGGTCAGAGAGAAAGAGAAGAGACGAAACACTAGACAAAACAAAACAGCGCAAGAGCACAGCGGGAGCAGAGTGAAAACACGTCTGCACGGATTGAAGGACAGAACAGAGGTAAGAATAGCAAATCTTTGCACATGTTATAATTGTTATAAAGGGCTATAATTCTGAGAAGAACTACCTTGGTACCATATGGCTCCTGTTATGGTCATGTTGAGTAATGGATGTATCATGGCATTCCACAACACCGAACTCATCCAATTAGCAGAGATGTTCCCCAAGAGGTCATTTTGCATAGGCGGAGGACTATAAGGAACACTTCAGGTACAGAAGTTGAGAATGTTAAATGAGAAGCAATTCAAGTCATCTATATTGTACTGTATTTTACAAACTATTCATTCAAACACATTTACTTATGAAGGCCAATGACGTACTGTACAGGAGTGTTCATAATAAAGAAAAGAACAATCTTTTAAAGTGCCCCTATTATGGTTTTTTAAATATTCCCTTTCATGCAGTGTGTAATATCGCTGTTTGTGAATGTAAACGTTCTTCAAAGTTGCAAAGTCGAAAGTGCACGATAAATAAAGTTATTGTCTCCCAAAAGAAAGAATCAACTCTGAACCACCTATACGAGTCGTTTGTAATACGAATCCTAATGTCCGGTTCTACATCACTAGAAAATACATTTGCATAATGCCAGTCTATGTTGTACATTGTCTGCCCGTGAACAACCAATCACAACAGACTGGGCTGTCTGGCCAATCAGAGCAGAGTAGACTCATGGAAAGAAGGGATTTAACGAGACTGATTCATCCGTCGAGTTGCTTGAGAATCACTGAAAAATGTGGTGATGTGCAATGTATATTATGAGAAAATTAAAGTGTTTTTGACCTGCATGTAAACCTGTTGTATGAGACTCCAAAACAAAATCGATGATTTCTTTCTGAAAGTTGTTAAAATATTTTTGTAACATTATACATTTATATTTTTGGAATCTTTTGTGACATATACATCATCAAGAACATTATAAATCTTGTCACTTTTGATCAATCTGATGAAAAAAAAGAAAGAAAAAAAAACGAATCAAAATGAATTTTATTACACAACTTAAAAACAGGGTGTGCTCATATTATACCTGGTCATTGAGCTCTTCAATTCACACTTGTGAAGTGCCCTCGGGGATGACCAGGCTTCCACAGGTGTTCCTCCCCAACACGTCTCTACTAGTCCGATGGGATAATTAAGTGTCTCATAGAGATAGCGCCCAAAGAGCCAGCACACGGCAGAGAAATGGCCGAAATTCTTTCCACCAAGCAATTCTTGAAAAGACAAGAAGAACAGCTGCTTATCTCTCTTCAGGGAAAGGTAGAGTTTAATGCATGCCTTTTGCTAACAAGCTTTCAGTTTCATCAAGGAAACAAAAAACAGGCATTCTTGAAGCGTAAAAAAAAAGAAGAAAATTCTGTCATTAATTACTCATCCTCATGTCGTTCCAAACCAATAAGACCTTCATTCATCTTCGGGACACAAATTAAGATATTTTCAGCTCTCTGACCGATCCATAGACAACTATTTAATTACCACTTATAAGGCCCAGAAAGGTAGTGAAGGGGATGAATTCTGGAATCCACTGCCGTTTCAGTGTATATCTTTTGAGTGATTATAATCAAGGTATTAATCATTATTTATCCTTCTACATATTACATTACTTCTTCAAGCTTATGAGATTTACTTAGTTATAGAATTATATGTTGCTTTTACTTATAATTAATTTATATTATATTTCATTTATTTAATATTTATAAGCTTTTATTTTTCTTTGCATCTTCCATCACTAGAGTATAATGGTGCATATTGAGAACCAGATGATCCCACAGTTGGTGTTCGTATCGCTGCCTGCCTGACAGATATTTCTGCCTGGATGAAGGAAGACACCTTCAACTCAATCTGGCAAAGACAGAACTCCTTGTGGTCTCAGCCAACCCAGCACTTCACCATACTCTCTCCATTCACCTCGGTTCATCATCCATAACTCCGTCCAGGACAGCCAGGAACCTTGGAGTTGTGATTGATGAAGCTAAAATTCACTGACCACATCACTGCAACAACCCGGTCCTGCAGATTTGCCTTATACAACATTAGGAAAATTAGACCCTTCCTATCAGAGCAGGCCACACAACTCCTGGTACAAGCTCTTGTTCTCTCCATACTGGACTACTGTAATGCTCTTCTAGCGGGCCTTCCAGCATGCACTATCAAACCCTTGCAACTGATCCAGAATGCAGCGGCGAGAGTGATCTTTAATGAGCCAAAGAGAGCGCACGTCACGCCTCTCTTCATCAGTCTGCACTGGCTGCCAATAGCCGCTCGAATCAAATTCAAGGCACTGGTGCTCGCCTACAAGGCTACCACTGGCTCTGCACCAACATACCTAAACTCGCTTGTTCAGACTTACACACCCTCCAGAAGCTTGTGTTCTGCAAGTGAACGGCGCCTTGTGGCGCCATCCCAAAGAGGCATGAAATCCCTCTCAAGGACCTTTTCCTGGACCGTTCCCACCTGGTGGAATGACCTGCCTGTCTCAAGTCGAGGTAGCCATTTTCAAAAAATATCTTAAGACACGTCTTTCCAGCAGCACCTGACCAATAAAGAATATCACTCTATTCGTTTTCTGTTTGTTTATTTATAAAAAATAAAAATTGTTCTGTCCTATGTGTTCTGTGCTAGATTAACTGAGACTTGTTACAGCACTTGCATATTGCAGCACTCTCATTTGTAAGTCGCTTTGAATAAAAGCGTCTGCTAAATGACTAAATGTAAATGTATTGTCTGTACCTCTTACTGAGAGAAAGAACACGCTATCAGGATGTTTTGGGAAAGTTTCTGGTCAGAGCTGGAGCTCGACCAACTCCTTGAGCTCGACCTTGAAGAAGCTGTGTATGTTACCCTTAAACTTACCCACACCACCACACCTGTCCCTAACTTTACCCTTAAACTGACCCACACCACCACACCGTCCCTAACTTTACCCTTAAACTTACCCACACCACCACACCTGTCCCTAACTTTACCCTTAAACTGACCCACACCACCACACCTGTCCCTAACTTTACCCTTAAACTTACCCACACCACCACACCTGTCCCTAACCCTACCCTTAAACTGACCCACACCACCACACCCGTCCCTAACCCTACCCTTAAACTGACCCACACCACCACACCCGTCCCTAACTTTACCCTTAAACTTACCCACACCACCACACCCGTCCCTAACTTTACCCTTAAACTTACCCACACCACCACACCCGTCCCTAACTTTACCCTTAACCTGACCCACACCACCACACCTGTCCCTAACTTTACCCTTAAACTCACCCACACCACCACACCTGTCCCTAACTTTACCCTTAAACTTACCCACACCACCACACCTGTCCCTAACTTTACCCTTAAACTTACCCACACCAGTCCCTAACTTTACCCTTAAACTTACCCACACCACCACACCTGTCCCTAACTTTACCCTTAAACTTACCCACACCAGTCCCTAACTTTACCCTTAAACTTACCCACACCACCACACCTGTCCCTAACTTTACCCTTAAACTGACCCACACCACCACACCTGTCCCTAACTTTACCCTTAAACTGACCCACACCACCACACCTGTCCCTAACTTTACCCTTAAACTTACCCACACCACCACACCTGTCCCTAACTTTACCCTTAAACTTACCCACACCAGTCCCTAACTTTACCCTTAAACTTACCCACACCACCACACCTGTCCCTAACTTTACCCTTAAACTTACCCACACCACCACCACACCTGTCCCTAACCCTACCCTTAAACTGACCCACACCACCACACCTGTCCCTAACTTTACCCTTATACTGACCCACACCACCACACCTGTCCCCAACTTTACCCTTAAACTGACCCACACCACCACACCTGTCCCTAACTTTACCCGTATCCACCTCAATATCAGCAAAAGTGTTTTGCAATACAATATGAACACAATAGGTACATTGTACTTATTGTTTGATGTAAGTACACAGTAGTTAAGGCCACCTAAAATAAAGTGGGACCAAAGTCTTTTTGTCGCTTGGAACGACAAGAGGGTGAGTAATTAATGACAGAATTTTCATTTTTTGGGTGAACTACCTTTAAGATAAAACAGAAATGCAACAAATAATTTTAGCTTGTTTCCATATGACTGTATTCCATACCCGCTGTTGGTCTGGACCAAGGAACTTCCACTGCTGCGAGATCAATTAGTTCCTCATCGCTCTTCTCCAAGGCAGCCTGGAAGATCCTCACATTAGGGAACTTAGACACCATGGCCAGCTCCTCTGTTGCATTAATCAACTTTTGAAGAACAAGAGACATGTTTTTGGTTAACTACACATCTGAAATATGTTAACTTTAAGAGTTAAGAGAAATGCACTCACTTGACCAACAGTGAATGCCATGTTACTTTGTCCACTACATAACCAGATGTCTCCAAAGAGCACATCTGTGAGCGTGATTGAGCTGTTAGTTGTATTCTGAGATACAGTCAAGTTGTAGGGACCACCGGCCTCCACAGGATTGAGAGTTGTGCGCCAAATACCTGTAAGACAATGCAATGTCATTGTTCTGAATTATTCAAAACAGATTAAATGTTCACCTTTTGTATTTCGCAGAAGAAAGTCAGTCATACAGGAATGAAATGACAAGAGTAATTTTTTCATATGTAACTGATACTCACCATTGATAACAGTAGCAGAGTGTGTAGACACTTTGTGTGATCCAGACAGTGATACCACAACTTTGGCTCCTGTCTGTCCAAATCCCCACACGACTGCTTTGGCTGGCGCTTTCTGCAGAACCATGTGATCCCCATAATAAGAAGAGAACCGAAACACTTCTGCTGGCACTGGGAATACAAAGAAATGAATGTAAGCTTTTAAATTATGGTAAGATAGATTGCATTGTAGTAAAGGGGAAGTCCAACTACATGAATCAATTCTTCGAACCGTTTATTTAAAATAATTTAGGTGTTTCTGGCTGCATTTTAGTAAGGCTATATTGTTATGAAACCCTATCAAAGGTTGTATCCGTTTGAAGTATCCTTGGAAGGTGGCCATTGTTTTGCATCCTTATTTTAACATATTTTGAAGGATGCATCAAGTTCATCATCAGTGCAAATAACCCGCCTTGTTGGAGCCTATTTACACTAACGTCTGGTTGGGCCAGACAAAATTACAGAAGATGCTGGATTGCCAACAGTTGCAATAGTGTAAGCAAATCAACTCAAGTTCAAATCCCCTTTCAAACTCCCTTTCCCCATAGCATATCTGATCAGAAAGGCATGTATTTTCAATAAAAATGAAGAAATAACGTAGTGTCTAACGTGTGTTTTATAATAAAGTGTTTATGTAGGGAGGGCTTTATTGTCCCAATAAGGCAGCATTCATTTAATAATTGTTGCATACCGTTTAATGTACAACAACACTGAGGGGTAAATAGTATCTGCCACTATTTATAAATAGCATCTAACTACTATTTACACTTATTGCAAAGAAAATATTGCATTTTTTACATAGTGTAAATAAAATCTATTGCTATTTACACTTATTGCAAATAGCCGCTGCCGTGTATCAGTCACATCCCCCAATTATCCACATAAAAATTCACCCACTGAGCTTGTCCAATTTCATTATGAAATGCAAGATTAAAAATTAAAAATGTTTCTGAAGATGAAGGTATGTTGTAAATTAGCCACAGTTTACAATTCTAAACTGCCCATGACATAAATGTTTGTAATTCGCTGTATTGCATTAATATGATTTTTTTGTTCCACAATAAGTTTTTAATAGTATTATTAGGGGGCGGAAACCTTCATAACGTAGCCATGTGGGCGTATGCCCTTCAAGCACATGAATGACAAAGCAAACGTATTTACAAATAGGACACTCGAAATTCGTTGTGACATTGGAAGGGACGTCAACTTAAAACACTGCTCTATAGTGAAGATAATTTATGTATCTAGAGATAACAAAAAACAAATCTGCAGTGAATTGTAATAAATTAATGATGATGCAAGTTATTTAAATGTACATGCTGTATTGCAGTCATTTTTAGATTTATTTGGGTTTATTTTTCACAATATGTGACTATAAAACCAGTCGCGCAGGTATATCTGTGGCAATATCCAACAATACATTGTATGGGTCAAAATGATAGATTTTTCTTTTATGCCAAAAATCATTAGGATATTAAGTAAAGATCATGCTCCATGAAGATATTTAGTAAATTTCCATATTATATATATATATATATATATATATATATATATATATATATATATATATATATATATATATATATATATATATATATATATATATATATATATATATATATATATATATATATATATATATATATATATATATATATATATATATATATATATATATATATATATATATATATATATACATATATATATATATACATACATACATATATACATATACATATATACACACACACACACACACACACACACATACACACTCACCTAAAGGATTATCAGGAACACCATACTAATACTGTGTTTGACCCCCTTTTGCCTTCAGAACTGCCTTAATTCTACATGGCATTGATTCAACAAGGTGCTGAAAGCATTCTTTAGAAATGTTGGCCCATATTGATAGGATAGCATCTTGCAGTTGATGGAGATTTGTGGGATGCACATCCAGGGCACGAAGCTCCTGTTCCACCACATCCCAAAGATGCTCTATTGGGTTGAGATCTGGTGACTGTGGGGGCCATTTTAGTACAGTGAACTCATTGTCATGTTCAAGAAACCAATCTGAAATGATTCGAGCTTTGTGACATGGTGCATTATCCTGCTGGAAGTAGCCATTAGAGAATGGGTACATGGTGGTCATAAAGGGATGGACATGGTCAGAAACAATGCTCAGGTAGGCCGTGGCATTTAAACAATGCCCAATTGGCACTAAGGGGCCTAAAGTGTGCCAAGAAAACATCCCCCACACCATTACACCACCACCACCAGCCTGCACAGTGGTAACAAGGCATGATGGATCCATGTTCTCATTCTGTTTACGCCAAATTTTGACTCTACCATCTGAATGCCTCAACAGAAATCGAGACTCATCAGACCAGGCAACATTTTTCCCAGTCTTCAACTGTCCAATTTTGGTGAGCTTGTGCAAACTGTAGCCTCTTTTTCCTATTTGTAGTGGAGATGAGTGGTACCCAGTGTGGTCTTCTGCTGTTGTAGCCCATCCGCCTCAAGGTTGTGCGTGTTGTGGCTTCACAAATGCTTTGCTGCATACCTCGGTTGTAACGAGAAGTTGCTCTTCTATCAGCTTGAATCAGTCGGCCCATTCTCCTCTGACCTCTAACATCAACAAGGCTTTTTCACCCACAGGACTGCCACATACTGGATGTTTTTCCCTTTTCACACCATTCTTTGTAAACCCTAGAAATGGGTGACCACACCCCTAAATGCACTGAAGCAACTGCCATGTGATTGGTTGATTAGATAATTGCATCAATGAGAAATTGAACAGGTGTTCCTAATAATCCTTTAGGCGAGTGTATATAAAATGTAGTAGTAATATGCACTGCTAAGGACTTCATTTGGACAACTTTAAAGGTGATTTTCTCAATATGTAGATTATTTTTTTTGCACCCTCAGATTCCAGATTTTAAAATAGTTGGCCAAATATTGTCCTAGCCTAACAAACCATAAATCAATGGAAAGCTTATTTATTCAGCTTTCAGATGACTTATAAATCTCACTTTCAAAATATTGACCCCGCATGTCAAAAGGAAGAATCAGGACTAGAAGTGCCCTCTGTTAAAAAACAAAAACCAAAAACGTCATGACGCTGCTAACACGTCATTACGTGAACCACCACCATTCTCGCGTGACACATCACATGCATGCAGTAAACACGATCCAATAAAGTTTCCATTGCTGTTTATTACGCGTTTTTTTGCCGATGCTTGTCAAACCAGAACGTTTTATTATTATTTTTTGTTTAGCCATCTGCTTTCTTGCTGTTAAAATGAGTTACTTTGCGCCCCTCAATCAAATTATTGGATCATAAGCATGTGCACTCAATGTTTATAATCGACTCGCTTTTGGGAACAGCTCGTTCGGATCGATTCGTGAACAAAACGTCTGGTTTTGTGGTTCATCATTCATTCATTCACTGAAAAGCCTTGACTCGCTCACTAACAGGGCATTGTCATATTGCATTTTCAGATGATCTGAATGTCACATAATGTAAAAGTGCACGACATGTTTACGTTTGACTCTTGCATTCGAGTTAAATACGACCACTTGCACAGCGTTACACAGCATATCCGCACGTGCATGTCAAAACAGAAAGCGCATTGCATGACCCGCTAAAACAAATCATATGTCATTATCTAAATATTGCCGTGAGTGACTCACCTGCCGAGAAAACACTGGCAAATGCGCTCAAAACGAGGAAAGCCAGCGGGATCAGCATCTCCCTGAGTGATTCAAAACAAGGAAGTGCGTGTAAACACCGCAGTGCAGTCTATAAGAACTGGTGCCAAACCGGTCATTTCAACGTCTGACGTATCTCACTAGTTTTACCGTATATTGTTACAGATTTGCACATCCAAATATTTGGATTTTCTAAGTGAGCATTGTCCCCTTTATATGGTATAACTTAAATGACATGCGGTTTTTTATTTCTTTTTTATGTAGCCTACTGTATATGATTTTGTTTCGGTCCAGGTTAAGTATTAATGCAAGTGACCAAACATGTAAAAGAAAAACAAAATTACTTGTGAATATTTACAGATCTTCTGTGCATTTATATTGGACTCGTGCAAAAACAACAACAACAACTTTAAATTAAACTAACTAAATTTAAACTAGTAAATCCCACAATGCACACTGATACTAAAATCTGTTTTGTATCTTTAACATATTGACAACCACATAATGTTTTTTTTTATTTTATTTTTTTATGTAGCCTATATAATTTTGTTTTGGTCCAAGTAGCCTATTATTGCAAGCGAACAAGCATGTTAAAGAAAAACATTTACAAATATTTATTTACAAATCTTTATGCATTTATAGTGGACTCATGTCTGATTACACTGCAAGAAAATCCTGTTGATTTTACAAAAACATATTACGTAATAAAACATTAACATAGTTACAGAACAACCTGTACATTTAAATTGAAACCAGTAAATTCAGAAATGCACACTGCTACTAAAACCTGTTTTGATATTGACAAACATCATAATAATGCACTGCAGGTGGTAAAAGAGGAAGCCACGTGAAGAATCATGAATACGCTCACATAAGAGTCATTCACTGCACACAAAACACCATCATGGTAACACACATGACACTTGAATCATACAATAAACATTCATTAAACAACAGATGTAACAAAGCCCAAATGTGCTGATAACAAAAAAATCTCTATATATATATAAAGAAACATGATTATTTAAATGAAATACCTTCAAATATGAAGTGTCACATACACTCTTAAAAACATTATCTGTAAAATAACAGCAAAATACTGGTCGCCAGCAATCTACTGTAATTCTACGATATGAACATTGCACTTACTGTAAAAACAAAATATACACTCACCTAAAGGATTATTAGGAACACCTGTTCAGTTTCTCATTAATGCAATTATCTAATCAACCAATCACATGGCAGTTGCTTCAATGCATTTAGGGGTGTGGTCCTGGTCAAGACAATCTCCTGAACTCCAAACTGAATGTCAGAATGGGAAAGAAAGGTGATTTAAGCAATTTTGAGCGTGGCATGGTTGTTGGTGCCAGACGGGCCGGTCTGAGTATTTCACAATCTGCTCAGTTACTGGGATTTTCACGCACAACCATTTCTAGGGTTTACAAAGAATGGTGTGAAAAGGGAAAAACATCCAGTATGCGGCAGTCCTGTGGGCGAAAATGCCTTGTTGATGCTAGAGGTCAGAGGAGAATGGGCCGACTGATTCAAGCTGATAGAAGAGCAACTTTGACTGAAATAACCACTCGTTACAACCGAGGTATGCAGCAAAGCATTTGTGAAGCCACAACACGCACAACCTTGAGGCGGATGGGCTACAACAGCAGAAGACCCCACCGGGTACCACTCATCTCCACTACAAATAGGAAAAAGAGGCTACAATTTGCACAAGCTCACCAAAATTGGACAGTTGAAGACTGGAAAAATGTTGCCTGGTCTGATGAGTCGATTTCTGTTGAGACATTCAGATGGTAGAGTCAGAATTTGGCGTAAACAGAATGAGAACATGGATCCATCATGCCTTGTTACCACTGTGCAGGCTGGTGGTGGTGGTGTAATGGTGTGGGGGATGTTTTCTTGGCACACTTTAGGCCCCTTAGTGCCAGTTGGGCATCGTTTAAATGCCACGGCCTACCTGAGCATTGTTTCTGACCATGTCCATCCCTTTATGACCACCATGTACCCATTCTCCGATGGCTACTTCCAGCAGGATAATGCACCATGTCACAAAGCTCGAATCATTTCAGATTGGTTTCTTGAACATGACAATGAGTTCACTGTACTAAAATGGCCCCACAGTCACCAGATCTCAACCCAATAGAGCATCTTTGGGATGTGGTGGAACGGGAGCTTCGTGCCCTGGATGTGCATCCCACAAATCTCCATCAACTGCAAGATGCTATCCTATCAATATGGGCCAACATTTCTAAAGAATGCTTTCAGCACCTTGTTGAATCAATGCCACGTAGAATTAAGGCAGTTCTGAAGGTGAAAGGGGGTCAAACACAGTATTAGTATGGTGTTCCTGATAATCCTTTAGGTGAGTGTACATTACAATTTTAAGTTAAATGTATACATTGGCTTACTAAAATATTTCAAGAGCAATTAAAATCTATAAGTACAAAATAAAAATCTGCAAGTTCTGCTAACTAAATTTCTCAGCTTAAAAATGTATGTAACTGATTACCTCAAATGTTTGGAATTATTTGGGGTTGTGGTGTAGCTTATAGTTAATATTTTGCTGTTAAAATTACACCTTTTCTTTTTTTTTTACACTGTGGCCTTTCAGCATTGCACTGTGCATGGTGACACTAAATGGCACCAATCATGCTGTCAATAGATGCAGGGACCAATGACCCACTTCATCATCTTAGTTTACATTTCAGTAAACATGGCATCCCATCAGTCTAATTGCATCCTGGCAGAGGCTAATTGACTGCCTAACTTTGCAACATCATTACAGCTGATGGGATGGTATTGAAGATAAAAGCTTTGCATACGAGTAATCAGAGAGAGAGAGAGAGAGAGAGAGAGAGGGAGAGGGAGAGAGAGAGAGAGAGAGAGAGAGAGAGAGAGAGAGATTTTGATCAATCAGCTAGTTAAAAACCCAGCAGGGAGAGATGAAGAAACAGGGGTTTTAAATGGTCAATGAATCATTACTGGATAATTTGAAGCACATTGCAAAGGCAGTCGCTTTTATATTAAACAAAAATGCTGTGCTTAGGACTTCAGTTATTGGAGCTGCTTTGCACCACACTATAGTTTAGCTTAGAAGAAGAACTCCATTGGTCTTGTAAGTTGTAAAAAAAAAAAGCACCCTTAGTCCTCATGTTTTTAAAACAATATATTCCTTCCTATTTGTTTTAATATATTTACATCTCACATTTCAAATATTAATCTTCATAAATATTGGGTTAGAAAATTGTACTTTTATTTAGTTTGGTGCCAGGGTTCCTCAAACACTTTACTGTTGTGTTTTACTCTGTAAGTTTCTTTATAATGGATAGTGAACAAGTTGATGGTGGGAGAAAGGATGATTTGAGAAGAACATTTAAATGCAAAGTGCGCACTGAGCAATCGTAATAGCCATTAGCGTTTTAATTGAGTCCTACAGCATTATAAATCAAGACGTGACGGAGGGAGCGTGGGGCCTGAATTTTAACACAAGCATGCTGATCTATTAGATGGCTTTAATATGCACATGAACGCTGTACTTGGACAAGGGCCAGTTTCTTGAACGTCAGCTCCATCTATCTTGAGACTGAAGACATATACATTAGCTTGACAAATAGTCATATAACTGACCAGCATCATATATTTTCCGACCACTTTCAAGCATAAATTCAGCACGGCTTATTGTCATCATGATAGTATCGTTAATAAAACTGCTGGTACAGCGACAGTCAGTATTGGTCTGATGCAAAAAATAAATGCATTTTTAAAAAAAAAAAATACATTTCTAATGTTTGATATCAGATCATGTTAGGAACAATCTCCTGAAAACTGAAAGTGGATCAAGGATGAAAGTGGAAATCTTTTGACTGGGTAATATAGACATACATTATCTTCCTCTGCTTACAATAGATGCAAAAGAAGAAATACACAGTATCTGCAAACAAAATGTATCCTGTAATAAAAACGATATCAAGCTCTTTAGACTCCAGCACGGAATTGGGCTGACAATGACACTGCGTTCCTTCACAGCAAAAATCTCATTAATTGGGTGGAATTTAATTATATGCATCGCTTAGTCACTGTTATCTCCATTGCAGATGTTAACCTGAGATTCACTGCATGTTCTTCTCTGAGGACAAGCATTGCTAATTAAATAAATTTAGAACGCAGCCTTTGCACTTTGCATCTGCTGTGATGCATTTTATATTTAATTAGTAGGAAGAAAACAGCCCAGAGACGTGTTCCTAAAAGTAACGTTAGATATTGCTTGATGGCCGAATGTGACTTTTAGCCTCAAGCAAATCACAGGTTTTTGTTTTCATGTTAAAGGGGTCATGATGAAATAAAATCTGCCTTGATCTTTTGACATATTAGAGGCACCAGTAAAACATCCTGCAAGTTTCATAGCTTAAAACGTCCTCATCATTATAAACAAAAGCATTTATTTAATCAAGCTCCAAAACCAGCTTGTTTTGATATTGCAGAATCTGTGACATCACATGGGCAAATACATAGGCTGTGTTCAAATTCATTCACTATTCCCTACATTAGTCCACTAATATCGTTTTGCATAGTTTGTGCTTGCTGTTTAATAACAAAAACTTTATATATAGGAAGACGGTGCACTCCAATTACTTATGAATGGGAGAAAGTGCAACGTCCAATATGGCGAATAAGCCCCGCCTTCTAAATGAAAGAGCCAATCGTTGATTAGTGAAGTCATCACTTCACTGCAGCTGCCAGAAGCTCCGGTTGCTATAGAAACAGGCAGTGTGTTGTCCAGACTGAATAATGCCGTTTCTTGTCATGATTCAGATTGTATGAGACAGTTGTCATATTTCATTGGTGATATGAAATTTAATAGTAAATTGGCAAACAGTTTTGGACAATTTGATGTTTCCCCATTCAAAGAGATATGAGCTGCACTTGCATGCCTGAGAGGCGTTTCAAAGATGGCCGCTGAGTGAAATGACTTGTCTTAAAGGTGAAGGTTGTGAACTGCAACCATCCACCGCTCACCCCTCCCTTATGATTTTTAACTTTAGTTAGTGTGTAATGTTGCTGTTTGAGCATAAACAACATCTGCAAAGTTACGACGCTCAAAGTTCAAAGCAAAGAGAGATATTTTCTTTTAAAGAAATCACTTTTTAAGGACTACAACAAATGGCTGGTAGGGACTACACAAGCTTCCTCCCGGGATAGTGACATCTCTAACCCTGAAATTTACATAAACCCCGCCCACAAATGTCACCCATTTGGTGCATTCATACAGCAAAATATTCTGGGAGCCATGACATTTATGTGAAAATCAAAAACTCTGGTGGTGGTTGGCAAAAAAAAAAAAAAAAAAAAAAAAAGTATAATTTAAAAAAAAAAAAAATGTCATGACCCCTTTAAATCTTTTAAATCAGGTCATTCTAATAATACAGTATTTTCCAGCCTCAGCTGCCTTTTATCATTCACCTAGATCCCCAATGTCTGCCTGTCACAATTTAGATGGACAGATTCGCCTTTCCATTGGATGGCAATGTCCCCAGCTTATGTTAAATGATTCAGTGCTTTCAAACTAAAACATGGGGCTGGCATTAATAAACTAAAGCATTGTTTAAACGGCAAAGATGAACTACATTAAAACTGCAGGAGCACATGGTTAAAATCAGGCTGTATGTGGTACAAAAGACATGCATGTTGATGGTTGATCTACTGGCTGCAGTTAAACGCCTGGTCAGCAGGGGGAGCTCGAACGACATTGAAATGTGTGTATGAGACTGAGCCACATTATCCTGCACAGCAGCTACTAGTGACATTAAACAGAGATGCAATAGCCATTCTATAGCCGTACATTATATTAGCCACTTCCCTTTATTTCTCACACTCACTTGTCCTGATACTCTTTGATTCTGGACAGATGACAGTAGGTTAGATTCTGTTGCTGCAATTTTGTCACCCAACTAGACTTAACTGAGTGCGGCTCTTAATGAGGAGAGGAGAGATGCTGGCTTAATGAGTCCATATTTGTGCCTGTACTTGAAGGAATACTCCTTTAACTCTCCCCGTGAAGCTGCACTTCTTGGTATGAGTCTGTAATTGCTTTAAAAATTTGTAAGAATTGCTGAGCTGTTTCATCATGCCGACAGGTATTTGGAGAGCTGAAGCCTTTGTAGGTATAATTAACATGATTTAGGAGAGAAGAACATTTTAAAAACACATTGGGGAGAGCGTTTAGAGAACAATGTTATTTCCCATAGTTTTATGTAATTTTATTGTCACATAAAATGTAATTTTTTTTTAAAACGTACAGATTTTTGTAGCAATTTTCCAAAGATCAACTTGAATTTGATAGGCCTATTGCTGATAGTCATTTATAACTTCACTCTTTGGAATATTTGATTCCATAGAGCCGTGTATAACGTTTACTTGAATACTAGCAAAGACTTGATATATATAGGAAGACTCTGATTACTTATGAATGGGAGAAAGTGCAACGCCCAATATGGCGAATAAGCCCCGCCTTCTAAATGAAAGAGCCAATCGTCATCGCGTCACTGCAGCTGCCATTAGAAGCTCCGGTTGCTATAGAAACTGGCAGTGTTCTGAGACACGCGTTTAGGACTGCGCATTAGCGTTGTCCAGGCTGAATAATGCAGTTTCTTGTCATGATTCGAGCTTTTAGAAACAAATTGTATTGTTGTTGTCAGATTTCATTGGTGATTTTAAATATGAAATCATAAGCTGGCAAACAGTTTTGGAGAATTTGATGTTTCCCCATTCAAAGAGATAGGAGCTGCACTTGCATGCCCGAGAGGCATTTCAAAGATGGCCGCCGAGTGAAATGACTTGTCTTAAAGGTGCACTTTGTGAATTTAAGCGGCATCTAGTGGTGAGGTTGTGAATTGCAATCACCCACCGCTCACCCCTCCCTTTCAAAGTACATAGAGAAGCTACGGTGGCCGACACAGGACAAAGATGTCGTCGCCTGAGAGAGCAGAGAGTGACTAGCGCACTGTAGAGAAGTTTGTCCGTTTAGAGCTACTGTAGAAACATGGCGGCGCAAAATGGCCACTGTAAGGAGACCCGTGGTGTATGGAGATAGAAACTGCTCATTCTAAGGTAATAAAAACATAACGGTACATTATGTAAGGTCTTTATACACCACTGAAAACATAGTTATGTATATTATATTGCATTTCTGTCAATAGATCCTCATAAATATTACACACTACACCTTTAAAGGAACTTTACTAGCCGTCATTCAAACTGTCAGTTAATGATTATCCTAAGTATATACAAATTATATTAATTTAAAGCACATTAGTGCATAATAAAACCAATTGAACGTAATTTCTTACACTTAACTGTTAATTAATAAGTAATACTAATGATAGCCTATTAAGTGAATAATTGAACATCATTCATTTGTTTTATTTATAACTGAAATATTTGAATATACACATAATTACATTAAAGATGATTGAGAATATGTAGGGTAAGTGCAAATGTGTGTAAACTAAGCAATCATACTAATCACTTATCTGTATGCTATGCTAGTGTATAAGCTAACGAATACAGGCATAAATGGTCATAACGTAGTTGAATTATCATAACATGATTTTGTATGAATTCTAATCAGGCGCTAAAGAAAGTACCTATTAAAAGCAATTTGAACCAATGGGAGACCCGATTTTGGGGGAACCCAAATTTGTCACTACAACGGCACAGCGTTCACAGTGGCTGTGTTCGATATCGCCCGGTATACACTCATTCACTATTCCCTACATTACTCCACTAGTATAGTCCACTTGAAAACGAGTGAGTGAATTCAGACACTGCGCTGAAAGGCTGCTGCTTTTGCATAGTTTGTGCTTGCTGCTTAATAATCATTTGTCACTTAGCAGATTCGGGTTGCTATAGCTTTTCTAACTGATCCAGCGATTTTTGTTAAACAATCAAATCACGAAAAGTCTCATACACTTTCATTGAGGGGGTCAAAATTTTAATACAATAACTCTAATAGAATATTTAAGCTTCACCCACTACGTATATATCACTAACAAAGCCTAGCAACTAGCTTAAGACATATTAGCACAATGTTAAATCATACTACCAAAATGTTAACAACATGATAATTCTCAAATTTATGCTAGCAAAATGCTAAATCATGTTAGCAACATAATTAATGCTAGCAAAGTGTTAAATCATGTTAGAAATGTGTTAAAACATGTTAGCAACATGTTAATTTATGTTAGCAACATGTTAAAACCTGTTAGCAACATGATAATTAATGCTAGCAAAGTTCTAAATCATGTTAGCAATGTGTTAACACATGCTAATTCATGCTAGCAAAATGCTAAATCATGTTAACAATGTGGTAAAACGTTAGCAATAGCATGATTTTTTCCCCCTCCCAAACCAGTTCAGTGGAAACTCCGCCCTCCGATCCTTAAGATTTCATTGGTCATGTCAATCACACTAATGATTGCCTGCATCAAACACTGATCCCTAAACCTAAACCAATGAAATTAGCTGCAGAGCGGGATTTCCGCTAAACTGGCTTGTTGCTAGACATGATTTTTTTCCCCAAACCAGTTTAATTCATGTTATCAATGTGTTAAAACAGGCAAATTCATGCTAGCAATGTGTTAAAACATATTAGCAACATAATTAATGCTAGCAAAGTGTTAAATCATGTTAGAAATCTGTTAACACATGCTAATTCATGTTAGCAAAATGCTAATTCATGCTAGAAAAATGCTAAATCATGTTAACAATGTGGTAAAACGTTAGCAACAGCGTGATTTCCGCTAAACTGATTTTGGGGAAAAAAATCATGTCTAGCAACAAGCCAATTCAGGTTATCAATGTGTTAAAATAGGTTAATTCATACTAGCAATGTGTTAAAATAGGTTAATTTATACTAGCAATGTGTTAAAACATATTAGCAACATGATAATTAATGCTAGCAAAGTGCTAAATCATATTAGCAATGTGTTAAACCGATGTTCTATTTCACTGTTATCAATATGTAAATATTTATTTGATTTATTTTTCAGACGACCACTATTTACCCCACAAATGAGTTTTAGAAAACTGTTTTAAGCAGCTCAGATAGCAATAAAGGCCTGTGCCAGTATTTGTAAACTCCTGTCGGCCTAATGTTCAGAAGGAGTGTGTCTTTGCCCCAGATTTAATCTCACAGGCAGGCAATAAAACAGTGAGCACTTTCTGAGAGAGACGAGCTCTGTAACATGACAGTGGAAAATCCCAGCAGATACGTTCAACCCACTGCCTGCTCTTCATCATACCAGGGTCTAACAGCTCTATCATGTAGGCAAATAAAATGACACAAACAGCAATAAGGCCATCATAAATCACACCAGCAGGAACATGCTGTATGATCGCAATCTAATGGCCACTATCCAGCTCATATTGCAGCCGTTTCAGTGTGTGGTGTCATGTAAACAGTCAGGGTGCTTCTAATGATGCATTGCAAATGCGTAGTAAAATTGATTGCATGCTCCATGGTGATAATAGCCATGTGAAAGGTTTTGAACCACTACCTTTTTGATAGCACATAATGCCAAATGCATTCTATGTTTCCCTGCAAGCACTGTTAATGGTATACTCCACCCAAAAATGAAGTTCCCTTTCAGTCGGTCACGTTCGACGTACGTCGGACGTCACCGATGAATTGGGGATCACTTCAGGGAGCCCCTAACAGCTTCGAGATAACAGAGAACAGGCCAATGAGAATTGGCGTGCGAGATTTGCATCTCGCTCCCGCCCGCTTCGTCGTGGTATAAAGCGGAAGTGAAATGCATGCACGTTTGTCATTCACTTCGGAGCCGAACGGCGTTGATGAAGAGCGAAAAGAGAGAGAGAAAGAGAGAGAGAGAAGAGAGAGTAGAGAGAACGAGACAAGAGAGAGAGAGAGAGGAAGACGCGTGTGTTGGCGGGACGGCACAACCAGCGCGACCGCGCCCTCTGCTGCATTAAAAAACAACTGCTGTTTTCACAGCAAATAAAAGTTGTGAGTGCACACACACGGGCTGCACTATTTCCCGGTGTGTTGCCGCGGTCCTCCCCTGAGTGCTTCAGCACAAAAAAAAGAGCGTTTTCCTCAAAAAAAGAGTTACACGGGTGTGACACTACGTCTTTTTCAAGATGTCATTCCACCCGTGCGCTACTGGATGCGGTCGTTCCCTGTCACCCACTGACGGTCACAATCGCTGTATCACGTGCCTGGGCTTACAGCACGCTGAGGCGGCCTTTGTGGATAGTTCATGTTCTCACTGTGGGAACATGACTATCGCAGCGCTCAGGTCGAGACTCGCCTACATTCGTGAAGGTGGAGTCCCCCTACCCATGCCTCGATCTAGCTCTATTCCCCAGAATAGATCTACTTCGACGAATGGCTGGGGTGACCTGAGGATTACGGTTAGGGCAAACCCACCAAGCGTACCTCCGCAGGCCCCTAATCCCTCACAAGCGCCGCTACCGGTTGAGCTTCCGGAGGGACCCGCTGGCCCCTCCCATGGGCGTCCGGCGGTGTCTTTCGGAGCTCCGGCGGATGAGCAGATGTCGATCGCTGCATCAGAGGGGGAGTTCCAGTCCTCGGAGGATGAAGATTCGGCTGCACTGCCTCCCTCTGGGAGAGTGGCAGCGGTCGAGTCGGACCCCGAGTTGAGGGCTATGCTTTCCCGGGCCGCCGAAAAGGTCGGGCTTGAGTGGAACCCTCCACCACGTCCCGAACCTTCTAGGTTGGACGATTGGTTTCTCGGGGCGGGCCGCGCTGGTTCTCAGTGTCCCGCCCCTGTGCCTTTCTTCCCGGAGGTGCATGAGGAGCTCACCAGGTCGTGGTCGACACCCTTTAGTGCCACTTCATATGAGACCGCTCCAACGCTGGCTCCACGACCGGGTCCCGAGATGGGCGTGGCGCAGCGGAACTCTCCGTGTCCAAGTGACGCCGAGATGCCGCCAAACCTTCAGGCCGTGGTCGGACCCTTCATTTCTACGGGCAGGAGTGCCTCTAGAACAAGTGTCCAGGCATGCTGTTGTCTCCACAGATGCCTCATCCACCGGCTGGGATGCCACATACAACGGGCTTGCAGTATCAGGTCTGTGGACGGGGCCCCAGCTGCAATGGCATATCAATTGCCTGGAGTTGTTAGCAGTTCGTCTTGCACTCAGCCGCTTCAAAACGTCGCTCAGAGGCAAGCACGTTCTGGTCCATATGGACAGCACTGCGGCCGTTGCGTACATCAACAAACAGGGTGGTCTACGCTCCCGTCGCATGTCACAACTCGCCCGCCATCTCCTCCTATGGAGTCAGAAGCATCTGAGGTCGCTTCGTGCCATTCATATTCCAGGCCTGCTCAATCGTGCGGCCGACGAGCTCTCACGACAGCCAGTGCTCCCAGGAGAGTGGAGACTCCATCTCCAGGTGGTCCAGCTGATCTGGAGTTGCTTCGGGGCCGCGCAAGTAGATCTGTTTGCCGCCCTGGACTCCACCCACTGCCAGCTGTTCTATTCCCTGACCGAGGGGACCCTCGGTTCGGATGCGCTGGCACACAGCTGGCCCCGGGGCCTACGCAAATATGCGTTTCCCCCAGTGAGCCTTCTTGCACAAACACTGTGCAAGGTCAGGGAGGACGAGGAGCAGGTCCTGTTGGTCGCTCCGTACTGGCCCAACAGGACTTGGTTTTCGGAACTAGTGCTCCTCGCGACAGCACCTCCTTCGCCCATTCCTCTGAGGAAGGACCTCCTGACTCAGAGACGGGCACCCGCATCCGGACCTCTGGAAACTCCATGTCTGGTCCCTGGACGGGACGCGGAGGTTTTAGCTGGTCTGCCACAAGCTGTGGTAGACACCATTACTTCCGCTAGAGCGCCCTCTACAAGGCACC
Source organism: Paracanthobrama guichenoti (assembly GCA_018749465.1). Taxonomy (NCBI): domain Eukaryota; kingdom Metazoa; phylum Chordata; class Actinopteri; order Cypriniformes; family Gobionidae; genus Paracanthobrama; species Paracanthobrama guichenoti. Next base: position 10,205,749 of record CM031960.1, on the reverse strand, counting down.
TCTATGCGTTGAAGTGGAACCTGTTCGTCGAATGGTGCTCTTCTCGCCGAGAAGACCCCCGAAGGTGTTCGCTCAGTTCCGTGCTTTCCTTCCTACAAGACAGGTTGGAGCGAAGGCTGTCTCCCTCCACCCTCAAAGTTTATGTGGCCGCCATCGCCGCCAATCATGACTTCGTAGGCGGAAAGTCCTTAGGGAAGCACGATCTGATCGTCAGGTTCCTGAGGGGGGCGAGGAGACTGAATCCGCCTCGCCCTCCCTCTATACCCTCTTGGGACCTGTCTCTGGTGCTGACTGCACTGCAGAGGCCTCCCTTTGAGCCTTTGCAGTCAGTTGAGTTAAAAATTCTGTCTCTGAAGACAGTACTCCTGACTGCATTGGCCTCCATCAAGAGGGTAGGGGACCTGCAGGCATTTTCGGTCGATTTAATCGTGTGCCTGGAATTCGGCCTGGTAACTCTCACGTAATCCTGAGACCCCGGCCTGGATATGTGCCCAAGGTTCTCACCACTCCCTTCCGGGACCAGGTGGTGAGGCTGCAAGCGCTGCCTTCGGAGGAGGCAGACCCAGCCCTAGCTTTTCTCTGTCCCGTCCTCGCGCTGCGGACTTACGTGGACAGAACGCAAAGCTTCAGGACCTCAGAGCAGCTCTTCGTCTGTTATGGAGGACAGCAGAAGGGAAAGGCTGTCTCCAAGCAGAGGATGGCCCACTGGATAGTGGATGCCATCGTCTTGGCGTATGAGACCCAAGACATGCCCTGCCCGCTCGGGTTAAGAGCCCACTCCACCAGGGGTGTAGCTTCTTCCTGGGCGCTGGCTCGTGGCGCCTCGCTGGCAGCTATTTGTAGAGCTGCGGGCTGGGCGACACCTAACACGTTCGCTAGGTTCTATAGCCTACGTGTAGAGCCGGTATCTTCCTGTGTGCTCACTTCCCATAGTCAGTAACACCGAAGTGCCCGTTCTAAAGTGTCGGCTTGCTGCGCCACTCCCTTCCCCATGGAACGGATACGTGCGCTTATATGCTCCAGTCGAGTTCCCCAGCATGGCGAACCCTGTCGAGTCCTCCGCAACCCTCGGCAGTCGGACGTGGCGGAGCGTCCGACGCCAGGCCTAACGCTCGTATGCATTGGTGGAAATTGTGTTAGGCTGGGTTCCATATGTTGTGACCCCCACGGCGGTCCCATATGTGTATTTTCCCGGTAAGTCTCCCTTCGGCGAGCTCGTGTCTTTCCCGAGCTCTGCCGTCTCAGTGTGGTGTGGACCCCCGCCTAAAATGGCCGGAGCCACCCCTGGGGCTTCCGTATGTAGCACTGCCCACGGCCAGTCCATACGTGTATTCTCCACATGGTAACTCCCTCCGGGCATGATGTGGCTTCCGCAGCGGCCCCCCGGGGCATGCTTTCCCAGCGTTATCCAATAGTTGGCTGAGTGGGTCTTGCGGAACAGCAGCTGACTCTCCCTGCGTGAATTTCCCTGCCCGGAACAGCCGGGGTCTGAGGGGCTTTCCCAGGGCGTTGGAAGTGGTAGCAACTGTGGCGTGTTCCAAAGGGATCCCAATTCGTCGGTGACATCCGACGTACGTCGAACGTGACCGACTGAAATGGAACGTCTCGGTTACATATGGTAACCCTCGTTCCCTGAAGGAGGGAACGGAGACGTACGTCCCGTCACCACAATTGCTGTACCATCACTGCAGGCCGAGTCAATAGTTCGGCTCCTCAGTGAAAAACAAACGTGCGTGCATTTCACTTCCGCTTTATACCTGCGACGCGGGGCGGAGCGCGAGATGCAAATCTCACACGCCAATTCTCATTGGCCTGTTCTCTATATCTCGAAGCTGTTAGGGGCTCCCTGAAGTGATCCCCAATTCGTCGGTGACGTCCGACGTACGTCTCCGTTCCCTCCTTCAGGGAACGAGGGTTACCATACGTAACCGAGATGTTTCTTATTGTTTACTAACCCTCATGCCATCCCAGATGTATATGTCCTCTCTTCAGATGAACACAAACCAAGATCTCTGTGAGTCCATACAAAGCAAGTGTACAGGACCTCTATAGATGACGCTTTAAAAACCACACAAAGTGAACACAATCATAATCCGTACAAACCCAGTTGATGGATCAATGTCGTCTGAAGCGAAATGATAGGTGTGTGATAAAAAAAAAAAAATTACGGGGTACTTTTCCCCAACTCTTTTAAATGAGTACTGTGAATTCTGACATCCTTTTACATACTGTTTTTCACCTACTACATAGTAGGGAAGCATGTGATTTCGGATGCAGCCAATGTGTTACGACGTTCTCATTAACCCACTGCAGGAGAAAATACTCTGCAATGGTGCTGACTGATGAATTTAAACATGATTTATCTTAAAGCATATTAAAGTGCTCCTATTATGCTATGTTAAAGGCTCCTAACAGGTTTAACATGCATCAAAAGTCAAAAAAAGTTAAATTTACTCATAATATACATTGTACATCACCACATTTTTAAATGATAAAGTTGAAAGGCATGGCTTCAACCTGTTGTGGTAATTAACACATTAATTTACATTATTAGATAATATAATATGTTATTAGGGACTAATTAGGATTAATACATTGACACAATTAACTAATATCAATTTAATGATTACTTAATCTATTAATCATATAGAATCTTCATTAGTTGCAGTGATCATTAATGGTTTAGTTCATGAGTCATCTGTGCATTAGTTAAGCATAAATTAATGCATATGAGTGCACCCGTATCTTTAAAGTGTACCAAAATAACTTTATTTATTGTGCACTTTCGACTTCACAACTTTGAAGAACGTTTACATTCACAAACAGCTTTATTACACACTGCATGAAAGGAAATATTCGAAAAAAACACTTTAAAAACACCACATAGACATATAAACAACATTAACTCTTTCCCCGCCAGCGTTTTTAAAAAAAAGTTGCCAGCCACCGCCAGGGTTTTTGAACATTTTCACAAAAATGTAATGGCCCATTGAATATTTTTGTTGTATGAATATCTGAGCATGCAATATATCAAAAGAAAGAGCAGACCCTCTGCTTTTAAACAACAACAAAACATTTTCTGTAAAAGTTTTATTCTAGCTTCATGCATTCCTTTTTCATAAAAAAAGCAACATTTTGAACAAAAAGCTGAGAAAATCACGTTTTTGTCAAAGACTAGATCTGTATTGTATTCAGATCGGATGATCAAACACCCCAAAGCTTCACAGTCCTAGAGCTCGTCCTGGGTCCACATTTCATTCAGTAACATTAGGCAGTTTTGATTTATATGCTGTTTAATGAGGATCACGTTATTTTACATATGCATATGATTACATACTGCCTAGAAGAACCATGCACATCATGCTTGTGTTTGTGCACAATTTCTGCTTGCTAATTAGAGAGGGCCAATCGAATTAATTAGAAATTACTCTGTTCTGAAGTGTGCACTCTGCAACTGAATCATATTGAGTATGTTAAAGGTGTTTGGTACAAGATTAAAACATCAAGATATAATTTTTTTTTAACAGTATATCGACAGGAAAGCATAACTTTGCCATAAGCGAATTTCAGATGCTGTCAGTTTTGAAATGCAAATGCAGATTGCTGTGAATGTACAATCAGTTTGTTTATTCTGAGCGGATGCAGTTGCTGAAAGATCTTAAACTGCCTTCTCAAAGCCTGACCACTTGTTTTATTGCGTCTCCGCCTAGTGCACCCTAGCGTATAACAGTGAAAACACGGAAAATTCTGTGTTTGACGGGGAAGTGTTTTCTCGCAAATAACGGAAAATTCCCTGTTTGGCGGGAAAGACACCACAGGGGGTCTTTAAAAAATTCATGTTTTTCTTACACACACCTATTGTTTCGCTTCATATGGATTACCGGTTGCGTTCACTTTGTGTGGTTTTTGAAGTGTCAACTCTAAGGTCCCGTACACTTGCATTATAATGGACTCACAGAGATAGATTATTTTTCTAAAGAAATGTATTTGTTTTCTTCTGATGAAATAAAATCATATACATCTGGGACAGCATGAGGCTGAGTAAATGAGATAATTTTCCCTTTAAGGCAAATCACGGCCTTGGCTACAGTGCAAAATGCTGCAGGTTGCCATGCTTTTATAAGGGTAAGCCAATCTACACTTCAGCTGTGAAATCCGTTCCAAAGTCAGATGTCTTGGAATTATCTGAGGGCAAGAAGTGGAACGGGGCTGTCTCAGGCCCTGTCATGGTCCAGCCATCTGCACGCACCCTCGAGCTGCTATCAGCACTGCCCGCTGGCCTCCTGAAAGCCTTTCCTTCTTTAGTTAGCGGGGGATATTAGGGGTGGGGATGAATGCGGCCAGTGACAACTATGTCAGGGAAGTAGAATATGAAACCCCACAGAGAAATTATTAATATTCATGTGAGAGCATATGGCTGTCCTTGGAAATAGCACAGAAGTTCAAAGTTCTGCCACCCTTCAACACAGAGTTTGCTCAAGCATGACACTCAGTGAAACAAACGGACCAGTCCTCTGTGTTTGCATATCATTATATCACGATTCATATTGAAATTCACAGAATGTCGGCTTTGAGAAGGCCGTTTAAGATCTTTCAGCAAATGCATCCGCTCAGAATAAACAAACTGATTGTACATTCACAGCCAATCTGCATTTGCATTTCAAAATTGACAGCATCTGAAATTCGCTTATGGCAAAGTTATGCTTTCCTGTCGATATATACTGTTAAAAATATATATATCTTGATGTTTTAATCTTGTACCAAACACCTTTAACATACTCAATATGACTCAGTTGCAGAGTGCACACTTCAGAACAGATTAATTTCTAATTAATTCGATTGGCCCTCTCTAATTAGCAAGCAGAAATGGTGCACAAACACAAGCATGATGTGCATGGTTCTTCTAGGCAGTTAATAGTGTTTATAATTTGGCAGGAAAGTATAAAGCAATTGTAGAAACAAAAGCTGTCTCAACTGCAAGATGACACTATTCTCAGATTTCTTTCGGGCCATTGTTGAGCTGCCGCCCTATCAGCATCCAAACCAATTTCATAGCTGACATACACAATAGTCACACATATTCTCAACACGGTTCTGCTGAGAACTATGCCTGGAGAAAGAAAGGATGAGGACAGAAAAAAATAAATAAATAAAACTCTGACAAGCTATTCTACTCTCGGTAGGAGATCTGGAGTTTATTTTTCCAGTCACATACAACAGCTCAAATCCAGCAGGCCTGTTATCTATTCAAGTCTATTCGTGAATATGGAATAATGTCATGTGAAATTTGCATTCCTACTCAATTCCTTGACATCACTGGACAGGAACATTGCAGAAATATGGGGTTAGAATAGTTTCATATGTGCTTGTTATGTGCTATTACTATTTTAAAGCCCTTTAAGTATTAAAAGGGGGCTTACATTAATAGAAGAACTCCAGCCATATGTAGACCACAATATCTTAAAGTCTTAGAGGCAGGGTTTTTTGACATGAGCCCTAAGCAACCACCCACAACCCTTGCAACTGCATAGCAACATGTTACAACCACTCAGAACACCTTTGCAGACGCATAGTGATACCCTGACAACCACTCTTGCATCAGGTGAGTTTTGCATGGGCAAACACAGAATGTAAAATAGAGAATGTAAAAGTCTAGTTGACATGAAAAAGGTCCTTGTAAGTGCCCTCCTTATAAGTGAATTATGCTATTTAGGTTTTGGCTTTAATTAGATTAAAACACTTCTAAAGTTGCATTTACACTGCCAGCGACACAGTGACAAAGCGACATGATCCCATTCATTTCAATGGTGATTTCCGGCGCCGCGAGTGACAGTGACTGTTGGTGACAGATTATAGGCGTGTGCAGTGATGCGACAAAGTTGAGATAATAGGCTTGTTCGAGGTGCATCGGCGCTGCGTGGACAGATCGGCGTATGACATCAAAGTACTGCGAGAGCGATTCAAAAGCATAGGAGTTGTTTGCTCTCTAATCGCACTCACGGTACTTTGATGTCATACGCCGATCGGTCTGCGCAGCACCGATGCATCTCGAACAAGCCTATATTTAACTTTATGCAAATTAAGAGCAACAACCAAAAGGAATGTTAAAGGTGCTGTACACTCACCTAAAGGATTATTAGGAACACCATACTCATACTGTGTTTGACCCCCTTTCACCTTCAGAACTGCCTTAATTCTACGTGGCATTGATTCAACAAGGTGCTGAAAGCATTCTTTAGAAATGTTGGCCCATATTGATAGGATAGCATCTTGCAGTTGATGGAGATTTGTGGGATGCACATCCAGGGCACGAAGCTCCCGTTCCACCACATCCCAAAGATGCTCTATTGGGTTGAGATCTGGTGACTGTGGGGGCCATTTTAGTACAGTGAACTCATTGTCATGTTCAAGAAACCAATTTGAAATGATTCGAGCTTTGTGACATGGTGCATTATCCTGCTGGAAGTAGCCATCAGAGAATGGGTACATGGTGGTCATAAAGGGATGGACATGGTCAGAAACAATGCTCAGGTAGGCCATGGCATTTAAACAATGCCCAATTGGCACTAAGGGGCCTAAAGTGTGCCAAGAAAACATCCCCCACACCATTACACCACCACCACCAGCCTGCACAGTGGTAACAAGGCATGATGGATCCATGTTCTCATTCTGTTTACGCCAAATTCTGACTCTACCATCTGAATGTCTCAACAGAAATCGAGACTCATCAGACCAGGCAACATTTTTCCAGTCTTCAACTGTCCAATTTTGTTGAGCTTGTGCAAATTGTAGCCTCTTTTTCCTATTTGTAGTGGAGATGAGTGGTACCCGGTGGGGTCTTCTGCTGTTGTAGCCCATCCGCCTCAAGGTTGTGCGTGTTGTGGCTTCACAAATGCTTTGCTGCATACCTCGGTTGTAACGAGTGGTTATTTCAGTCAAACTTGCTCTTCTATCAGCTTGAATCAGTCGGCCCATTCTCCTCTGACCTCTAGCATCAACAAGGCATTTTCGCCCACAGGACTGCCGTGATACTGGATGTTTTTCCCTTTTCACACCATTCTTTGTAAATCCTAGAAATGGTTGTGCGTGAAAATCCCAGTAACTGAGCAGATTGTGAAATACTCAGACCGGCCCGTCTGGCACCAACAACCATGCCACGCTCAAAATTGCTTAAATCACCTTTCTTTCCCATTCTGACATTCAGTTTGGAGTTCAGGAGATTGTCTTGACCAGGACCACAGCCCTAAATGCATTGAAGCAACTGCCATGTGATTGGTTGGTTAGATAATTGCATTAATGAGAAATTGAACAGGAGTTCCTAATAATCCTTTAGGTGAGTGTATGTAAGAATGACAGCTAGTGATTGAAATGGGTACTGCAGTCCAAAATCAAAATATTGTTTTCAGACTCAACGCTCATGCGGGTTGCCAGTTTGAAGACACGCAACAGGAATGAGTGCAATTGACAATGGAGTTGTCATTGACAAATGGAAATGAGTTGATTTATCCGTGTTTTAAATGCTCCCGTTCATAGGGTGGGTTGCACCAATAAGGATTAAATTAAACTCAGTTTAGAGCTAATCTAGGATTTGTTGATCTAGGCTTTATTTTAAATTGAGTTGCACCACTTAATTTTAAACCCAGATTAACAAATTGGGGATTAGAATTTAACCTGTGATTAAAACCTCCATTTACGATAAATTTTCACCACCATGATGGATTCGCCATTGACAGCAACAATGTTAATATTACATTTCCTTCTTTATTGACCACCGGAAACTCAGCTGTCTTTATAAAGCATTATGTAGAGAAACCGTTACTGATCAAGCAGGCAATGAAAACATTGCGGCAGAGCATGCAGATTTCATAAGCATGGAAATATATTTATAGTATCAATTAATGGGGATATTGTGGCAGCATAACTTATGACAGTGATTGGCGGAGAGCGGAGTGACTATCTCTGCTCTTGACAGCGCCGCCCTGTCCGTTTGATCGAATGGAGCGGGCATGAGAAACGTGAGGCACGGCTGCAATCACTGTCGTTCACCTCATCATCACCAATGCCGTTAAATGCTAAAAATATAGTCTCTCTTCTTTTCTTTGTCTGACACCGAGATGAGTGACGGATCTGCATCCCGGACTCGATAGCACAACCCTCACACTCTGACGGCTCAATGCACTTTATTTTTCAGTTTTATTTGTAATAAACTCCTCTCTGAGACATGTTTCTATCTCTGTTCAATCATCTGCATAGTTTAATTGCAGGTGCGCTTTATTTTATTTAAACCTCCTCACATGCAAGTTTAAAATTAATCCATAATTGAGATTTAAATCTGAGTTTAAAGTTATGGAGCAACAGGAATAAAGTTAATCTATCTTAAATATAAATTAAATCCAGGATCAAAATGATGGTTTAAATGTAAATCTGCTTATTTTTTAAACAAGGTTTAAAGTTTGGTGCTACAGAATTATTAGATTGATTTAATCTAGATTTAAGATTAAACCTTGTTGCAACCCACCCACTGTGTTTTCCACTAACTGGCAACCTGTGGTGTCGGTGTGGTTTCGCACAGACCAAAACAAAAACAGACATTCCGACACGGAACGCACATTTCAAAAACTTGCTGTAGCATTGTTTTTCTGAGAAATGAGTATGTGAACTTCGCATGTTTCCTAAATATCTGCAAGCATATTATGATATTTTTATGCTTTAGTACAGTAAAAAACTTACATATAGGGATGATATACAGGGCAACTTTTTATGAGCCGAGTGATGTTGCTTGGGCAGTTTCCCATTGAGAATGGGCAACACATTTCTGGATACTTTAGATTGGCCATGGGCCCTGTGTCTCACCTGGTTGCCTGTTGTCACCAACATTGCCCAGCAACATTTCTCGAAAAGTTGCCCCATGCATCATCACTTACACAGATCCTGTAGTGGAGATTATTTTAGCAGTCAGCAACTTCCCTATAATTGATATATCTCTGTGTACACTCCTGGGCAAAATGCCAAAATATTTAGTGGTCTATTAATGGTCTTAACCATTTTAAGCACAAATCACTGCTCAGGAAATTAGCAAGAATTGCACAACTACTGTAGATAAAATAACACGGAAGAGTCTTCAACAACTTGCAGACAGCTTTTTACTGTCAGTCGTGTTGTTCCACTCAATGTTTTAATGGCTTCAAGTTCTAACAGGTCACGAGTAGTTGAAAAATATCTCCCAGTTCGTCTGAGTTTAATGTGAGACCAAATATTCACTATAGGGTTCAAGTCTGGACAAAACATGATCCGTGGACTTGTTCTCAAGCCACTTCTTCGTTGTCTTTGCAATTTGGACTGGAGAATTGTCTTGCTGAAAAATAACATCTGATCATTCCTCTTTAGATAACAACTTTTCATTTGTGGGAAGCAAGCCATTCTGTAATATTCTCCTGTACTCTGAAGCATTAAATGACTTTTCACAGTGAAGCAGCTCACTAGTGATGACTCCAGCACAGGAATCGACTCTCTGTGTTGACTCTGTTGCTGTGTCCAAAATGGCTCACTTGTTTACTGATTCTCTAATCCCTTTATAGTGCATGACAGTTGAGTGCACTACATAAGCAAGAAGTGAATGAAATGAAGCGAGAAATTCGGACACATCCTGTCGCAGAAACTTTGTCACATATACATTTATCTTACATGTACTGTAACTCACTTTAGAAATAGATAACATCCATAGAGACTTTAGTTTGTAATTATACATACCTCCGTGCCAGATTTAGTTTAATTGATGGTATATTAATGCAATAAATATAGATTTGGTTTTCCATGGTTAACCTTGTGTTCATAATCATTAAACTAACCCTAAATCATAAAAAACTCACATCAAGAATGGATATCAATAAGTGTACATTATCATATGCATTGTATTTTTAGTATCTTTAACTCTCCTGTCCAAGCACCTTTTAAGCTTTTAAGACAATGATGTGTGTTTAGCGTCATCACCCAACCATTAGCCTATAAGAAGAATAATTCATTAAAGAATACCTTCTTTCTCATTTATATAATTCTGACATAATATTCGACTACGGCTGTTTTTCGTGACCCTCTGTAAAAGTAGGTATTGGCTAGCCTGACGTCGTCATACATATGAGTCTGATACTGCTCCATTGGGCTGTGATTATTGGGGCGTTTCAACCGAACCAGGAAAGACCTCAATAGGATAGACCTACAACCAATCAGAGCAATGGAGTAAATGACGTATGTTGAGCGGCACATAGTAGTGTTGAATTATTTAGCATGTTAAATTCCCCAACACATCTAGTACTTATGCAAACTATGATCACATTTGGAATAAAAAATAAATTATAAGCTAATGCAGCCAAGGCCAAACTTTAAGAAATGATTCATTAATTGCTTAGCTGGTTCTTCAGGCTATGCAGTCTGTTAGTTCACCTCACCTCACCTCACCTCCGAATCCGAGTCGTTCTTTCTTTTGTCACTTCACATTTAATCACGTCTGTTCCCTGGAAAGATTAGTAACATCACACCTCTCGTGTCTTCGGGTTCGAGTCATTAGTTCCGTCATCATGTCTGATCCAGGCCGTGACAGCCTCATATGCAACACATGCAGTCCCGAAAACAGAATTGATTAGTTCACCTCTCGAGTCTCGGGTTCGAGTCATTCGTTCACCGACTCACAGCCCCATAGACTGAATGCAGAAGATCCTGTACAGAACCGGTGGCATGTAACGATTGCACGGTCAACACAAAATGAATGAATCGCTCTCTGAGACAACTCGTTGTTCCCGAGTCATATTTAAGATTAGTTCAAAAAGAACGTATCGTTCATGAACGACGCTTCACTAACGCATAGTTGTCAACAGAACTTGACTGCACGCATGCTGAAGTAGAAGAAGATGAGTGTAAACGATCTTTGCCGATGTTGTAAAAAATAATTTAAGATACACAGAGTATTTACTAACACAATCATAATTTTTGAGAGAAATAGTAAAGGTGAATGCATACATGAACAAGTTCTCCGTTTAGGATTAGAACGAATTCAACCCAAGTGCCCTTTGGTGACGTGGATGATTACGTTGCGTTATCTGTCCATCATCGTATAAAGCCCGCCCCGACAGCTTCTGTTCGGGCATAATTACTCCACAATGGATCAAGTCCAGACCGAACTGCCCGACCTCAAATGTTGTGGGCGGGGCTAAGTTCGGCTGGCATCCAGGCTAGGTATTGGCAACAGCTAGGTAGCAACGTTGATAGCTACTCATCAAGTCATCGCTAAATTAGAATAACTTGAACAGTCACGTTAAATGTGTGACTATCTTCACTATCTTCCATTGTAGAAAAGTGAAGCTGCCAATGTCTGAATGGCACTGACATCTTGCGCTGATTTGGGACCTGAGTCTGTGTAGTAGAGAGCAGGAAGTAGAGCCGTGATATCAGAACTGAAGTAACATCAGTGATCTGTAATACAGTTGATGACAATGACATTTCTGACTGTGGACAAGAGGTGGAGCTGGGGATGGTGGAGTGTAAATAGCGCCTGATGACAATGAAAGAAGCTGAAGGATAATTGTGATAGACGTCGTATTCATATCACATTTCTGAACAGGTGTCGGGTTTTTCAGAACCTTGCTTATCGACCAACAACTGTTAAAAAAAAAAACCCTGCTTTGAGGTTTGCCTATAAGAGCAATTCAGCACCACCATCCTGGACACCGGCATCCATTAGCATGTGAGATGCAGTTGCTCTGCTAGAATCTAATATCAAACTAGTGCACGCTGCTCTCACTCGTTCTCTCTTATTTAATGTATGGAAAGTCATGCACAGCAGACCAGCGTTTCAATAATTTGCTGACACTCCCAGAATGCATGTGGTGTTACCAGGTCATTTCAATATAATGAGCTGTTGTACACAGCAAAGGCTTGTTGTCCAAACACTTCTAGTGCTCATTATAGTTCATCACTTTTATCGTTTGGGGACCAGAGAATGTCTCAGACCTTGGTAGATAACATTCCTCTGTTGTTAACTCATGGGGAAGATCTGAAGCTGGAAATATTTGTGATGAAAACACATAACAATCCCTGGTGGGCAATCTACATATCTAAGCACTATGCAGTATGCCCTGCGTGAAAATAACATTAGTGGGAAAGCGTCATTATGCTCTGACAGCTCAAACCAAACAGAAATAAAATTGACAAGTTATCTGAAGCAACTGTCAGTCGAAAGTGTTTTATTCCAAAACAATCAGCGAGTCAGCTTTCATGATGCAGGTCAGCAGAGATGGAAAGCAAATGTGGCCTAGAAAGAGTAAACATTATGAAGATTCACCTGGATTTATGGATAAACTGGTAGTAATGTTTGCATTTACATGTGGTAGATGCTTTTATATGCATTTAAAGGGACGGTTCTCCCAAAAGAATTCTAGATTCTAAATTCTATTCAACATTTTAAAGAATGTTGTAACTGCTTTCTTCAATAAAATGAAACTCAATGGTCAAAAATTGATTTGGACCCTATTAACTTGTATTAATATGGAAAGTTTGTTACAAAATCTTATTTTGTGTTCCACAGAACAAAGAAAGTTCTACAGGTTTGGAACGACCTTAGTGAGTAAATTATGAGAAAAAAAAATATATATATAATTTTTGGGTGAAATATCCCTTTAAAGCAGGGATTCCCAAAGTGTTTGGTCATCCAAAACCCTTTTACTAAAATATCTCCGAGGCCCGATTTCACAGACAGGGCTTAGATTAAGCCAGGATTAGGCCTTAGTTCAATTAGGACATAAGTAGCTTTTATAAACGTGCCCTAGAGAAAAACATTACTGGTGTGTATCTTGAGACAAAACAATGACACTGATATATTTTAAGATCTGTCAGTGTAAGTTGCTTTCAGTTAAAACAGCTCAAACATGCATTTTAGTCTGGGATAGTTTAAGACTCGTCTGTGAAACCGGGCAATAATTTTATTTTATTAGGGGCCAAGCACCAACTGAAATGGTTAGATTTCTTATTATTATTCCGCCATTGGAGTCTATGGCAGCCCATAGAACCACTAGCGGGAAAGTTGTGAAATTTGGTACACTGATAGAGGTCAGTACCAATAGTAACCACACCAAGTTTGGAGTCTCTAACTCATTCCCTCCAGCGCCACCACCTATCCAAAGTTTCACTCATATTTATGCTAATAACTTTTGAACCATCTGATTCCTTGGATCAAGTCGATTCGATTGCACGTGTAAATTTTCTCCCCATTTTTCGAACTCCTCCTCGGCCGTTGCTCCGATTTTCATTAAAATTCAAACAGAACATCATCAGACCATGCTGACAAAAAGTTATGGAATTCAAGTTGATTCATCAAATTGTTTTTGATAAACGCACAAAAAAATAAAACTAATTTTGCGTAGCTCTTGTGAAAACAGACGTAAAGGCTGTATCTCCACAATGCTTTATCATATTCAGACCAAACTTGGTATGGGTCATCACAAGCAGGACCTGAAGTGACCTATAGCATTTTGGCACAACGCCACCTACTGGTCCGGAGATATGAAAAATGGCTATTTTTACTTATAACTTCTGAACCGTTTGTCCAAAAATCATGCCGAGTCGAATGATATCCAATTTTACCATATCGGCCATTTTGGCTGTCGGCCATTTTGAATTATGTTATAAAATGCTGTATTTTATGAACACATGAACGGATTGTTACGAAACTCGGTATGGGTCATCACCACGATGCCCCGAAGGAGCTTTTGGATGTTCACGCCCTGAGAAGTTTTGAAACAGCGCCACCTAGTGGAGAATTCTTTTTTCAAATGCTTATAACATTGGGTGTCGTTGACTTATTTTCATGGGAGTAACTTTTTTTGTCTCCTGAATCCTTGCCAAGTCCAACAATATCAGACTTGCCAGGTTTTGGTGTATGGTTTGTACAGCTTTGTAATTTAGCGCTAATAAAACGTTAGCTGATATCTTCAAAACTGCTAGTCCGATCGAGATAAAACCAGCGTCAGAAGTTCGAAAACATAGGTCGATATGTCTAAATATAAAACACCAAATGTCAAAATATTGATAGTAAGGGGTAGTAAAATCCAATCAAAGTCAGGTGTCAGTCATTTTTTAATGTGTTTTTTCATATAAATGTCTATAATTCCAAAACGAAATTAGATATTTTCACCAAAATTGACACACACATGTATGGGCTCACTCCGACGAAACACACACACACACAAAAATGGTTGTGCCTCTTGTTGGCGCTATAATAGAACAAAACATGAAATTCCCATAGACTACAATGCATTTTTCAGCCTTTTTGCCTAAAATCATCATAAAATGTGTTTAATTGCTCATTTCTGCAATTGATCTGACACTCCCAGCCATTTTGGCATGTCTTGTCTTCTTTGCGCTTGGCCCCGGTATTGCTGCTTGCAGCTATATTTTTATAATATTTCAATAATTTAACAACACACTCATGGGCGGAGGGTGAACCAACTCCAGGCTAGGGCTAAGGAGATGCACTTCTCTTTTAAAAACACATTTTAAATAGATTTCCATGAATTTTCAAGTTGTTTCTGCACAACCACATCCCAGCATAAACGCTCCTGATAAATGATTTGTTATTAAAGCATCTATGTTCACAAACTACTATTAATTTAAACAGAAAAGCAACTATATTCAGGATATGTCAGAATGCGTACAAAGATCGCTCCCTTTATAGTCACTAAAAAGCTGTCACTCATCTTAATTCATTGTAGTGCTGTCAAACGATTAATATCATCCAAAATAAAAGTTTGTGTGTATGATTATTATGTACATTTGAATACACACATGCACATATATATATTTAAGAATTGTTATATTTATATATATTATATATAAAAATTATACACTCACCTAAAGGATTATCAGGAACACCATACTAATACTGTGTTTGACCCCCTTTCGCCTTCAGAACTGCCTTAATTCTACGTGGCATTGATTCAACAAGGTGCTGAAAGCATTCTTTAGAAATGTTGGCCCATATTGATAGGATAGCATCTTGCAGTTGATGGAGATTTGTGGGATGCACATCCAGGGCACGAAGCTCCTGTTCCACCACATCCCAAAGATGCTCTATTGGGTTGAGATCTGGTGACTGTGGGGGCCATTTTAGTACAGTGAACTCATTGTCATGTTCAAGAAGCCAATTTGAAATGATTCGAGCTTTGTGACATGGTGCATTATCCTGCTGGAAGTAGCCATCAGAGAATGGGTACATGGTGGTCATAAAGGGATGGACATGGTCAGAAACAATGCTCAGGTAGGCCGTGGCATTTAAACAATGCCCAATTGGCACTAAGGGGCCTAAAGTGTGCCAAGAAAACATCCCCCACACCATTACACCACCACCACCAGCCTGCACAGTGGTAACAAGGCATGGTGGATCCATGCTCTCATTTTCTTTACACCAAATTCTGACTCTACCATCTGAATGTCTCAACAGAAATCGAGACTCATCAGACCAGGCAACATTTTTCCAGTCTTCAACTGTCCAATTTTGGTGAGCTTGTGCAAATTGTAGCGTCTTTTTCTTATTTGTAGTGGAGATGAGTGGTACCCGGTGGGGTCTTCTGCTGTTGTAGCCCATCCGCCTCAAGGTTGTGCGTGTTGTGGCTTCACAAATGCTTTGCTGCATACCTTGGTTGTAACGAGTGGTTATTTCAGTCAAAGTTGCTCTTCTATCAGCTTGAATCAGTCGGCCCATTCTCCTCTGACCTCTAGCATCAACCAGGCATTTTTGCCCACAGGACTGCCGCATACTGGATGTTTTTCCCTTTTCACACCATTCTTTGTAAACCCTAGAAATGGTTGTGCGTGAAAATCCCAGTAACTGAGCAGATTGTGAAATACTCAGACTGGCCCGTCTGGCACCAACAACCATGCCACGCTCAAAATTGCTTAAATCACCTTTCTTTCCCATTCTGACATTCAGTTTGGAGTTCAGGAGATTGTCTTGACCAGGACCACAGCCCTAAATGCATTGAAGCAACTGCCATGTGATTGGTTGATTAGATAATTGCATTAATGAGAAATTGAACAGGTGTTTCCTAATAATCCTTTAGGTGAGTGTGTATATATATATATATATATATATATATATATATATATATATATATATATATATATATATATATATACAGTATATACATGCAGGTATACATTATTTCTTAAGTATATCTGTGTGTGTTTTCATAATTTTTATGAACAGCACACACACCTATATTATTTATTTTACACACCTATATTATTTATTACACACAAATATTAATTTGGAAGCGATTACAGCCCAAGTTGCAATTTCACAAAGTTCCATTATAATCACTGGATGTAGTCTCAGCCTCAGACGTCATGCCCACGGACCGTTGGCTGAACGTCGGATGCATATGGGACACTTTTCTGGAAACACTTCAGGAGTTTTGAAGTCATCATCTGATTGGTTGAATTCTACAGGATTTCCATGAGACGTGTGTGTTGCGTTCTTTAATGGTCCGCCTGGAAACAAACGCCGTGATGCCAAACTCCCTAAAAACGAAATGCTGGATTTTCAAAAGTATGTGACGTTCGCGGCTCCATTGTTTATGATATATATATAGATCCATGATTTATAGATGCACACCGGTCTGTTATCGCAGGGACATAGACATAAAATTTTCACGCCCCTAATCATGAAAAATCGAACTGTGATTGGTTGTGTTACATGTCAGTCTGAAGGTCTGGCTACGCGAGACTAATCTTTTATTTACATAATTGTTTGTTATAATGAGAGGATTTGCAAGCAGAACCTCTGATTGACCACTGCATTCAGGAAATCAACAGATATGTTTGTGATTGGCTACATTGCTCAACGCTTAAATAGAAACCTTTGATGTTCTCCAGAGCGCAAACACAGATACACACTGGAGCATTTGCCAATTATGATTTTTTTTCAGTAACCTCCACCAAAACATTCACATAATTGCAGACCTGCAAAACTACCAGGAAGAGTTTTGCACTACAAAACAGTTTAATTTCAGCAATATTCTTGGGATATTTGGTGTAAAGTGCTCTCTTGAGCTCATGCCAAAGCATCAGGTCTATAACTGGGCCTCTCCAAATGATCCCGTTTCACTCCTGTGCTTTGAGATTTTGTCCTGTTGCATCACCCAACTTCTGTTGAGCTTCAGTTGGCGGACAGATGGCCTTACATTCGTCTCTCTGGATTGGCATGAAAGCCAATTGAATTTGTCAGTTTGATGGTGATGTCAAACTGTTCACAAAGCACACGTGTGTGATATTACGCTGCTGGGGAAAAGTTATTAATCATCACAAATATGTTCCAGTACATTTCAAGTGGTCGAGCAGACTGTGTTTGTCTGTTTTTGTGACTCTGATAACCAATTTACGTAGAAATCCAGGTAAATTTCTCCGCAAATATATCCATATATCCAACAGATGTGAAGTCGTTTGTAAGGTAAATACATCTGTTTCTTAAAATCACTGTAAATGAGCTTGTCAGAATCCTCACTTTATATTTGCTGTGAACTGTATCCACACTGACCTTTTCAAAGTCCATAAATTCATGCAAACAATTTCTCAACTCACACATGTGGATGTGAATAACAATTTGCTTCTCGCAGACACTCTCCTCTGCAGCTGTCTGGACCGTACAAATTAAAAGCTTGAGACGGTTTAAGGTCTTCATTAATGAGCAATGATTGCACACTCGGCTGCTCTGAAATATTTCCTCAATTTTCTAATTTCATATATTTTTTTCCAAAAGGTTACTGCTGACACGTTGACAGTTTAACTGATGTGGCTGTCATTCGCTTCTGAATTAATATGACCTTTTACTGCACACGCAGCAAAACACTGCATTTCTCTTTTGGATCAAATGAAAATGTTGTCTGAGGTAATCTACTCGAGGTGTCCTTACAGAGTGAAAATGCTCCTGCACTAGAATAGATTTGCAGAAAGGACAAAAACATTTTATCTTTTGCCTGAAATGTGTGCTACTTACTAAAATCAGAAAAGACAAACTAAAGGAAATGTATTATGGATCAGATTCTTAACCTTTTACTTTGCTTACAAATGTAATCCAGAAGATACACTTGATGTCAAATGCAATAATATACAACGTACAAACATTCAGTCAGGGTAAGATTTAGGGTTATGATACAAAAAAACAAAACAAAAAACCCACTTCTGAGTGAACAAATTTGTTCAATTAAAACAATGACTCGGGCAGTCACATGTTTCGTTTTGAATGAATTAGCTTAATTAGTAATTCAATGACTCACTCATACAGACTATAAATGTTATTATGTGCATTATTTTAAATACATTGCATATAAACTAATTACAATGAAACAAATCCACTGATGTAGATCATTTTTCTTATAGTTGTGTGAAGCATTGGAAATGTGTTTTTATTTTTATTCCTGTCATGGGAAACAATGATCATTAATCCATAGTAATTAGTGCAAGCAATATTAATTGTAGTCTTTGTATTAAAGATTTTATTTGTTTTTTGAAAACCAAAACAAGTCATTAGAATCGTCTGTTGTTAACTTATTCTTGTGGCAAAATTTTATTTTCACAAAGGTTTCTTTTTTTGAAGAAATATGACGAGATGTACTTTCATGTACTGTAAATGTTACCGGTCAGATTGGGCACCCTGACTGGTCAGCGGCTATGCCGCCCCATACGCAACAAACTGAGATGCACTGTGTATTCTGACACCTTTCTATCAGAACCAGCATTAACTTCTTGAGCAGTTTGAGCTCCAGTAGCTCGTCTGTTTGATCGGACCACACGGGCCAGCCTTCGCTCAGTGCATCACTGAGCCTCGGCCGCCCATGACCCTGTGGCCGGTTCACCACTGTTCCTTCCTTGGAGCACTTTTGATAGATCCTGACCACTGCAGACCGGGAACACTCCACAAGAGCTGCAGTTTTGGAGATGCTCTGACCCAGTCGTCTAGCCATCACAATTTGGCTCGCTCAAATCCTTACGCTTGCCCATTTTTCCTGCTTCTAACACATCAACTTTGAGGACAAAATGTTCACTTGCTGCCTAATATATCCCACCCACTAACAGGTGCCATGATGAAGAGATACTCAGTGTTATTTACTTCACCTGTCATAATGTTATGCCTGATCAGTGTATGTATATGCTTGAAAATGAGCACAAGCAGCACAATGAAGCACTGAGTCAGCGTTTAATTGGCAATCTGCTTGCAAATAAACAATAATCAACCATCTTGAATATTACTATAAAACAGAAACCACTAAAATCAAGTTCAATCAATCTTTAATAACTTTCAAAAGCTCTTGGCATGCTCATCTACAGAGGAGCTCTTTTGGCTCATGTGCGGTCGGCCTGCGGGGCAGTGGGGCAGATGTGCGATGACAGTGAGAGTGATGTGTGCCATCTGCATTGTCCTGCTAACATCTGCATCTCCTTTTTCTGTTTATGAGTTTCTCACAGATGGACATCCATTATGCACGCAGATGAAAGGAAGGGGACAGTGAGGCATGCACAGTGGCAGACGGTGCATCTGTGTGCTGCAGTGCGGACGGAACAGTGAATGTCAAAACTATTTTAAGTTCCCATCAACACAACAATGAAGATGACACAGTCTGCCAATATAGCTCATTTAATTCACAATAAAGTCGGTCATAGTCATAGAGGGTTTGAAAGACATGGGCCAGGTGAGTAAATGATGACAGAGCTTTCATTTTTGGCTTGACAAACAGTATTTAGGCTATTTGCACTAATTGCCAATAGTGATGGGTGATACGTTTTATGGTCTGTGTTGACTCGATCATATGATCCGCTCTGTGCTATCGTGTCTCTGGACCAGAGTAGCGGTGGTTCATGTGACACTAACGTAAAACCAGACTTCATTGGCCCCAATGGAAAGCATATTTAGACTGTCTGAATCGTTCCCTATCCCCTATATAGAGCACCATGTGCCATTCGCCATGTAGAAAATAGTACATGTGTGAACAAGTGACTGATTTTAGCTGCAGCTTCAGTGTCTGTTTATAATGTAGGGGGCGGGTCTTCGGTTTCCAGAGAGCATTTGATTGGACAGAAAATCTGATGAGAAGCTGAAGTGCAGAGTGATGTCATCAAAACCATTGATCCATATTGGCGGATGTGAGAGACTAAGTTTTAAATGCTTATATCTTCTAAATACGAATTGTTTTGAAGCGCACTAGCTTATAGATAACAGTAAGACTAACATATTCATACTAAAAGCAAAAAGACTTGATTTCATGGTGACTTTAAGGACAGTGACTATTTGCAAGATTCTATTTACACTATGTAAAAAATATCAGTATTTCCTTTGCAATAAGTGTAAATAGTAGTTAGATGCTATTTATACTTATAAATAGTGGCAGATACTATTTGCACCTCAGTGTTGGTTTACATTAAACGGTGTGCAATAATAACAAGAGTGTAAATTATTATATTTATTAAAATTATTAAATGGATGCCGCCTTATTGGGACAATAAAGCCCTCCCTACACCTAACCCTAAACACTTTATTATTAAACACATGTAAGACAAAATAATTTCCACTTTTCTAATATTTTCTTAATTTTTATTGAAAATAAACGCCTGGGTGAAGGGAGTAAAGCGAGTTCGGCAAAAGGTTGATTTGCATCAAAAGTTACACCCCTACACTATTGCTACTGTTGACAATCTAGTATATTCTGTCATTTTGTCTGGCCCAACAAGACGTCAGTGGGCGGAGTTAGTGTAAATAGGCTCCGCCAACAAGGTGGGCTATTTGCACTTAGTATCACACCCTGTTAAGCTTTTTATTTCTGCTTTTTGAAAATTTTTCTTTAAAATAAATGCCTGTCTGAGCTGATAAGCGATGGGAAAAGAGAAGAATTAGTTAGGAAAAATTTGGTCACGTCAAAAGCTTACGCCACTGCTCCTGCCAACAAGGCAGGCTATTTGTTTATATTATGGATGCATCACTCACTGGCAATGATGTTAAAATTGTAACATATTGTCATAATGTGCTTTACGAACCCACAAAATGTTTCAGATGAAAGACACACACAACAGGTACAGTCAGTTGACATATAAATCTCTCTCTACACAGGCCAAAAATGAGGCAGGGATGCACGTTTGTTGACTTTGATCTGAAACACGTCAGGCGGACATCAAACAGATTTCTGAGCTCATGCTGTGGCAGAGTGTGAGATGTGAGCAGCATGACTAAACCCCTCAGAAACTTCTCTCATCTTCACACGGATATCAGCCAGTCAGACTAAACCATCACACCTTCAGGAAGAGTGATGGTGTTCATCAAAGGCTCAATTACAATCAGTACGTTAGAGTTTATATAAATGAGTCTAGTCTAACTGGATTTCCTGAAAAAGGATCTGAATGTGTCACGGCAGGGGTTTGCTAGAGAGTTTTATTAGTACACTGATAAAAATGATTCTGTGGTGAAGTAAATGCTACAGAAAAGTTCAGTAAGTTAGTTCAGGAAATAATTTAAAAACAAAGTAAATTCTATATTAGTAGCCTACTCCATTTAATCTCATAGAAATTAAAGCATCTATATCAACGTTATAAAATTAAATAAAACAAATAAATATGTTTACTTAATGCTTAATACAAATGTTAGGAAAGGTGTCCCTCACAAGGGGATCATCAAAAAATCTGAGAAGATGAATTCTTTAATCCTTTTTACATCTCTAATCTTATTTTTAAGCTTCTTTTTTTACAGTTGCAACACTAGAATTGGCTTAGAATCAATATTTAGTGTGTAATAAATGTCTCCAACATTGTTACAGATCACTTTTTCTTCTTGCAGCGAAAAGCAGCTTAAGCAGTTATTGACAACATGTTTGAAATTAAACAAGACCCTTTTCTCCATCTCCATTATTGCTAGGTGAGTGGTAATGAAAAACATATTAAAAGATGATTTTTGAATGGGATGTAATAAGATGTGACAGGTTAATTGGTGGTAATTAAGAAGTCAAGGGTGCATTGGTAACGAAAGAATTTCCCAAATGTGTTCACAAATGATCTGGTTTAATATAGTAACCCGTCTTATCTATGTCATGACATAATGCAAGCATATGGCCAGCGTGGGAATGATCGATCTAAAGCTATTGGACTTCCTATTCATCACAAAAGATGAAAGCTCAGCACAACACATGAAGCTGCTACATTCCACAACATTCCGACACTATTTCTCCTATGAAACAAACAAGAAATGCAAGCTGTTTATGTTTAATATAGAGACCACATCAAGTGTGAGATACTCAGGGCATATGAAGATAAATAGTTCTGTTAGGCTGTTTTACTCATGATTGAGGTGCTAGTGTACATTCAATCTAAAACTTAAGTGTGGGTCATTTGGGTTTCACAAGAAACGAGCCATTCCCAATCTATTGAAATATTAATATCACTTTTGTGGTCTGTTAAATTACACCTACAACTGAGTGACCATGCGGTTATATTTCACCACTGTTCCGGCTATAATCAATGTTCCTTTCAACAATAATGTGATACAAGCTGGCTCAAGGGCAATGGTAAAAACATATTACACTGATTAGGTTCAACCAGAGAGACGTCAGGCGCTGTTCATAGATTCATTATTTATACTAATTGAAAACCTTCAGAGCAGAGACACTGATGGTGCAGTAGGATGGAAGTGGAGTATTTGGTGTCTGAAGTCTGAGTTCAAAGTCTTGGAGATGGCCTGGTTTCTGTCGTTGAGAATAACATCCAATTAATGGTCACGGTTTGGCTGGTAGACGCTGTAACCACACCATCTGGCTGCAAAAAGCACCTTTGGTGCCCATTCAAAAGTGTATTGTGATTTATGAATAAAACTATTTGCAAGGAAAATAGAAAAGTCGGTAACACTTTCCTTAGAAACTTTCCTAAGCCATTACTAATAATGCATTATTTATAGTATTTTTAATGCATTAATTGGACCTTGTAATTAGGGATGCGATATGACATGATATGTTGAAAATTAATAACCACATTCCTAGCATTAGGATCCTTTGGAAGGTAGTCCATCTTGTATCGCTCTTCTCTCCTCGTCATCTCACTAACACGCCAGTGGGTGGGGCCAGCGTTGCAATGATGAAGTAGGCATTGATCTTCTTCTGCAGAGGCGTTCTTTCACCTTTCTATCATAGATAGGCACATTCCACAACGAGTCCTACTCTGGGCTTGGTTAAAAGCTGTTTTTGGACTAACAAACAAGTTTTCAGTTCTGAAACGTACAGGATATTCTTATAGTATGATGACCGAATATGTCAAAAGCTCAAGGAAAATTTTATTTCTCAGTACATAACCCCTTTAATTAAAACTGTTTGCCTCAAGCTCCATTTACAAGATGGCATGTCATGTTGTCCTCTTTTCCCTAGCCATGATCACGTCCATATTCTCCTCTTTTGCTTCCACCTCTTTTTTTTCAGTGCACATAAAAACCATAATCGCCAAAATGAGATTCATATTGCGCTATTTGTTTACCACTAGCATATGCTGATGATGTTTTATTCTTCTATACTAACTTGCGTCGTAGACTACGATTCAATAGGTGTCATCATCTACATGCATGCCGTACCAGAGTTTAGATCCGTGTCGTACAGTGTGATTTGCATTGATCTTATAGGATTGCCAAAATCACACAGTCTGTAGCAGTCATAAGTTTAAATTTATAAATTTGTTAAATTTGGCATAAATGTATTTAATGTACATGGTGAAGTTATGGCAAATGCTTTTAAGGCTGTTTGTACATTGAAATCTACTTGTTTGAATAATCAACTCAATGGGCACAATGGATGAAGATGGCAGATTTTAATTTATGGATGACTAGAGGATTAGAGATGGCTGTGAGTGCTAACATATAGCTTTCTCTAGGTATTATTGACCTCCTTGGTTTCTGCACTGTCAGGTGTTCAACAGGATACCTCCACGTTCTCCACCCGCAAGTCCCACACACAACCTTCTCCATTTCCCCTTTCTTTGAAACACAATCCCACTGCAGTGTCTGCCTCAGCTCAGGCCAATGTCACCCCGAACCTGCGTGCTCAGTGCTCCAGCACACACAGCTCAGCACAATGACACTGCACTTTCTATTCTGGGCTGTTACCATGAGCTCCTCGTCTGTCTCCCACATAGAGGGCATGGGACACGCACTCACACAACACACACAATTCATTTCCTGATTGTAAATAGAAGCGACAACTTTGCCCCAAGCTTGTACAAATGTACGAACCCTTATAACCTGGGCACGAGATGAACTCGGTTCCAACTGTGATGTCCTTGAGGAAACTATTAGTATTAGCACACATTAACAACCTATTAAAAACAAACAAACAAACAAACAATTCATTTTTAGTCAAGTGTTTGTTTGCTCACACAACATAACCTTCAGTGTCCCTGCCTGTGGCTACACTCCTGTGGTGTGTGGTGGACATCTGAAATGAAGGGGCACAGCCTTCTATTAGAATTGTTTTAAATCTAGTGTACAACAAAGTTCCATTTGATGTTTTAACCTTTATTTGTGTATTATCCAACAGGATGTTGAATACTTGAATCTGATTGGTTGATGAACGTTCTAAGGTGTGCAATTATTTTCAGGGAAACGCACTGCTAAAGTAGTTCCAGCAGGTCTTGACCGCATTACAGTTCCATATCACTTCACCAAATGAGTTCAGTTATTTCAAAGGTCCTTACAGCCGACAACAGCAAAAGAACCAAAACCCACAACGACACTGACCAAACAAACATAGTAAATAATTGGAGGAAAACAACAAATTATTTCCATGTTTTCCCACAAAATTAAGTTTTATTATACGGAAGCGATGCAATAATGGCACTGTTCTTGAAGCAGATAAACTTACAGTAGAGACGCTGCTGCCGAACACTGTTGAGAGACACATATATGCTTAAGCTCTCTCTCTCTCTCTTTCTCTCTCTCTCGCTCTCTCTCTAATAACTGCATTAATAACTGCATTAGTCTGCAATCAGTGGCTCAAGCCTCTAAAATTACGTTTTGGAACGGAGGTTTAGGATATGTAAGAAGTTAGTCCTACAAGAGCATTTTAAGGACAAAAACCTGACAAATGTCTTGAAATACATCATCTGAATAATGTTTTGAGGTGTGGTAACTGTAGTGAAAGTGGAATAACTTACTCCAGGCCGTTGAATTATTTAAAGATAATTCATATCCTAGGTGTAACGTGGCCGCATTACCACCTCAGATGTGCATTATTTTTTCTAATAATTTAACTACCGGTCGTCAATTACTTCTTACATACACACAGCAATCCTGGTATATTACCGTAAAATTACCAGAACAACTTTTCCGGTAAATACACAAATGTGCTGTTCACACAAGCAATGGCATTCCATCTTCACTGATAAGATACCATTCACACATCAGTAGGCCTACCAAAATACTGTGATGTCAATCATCGGAAATTACCTTTAAACACAGACACCTGGATGAGGAGGGGTGCTTTAGGTTCATTTGAGTTATTTATTTATTTTTTTTGCTCCTAAAAACACAAGACGCAATAGTTACTATGTATAGTTATATTGCAGTAGTACGCAGTAAATACAGAGCCACAGCGCTAATGAATGGAGATGCGATACAATGGTCAGATGTTCGTCTAGTGCATGTTTACATAGAAAAATTAAAAGCAGCTGAACTTATAAAAACAGCTCAGACAAAGCTTAATGATTGACCCAAATCAAACTTCTTACATCAGCGGGTTCAGACCTTGTACACAGAACATTGTTTATTATAAAATGGTAACTAATAATGGTATATGTATGCAGAAAAACATTATTGTCTAAAGGCACAATGTTGTTAAATGTAAGGTAGGCAGTTTTTTCAAGAGGCTAGCAATAATAAGTTAGTTTTGAAAGCACAAGATCCCACCCTCCCTTCAGATTGTCTCCAAAGCCATGCCTCCTTCAAAATGTAACGTAAAAAGCATCATGAGAGATATCGTTAAACTATGTCTCAAAGCACATAACATTACAATAATAATGAACATAAACAACTTAAAGAGCACTGACCCGTATCACCTGACTGCTGCAGATTCATTTCGGTGTTGATAGTGTTGCCATTGAAACGTATAAATCCGAGTCACAAGCCACTCTGAGTATAACGTCACAGGTTTCCATCTCTTACAATTATAGTAATTAACAACAACTACAACAAAATACTGGAGACTGCAACACAACAGACGCCCGCATTGACAAGCGCTTGTATGAGGGGGTTAAGCGATAGCAGTAACTTTAGTTTAAAAGGCTACAAAGACAAATTTTTATCTGTCATAACTTCTGGAGAAAAATATGCATTTGCATATGCTATAAAATTGAGTTTACTTTGAAAGGCTACGCGTTCATCTGTACGCATACACTAGTGTATGTGTAAAAAACATGTACACTAGTATAGAGACAGCCATTTGAAGGGGTGTCTGAAACCATAGTGGATGTTATCGAGTGCACTCATTCAATCCCACAATTCACTGCAATAATGAGTGTACAACCGATGTACACCCAATGGCTAGAGAATACCCATAATGCACTGTGATGGTGACGCCAAATGAATTCCTGCTTCTTGCCAGAAAATGGCTCCTATAGCTGAATCAGTTCTCTTCAGTATGCATTCAGATACACATGTAGACATTATAAAATAATTTTTTGGGTAAAGGTTTAGCATTTTTAGTTTGAATTTTGAGCATTTTTACATGTGTATTGAATAATTCCTCGCATTCCATTAATTCCTATGGGGGTCAAAATGACCCGCGAGGGAAGGATTTGTTACTTTTTAAAATTTCAAGCAAAACTCCTCGAATCCAATCAGTTCTTTTTTGTGGGTGTATTCGTGGTTCAACTGCGAAAAAAGTCCTAGGGTCTTGGACCACACCATTTATATATTGTATATATGCTGAGTTTCGGGTCAAAATGACCCAGAGGGAAGGATGAGGGTTAAATAGCAAGCATAAAATATGCTCGTTTTCCTTCTCTCCTTCAAATGGACAATATTAGTGGAGTAATGTAGGGAATAGTGAATGCTAAAGGGAAAAGCTAAAGACTTTTTATTTGGTAAATCTCTAGTAGGTAGTCACTGATAAACTCTATTATAACATTGACAGAATAATCAGCCAATCACAGTAACCTGGATACACAGCTCCCTATTAGCCTATATTTTACCAGATCTCAAGAAAGGGAAAAGAGACACTGGTGTCTCCATCGCTATTAGACAGTGTTACTTTCACTCAAATTCTGTAGTATTTGTTTTATTTTTGGACTGTTGATTATTTTCTCTCCATTAAAGCCAGACTATGCATAGAAGATCATCGCTCATCTATGTATGTATCATATCCCAACAGAGGAAATTTGAGTCAGAGCTGTGATCTGTGGAATTAGGAGACCACTGACTCACTCGGCAACAGGGGAATTGCGGCTTATTGCCAATCTCTGGAACTATTCAGAGCGCCGTTATTAGGCTGAGACACTATTGAAATGTAGAGAACGTGCCTCTGTGTGTGTGTGTGTGACAGAGCAAGCAAGATAAGAAAACTTTCAAAAATTTGTAGGCATTGTTGTATAATTTTAATTTTCATGCAAATAACTCCCTGCTATTCAACTCTCTATCAGCATAGATTTCAAATATATTCTAGCACAGCGGGTGCAATTATCTGAGATGAATGGTGAACAAAAAAAAAAGTTCCAGCTAGAATTCATTAAGCAAATGTCAATCATTTAGCTGGCACAACCGAGCTGTTGACTTGACACATTTTGTCACCACATGACAACGTAGAATAAATGGCACTGATGTGTGCTGCTAATCTCATTGCTCTGTATTATTATTCTGTTTTTTTGTGATCATAATGGGCAGTCACATCACTCTAATATCATCAGTGAATTTCTCTCTCAGTGGGAGGTTGTATATCAAGCATGATCTTTGAACCATGGAACCATGACAGTGCAAATATGCAGGACTAATCTATCACGTTTTTAGGCTTTTAGTTGTTAACTGAGGTTAATTAGTTACTATTGTAAGCCTATTATAAGTGTTTATATTTTACACTTGTTGGGATGGTTTTCGCGGGATATTGCGTACATACGTCACTCGCCCATGTGCGTCTCTTCATATCCATAAATAGAGAAAAGTTGCTCTGGCTGCTTTGACGTACGCGTGTCTGGTGTGGGAGGTCAGGAGCCGCTAAATCGCCAACCTCTGGAGAATCAGTCTGATGGAGAAAAGGGAACGAGACAGCACTCGTAATAAAACAAGAATCAACATTGGCTTGGCTTTTCAGAGATCTGAGAGCTGACGGATTTGAAATGTTGTAAAAGCGATGCAGAGATGATGGTGTTTTTATCACTCAAAAGGTCAGTAAGGTTTTTTTTAAGGGTTTAGGATTTTATTGAACATATAAATTGCCAAATCTGACAGAGTTCACTGTAAAGCATTATCTATTGTGAAGCTCATTTCATTATGGTTGTTGTCGCTGTGCTGGAATTTATTTTCAAGGAAGTATTAAACTGGCTATTTCTCTTAAGTCCATAGTGAATGTTTTCTTGCTAATATATTTGCAGAGGAAAATGCTAGCGATATCTGAGGTTAAAAGATGGATGTTTTCTTTAGCAGATATAATGTTGTTTTCATGTTTTATGGGGACTTTCCATAGACATAATGTTTTTTATTCTATGTTTATTCTATCCCCTAACCATAACTACCCATCAGAGAAAACTATGCATTTTTACATTTTCAAAAAACATCACTTAGACTGATTTATAAGCTGTTATTGTGAATTCCTCATGGGGATCAAAAAATATCCCCACAAGAACAAGGATTTCGGATATTGTCATCTTTGTGGGGTCATATTGTCCCCATAATGTAGGGTTTACCAGGAACCACACACACACACACACACACACACACACTATAATATCGCAGTTCATTATAAAGTTACCAGTGAGTTTTATCATGACGATTTCTTAAGTTTCTATTGCCAAAGCAAACTTGCAAGTGTTCATTTCAGACCTTGGTTAGTGCCGTGTGAAACAAAAAATTAGCAATTTCCCATTTCACAATTTTCTTGTGACTTTGTGATACGTTAATTTATGGGCTTCAATCGCCACTGAGGACGTTAAGGCCTGTTGTGTAACGTTCCATCTGGTAGTAATTAGCATTACATTAGGAGACAGTGACGCAGTTCAGCTGAGCTTGCAGAATTAAAGACTGGAAATGGATCAGTGCCTTCCATTGTTTCATTAAGCAGTCTCTCTAATGCACTTTTGATTAATGTCAATAAGCAAAGAATCCTCCAAATTACCAATTTATCACTTATATGTTTATCATAATCCATGCACTAAACAAATAATTAAAAATAAGTCACTTAAGAGAATAAATTACACAGATATATTCTTTTCATTTACTAAAGTGATTATCACTAATCTGTATTTTTGCAGTGTACAAACAGACACTTTTAACTGTTAAAATACAGTTGTGAAATATTACTGATAAATCTTTGTCTGTCAATCGAGGTTACTGAATACCAATTTTTCTGATATTTCAGCAATCATGTTTTGTGTGTTTTCTATTAGCTGTTTATGGGTTTGCAATAAAGGTCGATATTTGTTCGCAGAAGGTTTAAAGTGGGCCATCAAAATAAAGTGTCACCTTACTTTCATACATCAAAATATTGTTTTGCTCATATATATGATAATGATTTCACCCTTGTAGCTAATTTCTAATCAGTTAAACTGGCAGTCAGTAAGTGCAGAGTAACACTGTATGTATGAGCTCTA
This sequence comes from Paracanthobrama guichenoti, assembly GCA_018749465.1. Classification (NCBI taxonomy): domain Eukaryota; kingdom Metazoa; phylum Chordata; class Actinopteri; order Cypriniformes; family Gobionidae; genus Paracanthobrama; species Paracanthobrama guichenoti. The sequence goes on along the minus strand of CM031960.1, from coordinate 10,175,896 downwards.
TAGGGCCAGATTTACTAAACAGGGCAAGTTAGCGTGAGAGCCCAATCCCATAAAAGTGCTGAGCATGATCTATTGATGATGCACAAATTAAAGAAAACAGGCATGCGTGTTTTCCCCAGCCCCCTTTTCAGTTCAGGTGGCTGGAAATGTTCTGTTTGCAACCAAAGGGCCCGTTCGAAATCATGCACCCTTGCAACCAAATGCTGTTTCAACAGCGAACAAAAAAAAAAAAGAAAAAAGTTTTTTCTTTTCTTCTTCCAAACACCCTCGTGGTGGCCTGCCTCCAGAATTAATTCAGCCCCTAGCCACTCGCCATCCCCGATGTGTCAGAATGGGTGCTGAATACAATAAAACAAGGTTACTCGCTCCTATTCACTCGCAGACCTCCGCGCTTTCATGCCATGGTCAACACTTTAGTAAGGAGCAGCATGGCTCACGTCCTCCGCACCGAAGTGACAAACCTGCTAGCAAAGGGGACTGTTGATACAGTTCCCCCTTCACAGAGTGAGTCAGGCTTCTACAGCCGTTACTTCCTCGTACTGAAAAAGAATGGCAGCCTCAGGCCTATTTTGGATCTCAGACACCTGAACAGGGTGCTCTGGCATCGGTCAAGCGAGTGGCCGATTTGCAAGTCCGGTCACGAAGCAAAAACTATCAAGCTGGATAGTAGACGCTATCTTTTTGGCCTACGCCTCAATGGGCCTTCAGTGCCCCATCGGCATCAGAGCACACACCATGAGAGGCATGGCCTATTCATGGGCATGGTCCAGTGGTGTACCCATTGATAACATTTGTGTGGCGCCGGTTGGTCCTCACCGTCCACATTTGTTCGATTTTACAACTTGGAAGTACCTGCACTGCAGGCACGAGTCCTATCTGTCTAAGTGAGTGTTGGACTCTGAGGAGCCCAACCCATTAGGTACCCCTTCTGTGGGCCCCAACCTTTGCCCAGGCCCCATTGGACTTTTGACTAAGTTGTACTTTAATGCCCCAGGCCTTCTGCCTCAGGCTGCAGTTTTAATAGCATGGCGTGATTGAACTTTGTTCCCATAGCGTCTAGCTAGACACAATACAAGTGAACCCTTTTCGAAAGGGAATGTACTCGGTTACTTGCGTAACCTTGGTTCACTGAGAATAGCGGAAACGAGTATTGCATAGATGGTCGTGCTATTGAGCTTCACGTCCAGCTTTTTCGCTTCAGTCGAATTAACCTGAATCCTATGGCGATTCGGGCTGCTTATATAGCCAGAAGCCCTGCCCACTTTAGCAGGCTCTGCTCTCTGTCAGCGGACGCGCCCTCATTGGTTCATGGAGATATGCCGCCTCGCCATAAGTTCATGCAGTTCCCGCAGCCCAGCCAATCACTGCGCATATAGCTCTGCTCTATGTTGGGTGGGCAGTTGCACAGCGTTTTAAAATAAAGGCTTCAATATTTTAGAGAAAAGGAGTTTTCCCATAGCGTCTAGCTAGACGCAAATATCATTCCTGTTATTCTCAGGGAACCGAGGTTACGAGTGCGAGTATGTTTGTGCTGGCGCAAGCTGTTAGTAAATCACCATTATCATCATTATCCTCCTTATCTTTCAGCAGTCGTCCTGTTACTTCCCAGCCCTTTCTCTGCCCTGTAACCCTACATATGAAATGCCTTGTAAATGTGTCACTCCAGTACACTGATGTTATTAGACCCGAGCCCGAGACAAGACGTGTGCGCATATATCCATCTGAGCAAGGATCCATGTCTGTGGGCATGTTGTTAATGAGCATTTTGGCTGGACCACCTGGCTCAGAGGAATTCAGGGTCTGTTTTTAGTGTGTTTAGTTAGTGTGTAATGAATACACCTGCATGCCTGCATGTTAAACATGGCCATCTATTCTTTTTTTTACCAACATTGTTTCCCTCAAGACATATTTCACCTTTTCCAGGCCTAATCTGTCACCTAAGACAGAACAAAGAAGTCCTCCCATTCAAGCTATTTAAAATGGTAAAGCTACATTTATCCTATAACCTCCCAGCTCAGCCTGACTGAGAGCCGATAAACCTCTAATGGCCACTGGGGTGAATGCAATCACATGAGAGCACCTGGCGCCTCCTGAACATTACCAATCATCTGCTCTTTGTTTACTGGGGCGGATTAGGCTTGAGAACTGCTGGATACGTGAAGCCCAATCAGGTGTTCACTGCTTCAAACAGGGAGAGACACATTTCATAATTATTTCGGTTTCAGCAAGGTGGCATAGCAATGCTGGGTAATGAGTGCTATACATAGAAGACAAGAATGGGAGTGAATGACAAAGATGTCAACAAGAGGGATTACACAAATGGAAGTGACCCCTGCATTAGGAGGCAGATTTTCAAGTTCCAATATTATGCATTTTTATGCTTTTATCCAAAACTGCTTGCATTAAATTCAAGCTATACATTTCTTCATCTTGCCTTTCAACTCAGGCTGAAATATGTGCCTGTGGAAAAATGTCTGCAAAATGATTGTAGAGGCTATCCTATAAGCCTCGGCGTGGATGGCATGGTGTTCTCAACACATAGCAAAGGAATCCAAGTCCAGGCATTAGCTCTCTTTTCTCATTTATTATAAAAGTAGAAAGGGTATTTTCCATCAGATGATTCTTCACCCAATGTAAATAAATAAGTGCTTTTGTGCTGTTGGTGGAAAGTGTGTTCACGGCTACGGTAAGAACCGTGTGTTTTACCACACGAATTACCACACCTGTAAATATACCCAACTCCCAGCGAAGTGCCACACCTAGTGCAATGCTCCCCCCAGTGGCTAAAATAAGTAATAACTAAATGAACCTGTCTAAAGGTGAATATAAATGGCTCCTACAATGATATCATGTTACTTCTTGCTCATTTCACGATGCTTTCAATATAAAATATTCAGTGAGTGACGCAAAAGTGCACTCAGTTTTATCCGAAACAGATGAACGTGAATCTGGCAAAAAAACATTTACGTTGTTTTCATGGCAGTTCAGAAATGAAATCATACATACAACATCACACCACCTACACTAATTTCCCCGTGAACCGCAGCAAACGCTCCACATCTCAGGTGAAATGTTGTACCAGGTGAGCTTTACGGAGAAGTTTACGGTATATAAAGAGCTGGTTTTGTTATGCAAAAGTAAACATTTATTAGTTTACAAATCATGCAGTAAAGTAACAGCGTTTTGAAGTCATAACATAGAATTGTGCATGGAACTGTATAGATTTGTTTTCGTTAATACTACTTGTATATATATATGAGATATATGTATATATATCTACAGACTTTACCCGTTTACTCACATGAGAACCTACCTGTTGATCCCGATCTGTCTCCTGTCTGCCATCCTCCATTAATCAACATCTGCCTGGATCTCCTGTTCACCTGTTCTCCAGAATCCCGCATCAGTCCATCACCTGCACAGATAACATTGTGTTACCAGCCAGCTCAGTCCTCATCAAACTATCTGCTGCCTATTGACTTACCTGTGTTTGCATTCCCGCTCTGCTCTCTCCTTGCACCTGCAATAAAGATTTGTTTAACTAACTTGCCTTGTCTGTTCTCTTCTGTGTGTGACAGCATGTTGGCCACAATTATTGGCACTCCTAGAAATTGACTAGGAGCATGAAATTGTCCAACCATGACTTCTTGTTCCACAGGAGTATAAATATGAGGAAACACAAAGGCCAAATTTCCTTTAATCATTCATCACAATGAGTAAAACCACAGAATATAGTTCTGATGTGCAACAAAAGATTATTGAGCTTCACAAAATATAAAGTGGCTGTAAGAAAACAGCAACAAAAAAAAAAAAAAACAACTAGAAAAATTTCCACCATAAGGGCAATAATAAAGAAGTTCCAATGAACTAAAGATGTTATGCATATACACTCACCTAAAGGATTATTAGGAACACCTGTTCAATTTCTCATTAATGCAATTATCTAATCAACCAATCACATGGCAGTTGCTTCAATGCATTTAGGGGTGTGGTCCTGGTCAAGACAATCTCCTGAACTCCAAACTGAATGTCAGAATGGGAAAGCAATTTTTTTTAAGCAATTTTGAGCGTGGCATGGTTGTTGGTGCCAGACGGGCCGGTCTGAGTATTTCACAATCTGCTCAGTTAATGGGATTTTCACGCACAACCATTTCTAGGGTTTACAAAGAATGGTGTGAAAAGGGAAAAACATCCAGTATGCGGGCAGTCCTGTGGGCGAAAATGCCTTGTTGATGCTAGAGGTCAGAGGAGAATGGGCCGACTGATTCAAGCTGATAGAAGAGCAACTTTGACTGAAATAACCACTCGTTACAACCGAGGTATGCAGCAAAGCATTTGTGAAGCCACAACACGCACAACCTTGAGGCGGATGGGCTACAACAGCAGAAGACCCCACCGGGTACCACTCATCTCCACTACAAATAGGAAAAAGAAGCTACAATTTGCACAAGCTCACCAAAATTGGACAGTTGAAGACTGGAAAAATGTTGCCTGGTCTGATGAGTCTCGATTTCTGTTGAGACATTCAGATGGTAGAGTCAGAATTTGCCGTAAACAGAACGAGAACATGGATCCATCATGCCTTGTTACCACTGTGCAGGCTGGTGGTGGTGGTGTAATGGTGTGGGGGATGTTGTTTTCTTGGCACACTTTAGGCCCCTTAGTGCCAATTGGGCATCGTTTAAATGCTACGGCCTACCTGAGCATTGTTTCTGACCATGTCCATCCCTTTATGACCACCATGTACCCATTCTCTGATGGCTACTTCCAGCAGGATAATGCACCATGTCACAAAGCTCGAATCATTTCAAATTGGTTTCTTGAACATGACAATGAGTTCACTGTACTAAAATGGCCCCCACAGTCACCAGATCTCAACCCAATAGAGCATCTTTGGGATGTGGTGGAACGGGAGCTTCGTGCCCTGGATGTGCATCCCACAAATCTCCATCAACTGCAAGATGCTATCCTATCAATATGGGCCAACATTTCTAAAGAATGCTTTCAGCACCTTGTTGAATCAATGCCACGTAGAATTAAGGCAGTTCTGAAGGGGAAAGGGGGTCAAACACAGTATTAGTATGGTGTTCCTAATAATCCTTTAGGTGAGTGTATATATTATATTATATTTATATATATATATATACACACACACACACACACATGTAATATATATATACAGTACTGTGCAAAAGTCTTAGGCTCGCTAGTATTTTTACACACAAAAAGTGTGTTTAAGCCAGTTATTAATATCTTTTGCTGTAGTGTGTCAGTAGGAAATATCAGTTTACATTTATAAATTAATTGCCATTAATTTTAATAATCCAGTGAGATTTGTGTATGCATAAAGAGTCTGACAATAGTCTCTGTGCTCCACATGGAGATTTGATCTCATCTTCATCGAGTCGGTCTGTGATTACATGAAGAAACAGAAAAAACTGAGACGGACTAAATCCAGAAGAACTGAGGCAACGTCTCCCAGACACTCGAGGAACCCTTCCTGCAGAGTTTGATCATCACGGCTTGAGTTCACTGAGCTCCTGAGAGCGACCCATTCTTTCACAAATGTGTGTAAAAGCGTCTGCATGCCTAGTGCTTGATTTATACACCTGTGGCCATGAAGGGATTGGAACACCTGAATTCAATGATTTGGAGGGGTGTCCCAATACTTTTGGCAATACTGTACATGCATATATAGAAATAAAATATTACATTGAAATGAAATAAAATAAAACAAAATACAGATAAAAAATAAAAATCACATAATAGAAATAGGACATAAAATACAACAATAAAATGAAACGAGGAAAGGCCCTAGTGAACAAATGTTTTTTGAGATACTTTTAAAAAGTGCTTAGTGATTTGATTGCTCGTAGGTTGTCAGGAAGTGAGTTCCATAGCTTGGGATCGAAATGATTAAAGGCTGACTCGCCAATCTTTAGCCGTGTTTTTGGCACAATCAACAAATTACTGTTTGATGTTCAGAGCGATCTTGCTGGAGTATATCTATTCAACAAATTGGAAAGATATATTGGGGCAGTTCCATGAAGACATTTAAAAACTAATTAGAGGATATTTAATTCAATTCTGAGTGATACAGGCAGCCAGTGAAGGGATCTGAGTGTTGGAATAATGGGATTTCTAGTTTTAGAGCGAGTTAGCATTCGTGCAGCTGCATTCTGAACTCTTTGTAAATGTTTAATAGAGCTATTTGGTAACCCAACAAAAACACTATTGCAGTAGTCAAGTCTAGACGTAACAAATGCATGAACAAGTTTCTTGTTGTCAGAGGTGAGAGCATGTCATGTACTTTGGAGATGTTTATGAGGTGATAATATGCTGTTTTAGTAACAATGCTAATATGTTTTTTTTTTTTTTTTTTTTTTTTTTTAAACTGAGGTCCCTGTCAAGCATGATTCCTAAGTTATTGGTCTGATTACTGGTTTTTAGTGATAGAGAGTCAAGATGTGGAGCAATAGCTCTCCGTGTGTCAACAAGTACCTCTGTCTTATCTTTGTCTAGCTGTAAAAAAAATTCTGTGACATCCATAGGTCACAGAGGACATGTGTCTATATCGTCCTAATGCACGGTGAGGAGGAGAGTTTGAGTGGCCAAAGACTCTCCAAGGATCACAGATCACTCAAGCATATTCAGTTTTCAGACACGACAGGAATTTCAAAAGGGACCGGATTCTAAGGTCAGATGAAACTAAAAAAAAGAGCTTTTTGGCAGAAAACCCACCAGATGGGTTCGGTGCAAACAGGGACAGAAAGTACCTCATACCAACGGCTGGTTCTTTAATGTTGTGGGCCTATTTTTTCACTGGAGGTCCTGGACATCTTGTTCAGACACACGGTATCATGGATTCTAGTAAATACAACAGATAAAAAATCTAAACCTCTGCTAGAAATCTTATAATGGGCCGTGGTTGGATCTTCCATCAGGACAACGATCCAAAACAAACATCAAAAATGTGTCACTGAGCACAAAATGAAGCTTCTGCCATGGCCATCCCAGTCCCCTGACCTGAACCCTATAGGAAATGAGTGGGCTGAACTGAAGAGAAGAGCTGGGAATCTGAAGGATCTGGAGAGATTCTGTATGGAGGAATGGTCTCTGATCTCCAAACTCAACAGGCATTAGAGAAGAAGATTCAGATCTTCGGAAAAGGACATTGCAATAATTGGGTGCAAATAATTGTGGCCAACATGAACTAAAGAAAAACATTTATTTCTTAATGAGATTTTCCCTCCACTTTAATTGTTTTACTTCAATGAAAGGTTAGAATTTTGTGAATTCTTTTAATGAAAGATCAAAAAAAAAAAAAAATAAAAATGCAGATTTTTTTTCACAGCCGCCTTTGCTCATATTTACCAAGGGTGCCAATATTAGTGGAGGGCACTGTATATATTTTGGCTATATATTAATTTAAATGTTGGGTTGAGCTGTGTATTTTTGCTGTGTCTTGTTTTGTCTTTTATACAAACTGGGCTATATACAAACTTTTATATAATGGCATTTTGGCAGCATACCTCATATAGTATATTTACCTCATATGCTCTTTATATTATAGCAGAAATGCTTTCTAAAAAACTAAACATTTTTGACATCTTATAAGTTAAACTGCAGGCAGCACCCAAACCAATGAAGCCATCAAAAAGCATTTAACAGTCTTTTTGATGGCTTTGTGATTGAATATGCAACTAGTTATTTATTCATTCTGCCTCTTAACAGATTTAGTTTTCACCACAACCCAAAAACAGACTGAACGGGTTTAAAGAGATGGCAGTCATCTTGTTACCACTCATAAGATGTTATGATCCCTTTTACTCGAGCCGGGCTGGTAGTTACATCTCACTACCCCAACCTGATATCAGGAAATTAGGCATGTATAGTCTACATGTTGTGTAAAAAAGGTGAGATAAAGCCCTACTTTCTTCTTTTGTCATCTCTAAAATGTCATGCAGAACACAAGGAAAGATAGTCAGTATCACCTGCTGCAGATGCACATGACAGAATTGATCAATACAAGCCAAAACAGGGCTGGTGTTGGAGCTCAGCACGCTGCCTTTGACAAATGAGCCGAGCTCTGGCAAGCACATGCTGAGCTCAAATACTCAATCTTCCCACTTTTCCATGCCGATTACAAACGAAAGTGACATTCTTTGAAATGAAGAGAGACAAAAGATGAATGGAATTCTCCTTTTAGGGCCTGGTCCTTTTTGTCACTGAAAAGAGATTAAATAAGAACCCAGATTACGCCGCGGCTGGACCGAGGCGGTTCTCCTCTGCCGGGTGATGCTCCTTTATCTGTATGATGCAGACGTGTTTAATGCATTCAAAAGCTGTAGGCAATACATGTAATGGATTATTCTGAAGAAATGAAAATGACAAGCACCTTTTCTGGCATTGTTTAAATATGTTTCTGCCCCAGACGCAGAATGTTTATCTGAAGGTGGGGCTGGAAGGTTCATCAGCATGAGCGCAATGATATGCAAGCCTGATTTTTCTCATCCGCAGCAATCTGCCATGGCACTTTATAGTGGTGACATGACAATCCGTCACACACAGACGGGACATTATCATCCCTGTCATTCAGCACGACTGACAGCCTGTCCCTAAAGCTGTCTGATTGATACCATGCAAAATACCCTAACGAGACCGACAAATCTGCGCACCTTGCATTGTAGCTTTACTTGTAAACACTCAAATCTGGAAAGATATGTGACTGACAGATCTCAAGAGACGGATGTCTTGCCATTTGTATTGTCCTTATCAGTCACCAGCACTGAACAACCAGGTACTTTTTTTAAACATTTGATTAAAATGAGTGCTAATTACTGGAGTCATGTCACTTGATATTGACAATATGACTTGTTGATAGTGAAAATCTTACTAACAGATGATTATGTAACATCACATAGTCTGTTTAGTAGATGAACTGTAACTTTTTCCTAGTAAAATCAGTTGAATATTCCTGCTAAAGTCTTATCCTCTGTGATGTTTTGATTAGATTTGGGGTGCGTCTCAGCTCCCTAGTTCAGTAGTCAGCAAGTCGGCCATTTTTAAGGGCTGTCTCAATCACAGAATCCTTCCAGTGCACTGAAATGTTCACTCCCAAAAAAGTCCCACAATGCACCGCAAAACCCAGATTGCATCAATGCTCAGTATGTTCCCTAGCCTAGAAAGCTAGACGCACCCTAGCGGCAGCAAATGTAATTTGCAGCCAGGGTCGCGAGGATGAAAAACCAAACTCTAGTCAGGCCAATCACATCGTGTATAGTCAGTGGGCGGGCTTAACATAATGACAGCAGAGTTGTGACGGTTCCGCGTGAATTTCCTGCTACTTCTCTGCTAACAAAGAATGGCACTGAAGTCGTGTTCGGAGTTTTGCCAACCGGCTACGGCAAAAGTTTAATCTATCAACTAGCTCCACTGGTGGAAAAACGCATGGGACTCAGTCACAACTCGCTTGTGATTGTTGTCTCACCACCGATAGCACTCTGGTTGGTTGTAGCGCTGTCCTATTGCGTACAGAGGGAATTTGAAAGACAACCGTTTATCCCGCCCCTCAGATTGAGCCTTGGGAATGGTGTGTTCCCAGACCCAACATCTTGATGTGGGTCTGGCTTGTCAGGATATATGTTCCCTTAACAGAAGTTCAGAAGCACAATACTTCATCACGTGAGCCAACTCACTACACATAACGACACGATTTACACTATAAACCAACATTTGATTTGATGCACAAGAAACATTTATTATTATTATCATTATTATTATCAATGATGAAAGCAGTTGTGCTGCTTCATACTTTTGTGGAAATACTGTTTTTTTTCCAGGATCCTTCAATACATGAAAAGCATTTCTTTGAATTAGAAATCTATTGTCATTTGATCCATTTAATGTGTCTTTGCTGAATAAATGTAATTTTCGCCACTAGAGGTCGCTTATTCATGGTTTCTACAATTTTCTACAAAATTCATGGTTCTCATCCATGGCTTCTACAAAATAAAACCGGAAATTTGGGGGTAACACAGGTAGGATATCATTGATAGGTGACAAACGGACACACTCCGTGTCCTGGTTAAAATAGCTTTTTTCTCTGGATTTAAATGCTCTTGAAAACATTTGGGATAATGTAAGTACACAAGTCACAATATATAACATTTGGATATTTTAATCTTACATATTGTGCCTTTAAAATATAATTAAAAAGATTAGTGAAATTATTCTTATTGTTTTAATAATAAAAGGTAACTAACATTACTTGAAATTGCAGGAGTTACTTTAAGTCATTACAATACTTGCTGGATACCCCTGTATTATATAACGGTGTAAAGACCAGTGTATTTGCAGGTTTACAATGTGATTGAAATGTGTGTAGGATGCTGAAAATATCCCTTAAAAGATCAAGACAGACACTATTTTAATATGAATAAAATACACTCAAAACAGCACATTTATAGCACATTGAAGCCAGAAATGTATGCCACTAATCTTAAAGTACTTAATATGTCCCATCACCACTGTAGTCATAAATAAGGGAGGAAAATGCCAGGAAGCTTGTTTGCCACAGTACATCAGTGAGCGTCGTGATCGTGTTTGAAAAACTGAGAATAAAGTACGGGGTCTGGCAGAACATCGTGCAAGAGGAGAAAGATTTGGAAAGCAGATTATCCTTTAATTCTACTCATGACTGTGATGACTCTCATCTTAAAGAATAAAGTGACTTTGAGATGTTCCAAAAACAGACATTTCTGAGTGCTGTAAGCTTCAAAAGTATTACCATGTTTGATGTGAATGAGCTTGCTGTCTTGCAATTGTCAGCCACTGAATATTTATTGCAAAGGGCAAGATTTGTCCTTTTAACATGTAGCGTAGCATTGCACTGGTTTCCTTGCACTGTTACGATTAAAGCTAGAGAAAAGTATTGTTTCAAAAATAGCAGTTTATCTCTTTTCTTTTCATGTGTGAAACACAGTGTACTGTTGAAGGACGCAATGAGACTTGTGATCATCCGAGAGCCTTTCAAAACTTGCTTCAGTTGTTTCTACTATAGCAGTTTTGCTTTATGGCCAACCATCAGGAGGGTAACTTGAATGTTTTAAACTCCATATCAAGCCAAACTAATATAATATACATTCTGTTAAGAGTTTAATTTTAAGAGTGCAAAGAACTTTTAGCTGGTTGTGTAAAACGACCAAGCAAAAGCCAAACTGGTGCATCCCCAATTCACAAGCGACAAGTGGGAATCATAGCAATTGTATCAATCACTGCCTTTCAGCAAATCAAATGGGAACACATAATTAATACTGATTAAAATTCACGAGTCAAGCTGAAAGTTTTATAATGCCAAAGCTGTTCCAAAAAAGAGCAGACTCTGTAAAATCAATCTGCCCAAACTTATAATGTTCAGAAAAGCATCTGGTTATTAGTATCAACATCTTCTTGGATAGTCAAGACAAATACAGAGAAGTGACACTTTGATAAGGAAATGACTTTCAGGTGATTAATTTGGTTGTAAAAGTACACAGACATTTTGTCAAGAGAAGGCAATAGGCACAATTATGTACGATGTGATATCTTTTCTATGATCAGTTCTGGCAGGCTCATCTAATTATAAAAGATGGCGATAGAATGAGCTATACAACGCAACTGGAAATATAATGCTTAGCTCAGATCTCCAAGGTAAACCTGTTCAGCAAGCTTTAAAAAAGGCCAGAAAAGGGCCTGGGGTTATTCAGAAACAGGGATCAGTAGAGTTATATAAAGGTTCAGATGCAGGTAAGCCGTGTAGTTTCCAGACAGGTCACGCTTTACGTAAGTTGCTGGACATACTACACATTAGAAGAATGGTCCGTCATTATTAAGTAATTATGCAGGACAAATGTACTACATTAACACTCAGCTACTAATATTAACTAAAACAAGATTAACTAATAAGCAAGTAATAGCGACTTTAGGACTGAAATAGATCCTTATTATGTAATCGATAATTACTGAGATTAGCCTCATTAACAATTATCAACGAAGTACTGAATGACAAATTATAAAGAATTACCAGTTACTTACTAATAACAGCATTAATGTGTCTTAATCAGTTGTCTTTTTTACTCTGATTATGGTCATAAAATGCAAGAACTACTGGTGATCTGGACCATTATTTTAAAGAGAAAAACATGTTTTTCTAGTATTTCCTGCGACTAGGGCTGTATCTGAAATCACATACTCTCTTAAATAGGTACTTATTTTGAATAAGTAATTGCTTTACGACCGCTAAAAAGTGTGTTCTATATATGAGTGTGTGTAGTATGAATGTAATCTGGACGCACTACATCTGACATGTTGTCATTATCATGTGACCCACCAGCGTCAGTTGCGTCACTTCACTGCCATTCAAAAATCCTCTCCCATGGCCTCATGGGATAGTAAAGAGTCCATCGTATGGACACTTCAGAATCTTGCCGGAAGAAATAGGTCATCCGGGTACTGAATACTGTGAATTCGGACATGCTTCGGATATGCGGACATGTTCTGACTGGTTCCTTTGCTTCACGAGTCATGTTCTGATTGGTTCCTTTGCTTCACGTGTCATGTTCTGATTGGTTCCTTTGCTTCACGTGTCATGTTCTGATTGGTTCCTTTGCTTCACGAGTCATGTTCCGATTGGTTCCTTTGCTTCACGAGTCATGTTCCGATTGGTTCCTTTGCTTCGCGAGTCATGTTCCGATTGGTTCCTTTGCTTCACGAGTCATGTTCCGATTGGTTCCTTTGTTCCTTTGCTTCACGAGTCATGTTCTGATTGGTTCCTTTGCTTCACGAGTCATGTTCTGATTGGTTCCTTTGCTTCACATTGGTTCCTTTGCTTCACGTGTCATGTTCTGATTGGTTCCTTTGCTTCACGAGTCATGTTCCGATTGGTTCCTTTGCTTCACGTGTCATGTTCCGATTGGTTCCTTTGCTTCACGAGTCATGTTCCGATTGGTTCCTTTGCTTCACGAGTCATGTTCCGATTGGTTCCTTTGCTTCACGTGTCTTGTTCTGATTGGTTCCTTTGCTTCACGTGTCTTGTTTTCATTGGTCTCCATTTCATATGTCTTATATAGGCCAAAATAAATAACAACAATAAGTAGGTCTGAATTCACAGTACTCACAAAAGAATAGGTAAAAAGTACCCGGATGACCTACTTCTTCTGGTGAGATTCTGAAGTGTGCATACAATGGACACTTTACTATCCCATGAGGCCACGGAAGAGGAATGGTGAATGACAGTGCAGCGACATAACAGATGCTGGTAGGTCACATGACAATGACAACATGGCAAATGCATCCGGATTACATTCATACTACTCAGTCATACTATATAAAACAAACTTTTAAAGCGGTGGTGAAGTAATTGCTTATTTAAAATAAGTTCCTACTCAAGAGGGTATGTGATTTCAGCCCTATATGTTTCCATTGTGCCTGGTCTAGCTTTGTTGTCATAACCTGCTGTTGGTGAGAGTTGTCAGGTCTGTTCATTTTCAAGTCAAGTCTGCTCTAGTTCATGTTATGGTTTTGGTTGTTTTGTATCTGGTTCACGGTTATTTATCTATAAAACTGCACTTGGGTTCTCATCCTCGACTCGCCTATAGTGCACATTACACTACATCGAGTACTTAGTGATGCATTTTATGACCATATTCTGAGTAATAAAGGATTAAAGGAGTAATAAAGGAATCTTCCAGAACTACTAGTGTTCTGGGCCCAGAAAGCCATTAAGTTAAGAAAACCCTTAGTTACTTAGTTATAAGGTTAAGGGTACCCTTAGTGAAACATGGGTTGCAAGAAGTCCACTTAAGGAATCTTAAGGCTGTCATTAAGTATTTTCCATTAATTACTTGAGAGTTCCCTTAAGTTATGTTATGCATTGCAACAAAGTCCTTAGTAACCATTTAGCCCTTAAAAAATGAAGGGATCAAAATAGGTCCCTTAAGTCATCTGCTGAACTCAAACGTGATGGATGACTTCATGTTAACTGAGAAAGAAAGTACAGATGTGCATTTTTACTGTTTAAAGTATGATATGAAATGGTGTATATTGATTAAATAAAATTAAATAAACATTCAACACCAAAGTTTTCATATTTTTTTCCATTACTTCCACTGTGCACTTGAATTAATTATTTCATGGCAGGCTTTCATTTAGTGCGCAAGAGTGACTGATTATAGTGGCAGGCTTGGGTGTTTTTCCCCTGTCTTTCAAAAAAAATTATAATAATAAATAAATAAATAATAATAATTGCTGTTTGCCCATGGTCTAGTTTGTTTTAGATATTTTTGTTTCCATTACTGTAAAATGACTGCCGGTCATTCAGTGAATAATCACTAAACTGAAGTTGTGAACAAAGTGGCGTTAAAGCATGAGTACAATACAATAACAACGATTTGCACGTATATAATGTAATTTAATGGAAACCGATGCGAGTGGCTCGGCAGGATTTTGAACATTTCGGTCAGGTGTCGTAAAACAATGCTCGAGGACGCTCTGTGTCATCCGTCCTTAATATGCCACCTTTAATATTCTCCATAACTCTATTGTAGCACAGCTATATAGTTTAGTAAATATCAAACTTGTTTAAAAGTCAGATTGCCGTTGCCGTGTTTTGTCTGAAACTATCGTGAAATGCTTAGTATAAACACTTAGGGAAGGGTGACGGTTAAGACGTTTGTTACATCAAAATGGCGCCGCTGTGTTTGGTCGCCGTTCAGGTCGCTCCGCGAAGACTGTGCTTTTATTTACTATTTTACTTTCTTTTACTCTCAGTTTTTACAAACTTATCATCTGCATTGATCTACTACGACAGCAAAACTCTTTTGGACATTGGTTACCTCTACACTGGACTGTTTCAGGACACTTTCGCCGATCCTCTGTGGCCATCTGAGATTCTTCGGAACGCCGAGTTGAACAATGGACAGAGCCAGCGGCGTAGAACAAAGAAACACCGTGGGAAACGTGCTGGTATCCGTAACAGACTGAGGAAAAGGGCATTCAGACCTCCTCTCCGAGCATTCTTCTAGCAAATGTTCAATCCTTGGATAATAAGATGGACGATCTTAGAGCCAGGATAAGTTTTCAACGGGACATGAGAGACTGTAATATCTATTGTTTGTCTGAAACATGGCTCACGCCCGCGCGTCCCGGACACAGCTGTGACGCCGCCGGAGAACTTCTCTGTTTTTCGGATGGACAGAACAGCCGAGGCCGGTAAATCCAAAGGCGGTGGAGTGTGTTTCATGATCAACAAGAAATGGTGCGATCCCAGGAACATCACCATCTCTCGCGGTCCTGCTCACCTCATCTGGAACATTTAACAATCATCTGCCGCCCATTCTATCTGCCTAGGGAGTTTTCTGCGGTTGTCGCGACCGCCGTTTACATCCCACCGCAGGCAGACACAGCGCTGGCTTTATCTGGCCTTCATGATGTTGCCAGCGGCGTCATAAACCAACATCCCGACGCGGCATTCATTGTCGCGGGCGATTTTAACAAAGCAAACCTAAAGAAAGTCCTGCCAAACTTTCACCAGCACGTCTCCTGCCCCACACGAGGAGCAAACACACTGGATCACTGCTACTCTCCGTTTAAGAACGCCTATAAAGCGCGGTCACTTCCAGCGTTTGGCAAATCGGATCATGCCGCCATTTTCTCACTCCCGAATACAAACAAAAGCTCCTCCAGGAACCCCGGTGAGGCGGAAGTTAAGCGTTGGTCACCCCACTCAGAGACCGCGCTACAGGCAGCTCTGGGCCGATGTGGATTGGGACATGTTCCGAGCGAGTTCAGCTGACGTAAGCGAGTTCACAGACGTGGCGCTTTGCTTCATCAACACGCTTACAGAGCAAGCCACGCAAACAATAACAATAACGTCCTTCTCAAATCAGAAACCGTGGGTGGACAATTCAATCAAATGCGGCAGTGCAGTGAACGACGCACTGCTGCTTACAACGCCGGTCTCCATTCAGGGAATATGAATGAATACAGATCGTCCTGCTATGCTCTCAGACGAGCAGTTAAAGCCGCAAAACTCCGTTATAAAGACCGAGTGGAGTCTCATTTCCAACTCAACGACTCGCGCGCGCATGTGGCAGGGTCTGAGGTCCATCTGCTCCTTTGGATCTAAATCCTCTGCAGAGGCAAGCGTTGATCCGTTGCTCGTGAACGAGTTAAACTCTTTCTATGCTCGCTTTGACTGTAACCGCGTAACGCGACTCCGCCAAGTGGCGCGTTAGAGGAAATTACTCAGAGCAGCAACAATCACGTGATCTCTGTCTCGGAGGATGAAGTTCGGAGAGCACTCAAGCGTGTGGACGTTAGGAAAGCTGCTGGGCCGGATGGTATTTCAGGTCGTGTTCTGCGGTCCTGTGCTGATCAGCTCACCGGGTTGTTTACATCTATCTTTAATGAGTCCTCGCTACATCTGTGGTCCCCACCTCCTTCAAAAATCCACCATCATCCCTGTCCCTAAGAACAGTAAACCCTCTTGCCTAAATGACTATCGCCCAGTGGCTCTCACGTCTATAGTCATGAAGGTCTTTGAGAGACTCATTAAAAACACCATTTGCGCCTTCATTCCTGACACTTTGGACCCTCTTCAGTTTGCCTATCGTCCCAATAGATCGACTGAAGATGCCATCTCTCATGTCCTCCACTCCTCCTCACTCACATCGACAGCAAAAGTGGGAACTACGTAAGACTGCTATTTATTGACTATAGCTCAGCCTTTAACACCATAGTTCCCACCAAGCTAACCTCCAAACTCCTGGATCTCGGCCTGAATCCTTCTCTCTGCCACTGGATTGAGGACTTCCTCACTGGCAGGCCTCAGGTGGTGAGAATAGGCCAGTCCACCTCCACCTCCATCACCCTGAGTGTGGGAGCTCCACAGGGCTGTGTCCTGAGCCCCTGCTCTACTCTCTCTACACGCATGACTGTTTGTCCACACACAGCTCCACCTCTATCATCAAATTTGCTGATGATACTGTTGTCCTGGGCCTCATTTCCAACAACAATGAGACGGCATACTTGGACGAGGTGGAGCATCTAACATCATGGTGCCAGGACAACTGTCTCTCTCTGAATGTTGGCAAGACCAAAGAAATGATTGTGGACTTCAGGAAGAGACAGCAACGGACATACTCCCCCTCATGATCAGCGGGTCACCAGTAGAGAGAGTGAGCAGCTTCAAGTACCTGGGAGTAAACCTCTCCGAGGACCTGACCTGGACTGCTCACATTCAGACACAGGTGAAAAAAGCCAGGCAAAGACTGTACCACCTGCGCCAGCTGAGGAAATTCAGGGTTTCACCAGCTATCCTGAAAACTTTCTATTTAGGGGCGATAGAAAGTGTTTTAACTCAGTGCATCACAGCGTGGTATGGGAACAGCACCAGTCATGACCGCAAAGCCCTGCAAAGAGTAGTGCGCTTATCCGGCGTATCTCAGGGTCAGCTCTCCCGTCTCTGCAGGACGTCTACACCAAACGCTGCAAAGGTAGAGCTACCAAGATCATCAAGGACTCTAATCACCCTGCAAACCCTCATTTCACGCTGCTACCATCTGGTAAGCGCTTCAAGCCTGATGGCCAAAACTGAGAGACTCAGGAGGAGCTTCTTCCCCAGGCCATCAGACTCCTGAACTCAGTCACTTAACATCACGTGACTTCACGCCAGGATAAACATCGATACACTGACATTGCACTGCACTTTCTGTTCTCGTTGTTACTGTGTAACAACCTGTCATAAACCTGTTTGCACATTATACTCTTTATACATTTGTTAACCACATATTTATAAGTCTACAGTTTACTCACTGCAAAGTCTACTTCAATTATTTTATTCCACTTTATCCTTATTTGTTACCTTTTTTTCTCTTGACTTGATTATTTATAATTCTACAGATATAGACATATATATATATATATATATATATATAGTAGTTTTTTTATATCCTATTTCTATTATAATTTCCTCCTTGTGTTTTTAACTGTGAATTTGCACTGTCCATGGAGCGGACCTGTTTACATTTCACTGCCGGTTGTATATTCTGTATATAACTGTGTATGTGACAAATAAAACTCTTGAATCTTGAATCTTGCAACGCTCTTAAAGAAATCCTTACCTCAGGGATTTGGGATATAACCACTTAAGAAGTTCCATGCAACCGGGCCGTGAACTTTCCCTTTATTTTTAAGTAAAAAATATCTAGATCACTAGTAGTTCTTAAAGAGTGAACAATAACACTTGAGTTATTAGTGATGCATTTTATGAATCCGAGTAAAAAAACACAATTGATTGTCTCAGACACGTTAATGTGGTGATTAGTAATTAACTGGCAATTCTTTATAATTTGTCATATTTCAGTCCTAAATGTGATATTACTTACTGGTTAGTTAAGCTTGTTTCCATATTAGTAGCTGAAGTGTTAACATATTATTTGTCCTCTATTATGTCCTGCATAGCGACCTATTAATGGAATAATATTCTAAAAGTGTACCATTATCTGATATAATGTGACCTGATATAATGATCTTATTAAAACCAGGTTAATGGCACCATATTGCCTTGTATATTATTAATGTATTATTTTTTCAATAATTCAACAGCCCGGAGTTATGGTTACCACACCTCAAAACTTAAACGTGTGAATGAGTCTCTGAGAATCTCGACAGTTTTCGGCAGCAGCGTCTCTACTAATAACGAAACTGTAAGTTTATCTGCTTCAAGAACAGCGCCGTGCTAGTGAGAAATGTCATGTAGCTTTTAAGTAACTATTTAACTGATAAAAATCGTCAGAGCAGCGCTGACAACACATTTCTGTGCGAGTGTGTGTACTGTATATGTGTGTGTTTGAGAGGGAGAGCAGAGAGAGTAGGAGAAAGAGAGTATGTGCTTTCCCTACATAATAAAACGTAATTTTGTAGCAAAAAACATGGAAATGATTTGTTGTTTTCCTCCAATTATTTACTATGTTTGTTTGGTCAGTGTCGTTGTGGGTTTTGGTTCTTTTGCTGTTGTCGGCTGTAAGGAGCTTTGAAATAACTGAAATCATGTGGTGAAGTGATATGGAACTGTAATGCGGTCAAGACCTGCTGGATCTACTTTAGCAGTGCGTTTCCCTGAAAATAATAGCACACCTTAGAACGTTCGTCGGCAAATCAGATTCAAGCATTCGGCAGCCCCATAGTATAAGTGTTTGAGAGCAAATGTAATTTGTATCAGTTGGAGAGAGTGATTTTGAACCAATGCGCACCATTTTGAAAAGTGAAAACAACAACAACAAAAAAAAACCCGTTTCACTGTTGTTTATTAGTGTTTTACCCATTGTGTTGTGTATCTACTGTCCAGATATGATTATATCCCAGCAAATGTGTTTTTTTCACTGTCACAGATATATGGTAGAGGTCAGGGATGTTAGGTGTCAGAAGGTAGCAGAAACCGTGAAAATGACATTTTCACTCCTGGTGTGACTTTTCCTCCTTGGCTCCCAAATATTCCCAAACTAATTACTGGAGCGCTGTCTGCACTGAACCCTTCCTACTATCTGCTGTGACACAGCTGCAGGTTAATCAAGGCTTTTCAAACTAATTATGAGAATTGTCTAGAGGAAAATGTGATTAAACTTGCTTCACATCTCCTATCTGCAAATGCAAGACAAACAAAGTATGACAGCGCAAGATCATTGTCCAGGTGGAATCGAAACGTATAGGTTCCTTCAGTCAGGACACTGAATGAAGGTAAAAATGAATAAAGGATTAAATCAATTAGTCATGTGTGTTTGGGGAATGGCATTATACAAAGTTATGTATGTTTACATTATCGTGACTTTGCATTTATCAATCAATTGTAATCATTTGAATCTGCAGGTCACATGACTGCATAGTGGCCATGTACATTGTGTGTAGATTGCTGTTTGAATAATAATTAAGAGTCTTTCATCTTTTTAAAAACTATCAATTTCAAATGTATAGTTCCAAATATGAATATGCACAGTATGGTGCTATGTAATAAATGTAAATTAGTTTCTAAGCGCATTACACAGGAAAAAAATATGTCGCTGATTAAATGAGTGATATTTTAAGGTCATATCCAGGAGGCATATTTTTCATGGAACAAGATTAACTAATAATGAGTACGTGGGCATGCAAATGAAAGAAAATCCTATCGAATGCCTTGACTAACACATGGTGTGTAGGGTGGATGTGTGTCTTTGTGTATCAGAATCTAATCAAAAAAACATCACAAAAATATGCAGTTTTGTTTTTGTAATTTATTAGTTTTGTTGGGCTTGATTATGGTTGATGCATCACTGCTTTTGAGAGTTTGAGTGCAGTTAATTTGTGCCTAATGATTAGCGAGTCACATTTTATTAGTGCTGACTTATTAAAATACTTAATATTTTGCAGTGTGTGTATATCTGCACTACTTGGCAGCTTTAAAGTTTATTCAGGGAAAATTATACAGAAGTTGTTTTCTTTTATAATTGATAAGCACAACTGTTGGATTGTTGAATGTATTGAGATGCATTTATACAGTGGATACTTGTAAAAGAAATGTTCATACTGATGAAATTGGAAATATTGATTAGTTGGCTTGGTACCTCATATATAGAGCAACGTTTGATTTCCACTGCGGCCAGTCCTCAGATCACACAAGCTTTGTTTTTAGACCAATCGATTTTTCTTTAGCCCTCCCTGTTTCCGTTGCAATTACCATCCGAATCCCGCTACAAATCTCTGAACAGGGAGCAATGAATTAAGTGCTCATTTGGAACAATCTAATGTGCTGACTAGCCAGCTAAACTCATTACTTGCCAAGCACAGTTTTTCAGTGGATCAGGAAATCTGACTCTGGCCAAGATGATAGGAGGGCAGAATACTTCATTACTGTACTATGGCACTATACACTGACCGGGCATAACATTATAACCACCTTCCTAATATTGTGTTGGTCCTCCTTTTGCTGCCAAAACAGCCCTGACCCATCGAGGCAAAGACTCCACTAGACCCCTGAAGGTGTGCTGTGGTATCTGGCACCAAGATGTTAGCAGCAGATCCTTTAAGTCCTGTAAGGTGGAGCCTCCGTGGATCGGACTTGTTTGTTCAGCACTTCCCACAGATGCTCGATTGGATTGAGATCTGGGGAATTTGGAGGCCAAGTCAACACCTCAAACTTGTTGTTGTGCTCCTAAAACCATTCCTGAAGCATTTTTGCTTTGTGGCAGGAGCATTATCCTGCTGGAAGAGACCACAGCCACCAGGGAATACCGTTTCCATGAAAGGGTGTACATGGTCTGTAACAATGCTTAGGTAGGTGGTACATGTCAAAGTAACATCCACATGGATGGCAGGACCCAAGGTTTCCCAGCAGAACATTGCCCAAAGCATCACACTGCCTCCGCCGGCTTGCCTCCTTCCCATAGTGCATCCTGGTGCCATGTGTTCCCCAGGTAACAACGCACGTGCGTACCCGGCCATCCACGTGATGTAAAAGAACACGTGATTCCTCAGACCAGGCCACCTTCTACCATTGCTCTGTGGTCCAGTTCTGATGCTCACGTGCCACTGTTGGTGCTTTCGGTGGTAGATCAGGGTCAGCATGGGCACCCTGACTGGTCAGCGGCTATGCCACCCCATACGCAACAAACTGAGATGCACTGTGTATTCTGACACCTTTCTATCAGAACCAGCATTAACTTCTTGAGCAATTTGAGCTCCAGTAGCTCGTCTGTTTGATCGGACCACACGGGCCAGCCTTCGCTCAGTGCATCACTGAGCCTCGGCCGCCCATGACCCTGTGGCCGGGTCACCACTGTTCCTTCCTTGGAGCACTTTTGATAGATCCTGACCACTGCAGACCGGGAACACTCCACAAGAGCTGCAGTTTTGGAGATGCTCTGACCCAGTCGTATAGCCATCACAATTTGGCCCTTGTTACGTTTGTCTCTCAAATCCTTTTCCTGCTTCTAACACATCAACTTTGAGGACAAAATGTTCACTTGCTGCCTAATATATCCCCCCCACTAACAGGAGCCGTAATGAAGAGATACTCAGTGTTATTCACTTCACCTGTCAGTGGTCATAATGTTATGCCTGATCGTGTATGAGAAGCTATACAAAAACAGATGCTTTACATAATTTTACTGAATACCTAATAGCATTATTATCAAACATTCTTTTGCACCTCAAAATGGTGCAAAAGCTGCACATGAAAAGATGTAACATTCAGGTACTAATATGCACACTTTTGGTACCAAAATATGTACACTGTTAAACATTGTAGAGTGAAATTTCAGTATATTCCAGGTTAATAATTGCATTACTTTCACAGTAATTTCACAGTAGGAATTTTAACTTTTAACTCTTAGTGCATGTAAAAAAAAAAAAAAAAAAAAAAAAAAAAAAAAAAAACATGGTTTTACTGTGAGTTTACTGCATTGGAAAACACAATTTGCTGTAAACAAACATCACACTGTATGTCAACAGATCATATGCACTATGAAGGTACCCAGCATGCAGTGCAGCATGAATAGATTATGCTGTGGAGTTTCTTGATTCTTGCTGGTCTCATCTGTGCTGATCAGACTTATTTTCGCTTCGCTTTTAGCACTTTGTGTTGTTGGTTTATTTTGTAATGTTGGTTTATGTAGTATAAGTGTTTTTATCATTTGTTGAGTGTCACCATTGTTATGTTTTGTAATGTGTCAATATTGTGTTTTGCTTTGTAATGTCGGTGACGTTTGCAGTTGCTTAAACAATACTAAAACAAAATCTTCAAATTCATGCTAAGAATAGCTTGACTAAATTATTTCATATTGTAGCTTGTCATCATTTTAACCAATGTTTTTTGTCACATTTCTGACTTGGATAGAACAAAAATTTGAATATGAATACAGAGAATCACCCCAATCATATGTCCAAAACCATAGTGGACATTGAGTGCACTCATTCAATCCCACAATGCACTGCAATAACGAGTGTACAACTGAACTCAATCATCCATCCATTTTCCAAACCACGCTGGTCCAGCGTAATATCATACAGGTATACGTTCCTTTTTAATTGATTATTAAATTGTTTAATTAAGGTTTATACATGCTAGTTTCCATGACAGAGTTCAAGATAAATCTTTTTATTACTACTGGAGCTGCCAGTTTGCTACGTTTCAAATAATTATTAAACAGCGAGCAGAAACCATTCAAATGTGGCTCTCTTGAGTCCGAATTCACTCACTCATTTTCATTCACTCCTTCAAGTGAACTATATTAGTGGAGTAATGTAGGGAATAGTGAATGAGGGTATAGGGGGCGATTTCAAACACAGCATTAGATCCCAAGCTAATCAGGAACACTGATCACCATTATGGTGACTTTTAAAACGATTAAAGTGGTATATAATGTATTACAGTGGCATGGTTAGAAACAACATTATAATGTGAAATCACAGTAAAACGAGCAGTAAGTTACTGTGACATCAGCATCATTCTGCGGTTTATTCACAGTAATTTCTAAGAAAATGACCCAGCATGCATTGATTTCACAGTGACTACAGTAATTTATTGTAAAATAATACTCTTTAATCCTGTAAATTCCTGGCAATTGTACAGTGTACATTTGAAGTAATATGCACTCATTAGGTACAATACAAAGGTATACCTTTTGAAAGGGTACCGCCCCAGTGAAGGCTTTTGTTAAAACATGAATTGATCTATAAAATCCTCCATACTGAGATATAGTTGTGTGCAAGTGTGAATGGCACTGCTGTTCTCATGCTGACATATAGAAACAGAGCAGCAGAGTGACTTATTGCCTCAGGCTCTTCTCAAATGAAAATGTGCACAAACAGGCAGCAAGGCGACGGCATATCAGCTGAGGATTTGCGTGGTGTTCAAAACCATGATCATGTTCCTGTCAACAACTCATCCTCACTTATGCTTCTTAACACTTGGCCTTGTAATAATTGTAGGTACACTATATTGCCAAATGTTTTGGGACATCTGCCATTACATGCACTTGAATGACATCCCATTCTTAATCCGTAGGGTTTAATATGGAGTTGGCTATAACAGCTTCAACTTTTCGGGGAAGGCTTTCCACAAGGTTTAGGAGTGTGTTTATGGGAATTTTTGACCATTCTTCTAGAAGCACATTTGTGAGGTCAGGCACTGATGTTGGACGAGAAGGCCTGACTCGCAGTCTCCGCTCTAATTCATCCCAAAGGTGTTCTGTCAGGTTGAGGTCAGGACTCTGTGCAGGCCAGTCAAGTTCCTCCACACCAAACTCGCTCATCCATGTCTTTATGGACCGATGCTTTGTGCACTGGAACAGTCATGTTGGAGCAGGAAGGGGCCGTCCCCAAACTGTTCCCACAAAGTTGGGAGCATGAAATTGTCCAAAATGTCTTGGCATGCTGACATATTAAGAGTTCCTTGCACTGGAACTAAGGGGCCAAGCCCAATCCCTGAAAAACAACCCCACACCATAATCCCCCCTCCACCAAACTTTACACTTGGCACAATGCAGTCAGGCAAGTACCGTTCTCCTGGCAACCGCCAAATCCAAACTCGTCCATCGGATTGCCAGGCAGGAGCGTGATTGGTCACTCCAGAGAACACGTCTCCACTGCTCTAGAGTCCACGGCGGCATGCTTTACACCACTGCATCCCACGCTTTGCATTGCACTTGGCGGCCATGGAAACCCATTCTCTACGCACTGTTCTTGAGCTGATCTGAAGGCCAGATGAAGTTTGGATGTCTGTAGTTACTGACATGCGCTGACCCCGCTCTGTGTTTTTTTTTTTATTTTATTTTTTTTTACGTGGTCTATCACTTCGTAGTTGAGTTGCTGTTGTTCCCAATTGCTTCCACTTTGCTATAATACCACTAAAAGTTGACCATGGAATATTTAGTAGTAAGGAAATGTCACAAATTGACTTATTGCATAGGTGGCAACCTATCACAGTACAACGCCTGAATTCACTGAGCTCCTGAGAGGTGCTTGATTTTATACACCTTTTGCCATGGAAGTAACTGTAACACCTGAATTCAATGATTTGGAGGGGTGTCCCAATACTTTTGGCAATATAGTGTATATGTAGTATGACAAAGGATTTCCTTAGAGGTGGCTGAGTCTCTAGATTCCAATGAGCTCAAGGTGCCAAATAACCTTGAGGAAAGATGAAACTACTTGTTTAGTTTTTTCTTTCTTTATGGCAGAAAATCCTTATGAGAACGTGACTGTGTTTTACTTAATGGGGTCCAACTGACAGCCAATCAGCTTTCCCTCAGTGCTGCATTTCTAAAGTGCTTTAGATCTGTGTTTCCGAAGCCTGTTACTGGAGGCACACCGACAGTACAGTGGATGTTTTCCCTATCTGACTCTGCTATTTCAGGGCTTGGAATCTCTACTAACAAGCTGAGGAGTTGAGCTTTGATTAGGAAGAGTTTGAAAGTGTGTTGGTGTGCCTCCAGGAACTGTGTTACGAAACACTGCTTCGGAAATAGTTATGGCTGTGTAATTGTCTTAATAACTACTGCTGTCACATAATTTAATATATACCATATCTCTAGACTAGTAATTTCTAAACCTTGTCTTGCTGACTATTGCCACTGGAGCTGTGAGGAACAGAAAATATTACAGCAATTTATTGCAATTTTGACTAGCCCTTTTCCTGTTAACCCTATAAACCCTAAGATATCAACACAAAATAGGTGTTGTTTGAAAGCTTAGAGTCTGAACTTTACAATGCATAATTAACTCCGAAGTAGTGCTGAGTTATTTGCTAATACATCAATAAAAAAAGTACTATACTGTAATATGTCAAAAACATCATACAGTTCAGAGAGTCATTTCTCAAAGGTCTTACAGAGTAGAATACAAGTATAATTGTGTTGTCCTTTGACTAAACTTGAGAGAGTTTTTGCTCGCAACTTCATGAAACAAGCTCCGATTGTGGAAAATGGCACATTTATTTGCATAAGATTTTCTCGATTAAAAAGAGTCCAGATAATCACCATAACCTGTGACTTAGATCTATTCTCTCATGGAGTTATAACACAAACTCCACAGGCGCACATGTATCCAAGTAAAATCAAATGTAGCTTTCACATGGTGTTTACGCTTGTAACTTCATGAAACATGCACAGATCGTAGAAAAATGCAACATGCACAGATCGTGGCACATCATTACTTACAGTGGATGCTTCTGATTGAAATGAGTCCAATATCAACATAATCCACTGCGTAGATCATAAGATATTCCAAACCGATTTCATGGCAATTCGTACGCATTTTACGAGGTGGCTAATTTGTACACATTCATAAGAATTTGTACGATTTTTGCTAAATCGTACGTATTTTTTTTACGAGTTGTAAACTAGCAAAGGGAACACAGGCAAAACTGGAACAGAACATAGAGAAAACGAAAGCAATTCAAAACTACATGTGACACTGTTTACTGACTGTCCATTACAAATCAGCACATCAGTTTGGGTTAAAGGTAGATCGATGGAGAGGCTTGATTATTCTGGGACATTTTTGGTCATCAGAAGGTACAAAACTGTTATTTTGACAACAGGTTCAGTAGTACATTTTCATTTAATCTACATGTTCAGTGAAATCACCATTTCAGATGGAGGATGTCAGTTTTTCTGTATGTAATTGATGTTCTTTCTGATATCACCCATTTCTTACTTTCATACAGAAACAATCAAAATTCAAATGTTCAATCTTAATCTCTGGAAATGGGGAGAAAGAGATAGGTAAACATGGGAAAGGTTATATTTATTTGCACCACAGTACAAATTAAAAATCTGGCTGAAAAAGCTTTCCAACATTCGCAACACAAGCTATTTCTACTTTCACAATATCTGATCATGTAATATTGGCAGAAGTAATCACAGATTTGAATTATGTTATCATTTCGACACAGTAACACAGGAGAGACTGGGGCTAGTCGTCACATGGAGCTGTATATCAAAATACCCTTGTTACATTTTTATATTTTTGCAGTTTCATGAACTTATAGAAGTTTATAGAAGCTGCTAGCCATTTTTACAACGTACCACATAGACTGAGATATATTGCGTTTGCAAAAAGATCAGTGTGTGTTAAATGAATTGTATATTTCATATGTATACTCAGTACTGTGTATGCGGTGTATGCACAGAAATTGCTTTATAAAAATAAACCTCCCTAAGAAATATTCACTGCAAATAAAGTGACAGCAAGCCTTGTTGTCCTCTATGAAGACAATTAAACAATGCTTTCCTTTCTTTGTTCTCAGTTGTGGGGCAATTTGGTGTATTATTCAGTAAGGTCATTTTGATTAATTGCATTAATGACTAGACAGCAACAAAATAGACAGTGAATAAAAGGATGTCAAATTGTAATTCACTCCTTTGACAGTTGATTATTATCATCATAAGAATAGAGTATATAAAGTATGTGTAGACAGAATAGTAGTCACTGAGTGCTTGCAGGAGAAGAGGTGGACTCATGATCAACATTAAGTGTCAAGATGATTAAAAAAAGGCCTACTTAATTACTTGGGCAAGTCACTTGGCAGTTTGCATGAGTGAACATGGCTTTATCAAAGCTGCTGGTGTTCATGAATCCAGAGCATTTTTCACCAGGTAGGATCATCTCAATGTTTGCACTTAATCATGTGAATGCTGATGGATGCGCTCTCTCTCTCGCTCTCTCTCTCTCTCTCTCTCTCTCTCTCTCGCTCGCGCTCGCTCGTTTGGCAAATAGCCACCATTCCTCCATTTTAAATCTACCTCTGTCAATGAGTGTAAATAGCTGGCCGACAGCCCAGTGAATATGGAAAATTGAAGAGGGTCATGTTTTGACTGAACGTGGCCATCCCAATTATAAATAAATGCATGCAACGTCTTATTACTTTTGTTTTGTTTTCCTGAGAGAAATGAGAATATTGAGATTAAAGCCTTATTCCTCAGCAGACAGGTTTTTTTTTTTTTTTTTTTTTTTTTTTGATGCTGTGAAATGGGTTGAAAATTAAACTTCAGAATATGTGAGAGGAATATTTTTTTTATTGTGCTGTCTGATAGTAGATTATTTATAATATAATTCAAATAACATTCTGAGATTTCACAGCCTTGCTGGAAAACTAGCTTTGGTTTAGCAGGTTAGTGCCTGACTAGTGCCCAAATCCACTCTAAAATGATCAAAACAGATCACCTAATATGCTTTTTTGTTTCTAAAATGTTAATTTTAACTATTTTTGTTTCAATCTAGTATTTCTCAGCATACCTCAGTATACAGCCACCTTGTCTTGTGTGATCTTTATGAAATTTGAGGTACTGAGAAACAATGATTTTGTTATCTAAATATGCCAAGACCATTGTAAAATCACCATCTCTCTTCATTCCTCCTCAACTTGGCTTAATCAGTTTATCATGAGCAGGTTTCATGTTGAGCTCATGCCAATATTTGACATGACATCTCAAAATGTCTCACTTTCAACATTTGATATGTTACCTATATTCTATTGTGAATAAAATATAAGATTATGAGATTTGTAAATTATTGCATTCCTTTTTATTCACAATTTGTACAGTGTCCCAACTTTTTTGGAATCAGGTTTGTATAAAAGTAGCCTATAAATATTAATAAAATCATGTCTGCTTTTACAAATGCAAAGAATTAAATGCGTCTTGATCTGACGCATTGGGCAAACAACTGAAATCAATGGAGTACCTGCGTGTTGATATAGTGAGACCTAGGGGCACCTTTAGCATCTTCACTGTGACGCAGAAGGCACTTGACCATGCTTCAGATTTTGACGCCTTGGGAGTGAGAATGGGTTGAGAACGTTGGGTAACACTTTTGAATACTGTTCCGTCATTAATGAAGAAGCACTCAGGAACAAATGAGTAACGCATTATTGACACTCTAGTAACTACTAATAACTAACAAGAAACTCAGATGAATGAATTAGTAAGTAATAGTGCTCAGTTGAATGTGGTAGTTCAATATTAGCTAATCAATAACTACAATTTTTTTTTTTCACACCTCGAGGACTACTAAGAACTACTATATACAGGTTCATAATTAAAGTGAGTAATGCATAATGTGAAGATGATGGTAACCCACTAGTAATGACTCAAGTATTACCAAATACTTCTGAAGTAATGACTAATTATTTGGATCAGTATTCTAAAGTGAAAAACACGATAACGCTCTAGTAATGACGGAAATCAATGTAAACTTTTGAGCTTTTTGTAAGTTTTTGGATGGTAATTCCTTCCAATGGATTTGATAACACTTGAGTCATTACTAGTGGGTTACCATCATCTACTAATTCGTTAATCTGAGGTTCTTGTTAGTTAATAGAAGTTACTAGAATGTTAATAGTGAGTTACTCATTTGTTCCTGTGTAGTTACTCATTAATGATGGAACAGTATGTAAATAAAAAACACTGTGTTCGACAGAAGAAGGAAAGTCACACAGGTTTAGAACAACATGAGGATGAGCAAATGATGACAGACTTTACATTTATAGGTGAACAATCCCTTTAAGGATGCATTTAACAGATGCCCATTCATTGCCAATAAGAAAAGGATAATACATGTTCACAGTTTAAAATAGGATGCATCCATTGAAATTATAATGTTGGCAGTCATTGAATTATAATGACAAAGCGTTGTAGGACGGATGACGTATACAAGTGTGAGAATGAAGCCCAATGAATACGCACAGCTGCCACTCACAGCACTTAACAGCAGCCTCACTATCAAAGGATGTCTACGGTAGGGCTCCAAGTCCTATTTTTATGCCTCAGAGAAATCTACAGTTATTTGCTTTGGTGTGTTGAACTGAATCCCTACATGTGAAATCACCCCTTGTGACTAAGATCACAGAGGTTTGAGTCACTTCTTCACTTTAAATTGGTGTAAAATACTCCTCAAGAGCACTGAACGAACAGCTTTCAAGGATAAATGAACCTCAATGAACGTTTCTCTGGCATTCGCACATCTAATTATTCAGAGGGGCACAAGCCCTTCAGCAGATGTATCAATACAGTGAGTCAAATGGGGCTTTAAATGACTTCATTATTTTGAGAAAACTGTCAGTGTGTGGGCCATATATGTAAACAGCCGTTCAGTCCTGAGGGTTATCATGGCAGATTTATTGATAGCGCCCTCTCATCCAATCATTCAATGGTGTCTGTGTGTCCTGAAGCATTCAGTGACCTTAGCTTAGAAGATTTATACATTTCTCACGCTTGTGAACTACAGTATAATAAGTTGCTTTGGTAAGAATCTCTCCAAAAATAGAAGGAAAACAAAGAAACCAGCACACACAGAAGTTCATCATAACATAATTAATTGTCTAAATATAATTGTGACAATGAGAGAAATGCATTTATTTAATACATTACACATCTGTTAATGTAACGGAGGCCAGCTAGTAGTTGCTGTGCGAGTAAACCTCACTCCTCTGATCTCAAGAGACGCTCTAGCGACTGACGCTAGAGGTTGCAGCCTTTAGCCTCCTTGTTAGAGCGTCTGACTCTCATGCCGGCGGACCCGAGTTCGAGTCCCACTTGGAGTGGGGTGGTTCAAACAGGAGGGGTTACATTGGTGCCGTGACCCGGATGGGAGTGAGGTTTGGGGGGGTGAGTGTAACGGAGGCCAGCTAGTAGTTGCTGTGCGAGTAAACCTCACTCCTCTGATCTCAAGAGACACTCTAGCGACTGATGCTAGAGGTTGCAGCCTTTAGCCTCCTTGTTAGAGCGTCTGACTTTCATGCCGGCGGACCCGAGTTCGAGTCCAGCTTGGAGCGGGGTGGTTCAAACAGGAGGGGTTACATTAACATTAGTTCAAGCTAGGGTAGGTACTGTTTTTCGTAAACACTTTTTATTATACTGGTTGAAACTCTCTTCACATCCTGATAGCAATCAATAATAGAAGTGGTCTATGTATAAAAAAAAATTATATATAAATCTTCTGTGGAAGTTTCAGGACCAAACAATATTCGTCCAATCATTGCATTTGGATCCAAAAGCAATGAAAGACTGTCTGAATCGTCCCCTATCCCCTATATAGTGCACTGTGCCATGTAGAAAATAGTAAATGTGTGAACAAGTGACTGCATCTATTTATAATGTAGAGGGCGGGGCTTCAGATTCTAGAGAGCATTTGATTGGACAGAAAATCTGATGAGAAGTGCAGAGTGATGTCATCAAAATCACTAATCCATATTGGCGGATATGAGAGACTGTGAGTTTCGACTGCTTATATCTTCTAAATGTGAATTTAGTCATTGTTTTGAGCACACTAGCTTATAGACATCAGTGAGACTAACATATTCTTCAATTTTGATTTTTATAGGGCACGTCCGAATACAATGCTAGCTTCACTTCCTGTCTCCTGAAATACCTTCATCTCATCGATAGAGGACCTATTATGCAAAATTCACTTTTATAAGGTGTTTGAACACCGATGTGTGTCCGCATGTACTTGCAAAGTTACTTTTTGGGAAGCATCAAAATAAAGCGTTAGCATATATTAAGCAGACAGCAAAATGGTCGCGATTTTAACGGTGAAAGACTGTAAAAATGTTTAACAGAAAGTTTCCGTACTATATACGGGGAATAACTGTAATAGATCTAACCTTACATTTAATACAGTAAAATACTGTTAAATTTACAGTTTTTGGAAGTGAAAAAGAACAAGTCGTGTAATATACAGTGAAAAACCATTCCCTGCGTGACACTTCACTTTTGATGTATTTTTGGTGAAATAACTGTTTCTTCTTATGTTACATTTAATGTTGTTAAATTAATGTTTATTGTATTTTTTAAATTTCATGTGTGTTACCATGATGGTGTTTAATGTTTGTGTGAATGACACGGTGCACCTCCTCAAAGCTTTGATTCATCATGTGACTCTCATCTCTGCTGTGATTGGTGGTGGTCAGTATAGATCAAAGGTACATAACAGATATTAGTATTTCAATAGGTTGGTAACTTAACATTATTTCAGTGAATTAAATACGGTTATTTACTGTAAATTTAACTTAAATCTGTAAAACCTAAAATTAAAATTTTACAGGGATTTTTTTTTTTTTTTTTTACAGTGAGTTAGTTGACAATGTAGATGCAATGTTACTTTTAATCAACAAAATGTCTAAGGGGACCATACAAATAAAAAAATAAAAATAAAAAAAGAATTAAAAAAAGGATTTTTTTTTTTAAATTCCTGACAAAAGAAATCCACATAATCTATATGGATTAACTGGGCTAAAAATGCAAGCACAAAATCACTGGGATAAACTCTCAATCTATGTATTGATGTCAATTACTCAAGCAAGCACTTAGCGTAGCAAACCAGGCTAAATTTACTCATCAGTCTTGGGGAGAGATTAGACTGCAGTATTGAGAGATGATCAATGCCTAATGCTATAAATGATCTAGTTGGACACCCCGAGCTTGTTTGGTTTGTTGGAGCATTGATATAAGGTCTTAGCTTGCCACTTCACCATCCACTGGGGAAATGTGCTATATAGGAGGAGGGTTTTTTCATTCTGTGGGAGCCTGGTTAAATCTGATAAAATATATTTCTCAGGACACTGCAGACCGGAGGCTAAACTAACACAAAGAAACACTCTGTTATCCAAGATCAAACAATTTCAACTGTTTTCTAGCAGTGCAGGTCAGAGATGTATATGTTTTGCAAGCTTTTGCTATAGCCCACAGAGAGTAGAATTATACTTTTCCTACATACAGCTAATGGGATCAAACAAAGGTTGATGCTGATGCAATCCCCTTTTTAAAGTAGTAATGAATAGTCATGTATTACTTAAGTGCCGTCAAAATTGTCGCATTAACGCACGTGATTAAAGCTGCAATATGTAAAACATTTTACTGTGAAATATCCAAAAACCACTAGGCCAGTGTTATATATTTTGTTCAGTTGAGTACTTACAATATCCCAAATGTTTCCAACTATTTGTAAATCATGGGAAAATTGCTATTTTAACCAAGGAACTGGGATGTGAGTTGCCTGTCAATTGCGTCGTGTTTGCATTACCCTCAGTTTTCCAGTTTTATTTTGCAGAAATGCTTTACTCCGACTGTGGCGCGAGATACGCTTTACTCCCACTGCGGCACGAGAAAGGCTTTACTCCGACTGCGGCACGAGAAACGCTTTACTCCGACTGCGGCGGGAGAAACGCTTTACTCTCACTGAAGAGCGAGAAGCGCTTTACTCCCACTGCGGCGCGAGAAACGCTTTACTCCCACTGCGGCGTGAGAAACGCTTTACTCTCACTGAAGAGCGAGAAGCGCTTTACTCCGACTGCGGCGTGAGAAACGCTTTACTCCGACTGCGGCGTGAGAAACGCTTTACTCCGACTGCGGCACGAGAAAGGCTTTACTCCGACTGCGGCACGAGAAGCGCTTTACTCCGACTGCGGCGTGAGAAACGCTTTACTCTCACTGAAGAGCGAGAAACGCTTTACTCCCACTGCGGCGTGAGAAACGCTTTACTCTCACTGAAGAGCGAGAAACGCTTTACTCCCACTGCGGCGCGAGAAACGCTTTACTCTCACTGAAGAGCGAGAAGCGCTTTACTCCCACTGCGGCGCAAGAAACGCTTTACTCCGACTGCGGCGCGAGAAACCCGGCACAAGAAACGCTTTACTCCCACTGCGGCGCGAGAAACGCTTTACTCTCACTGAAGAGCGAGAAACGCTTTACTCCGACTGCGGCGTGAGAAACGCTTTACTCTCACTGAAGGCGGCGCTTTACTCCGACTGCGGCGTGAGAAACGCTTTACTCTCACTGAAGAGCGAGTAACGCTTTACTCCCACTGCGGCGCGAGAAACGCTTTACTCCCACTGCGGCGCGAGAAACGCTTTACTCCCACCGCGCGCGGCGCTTTACTCCGACTGCGCGCGAGAAACCCGCGCGCGCGGCGCTTTACTCCGACTGCGGCGCGAGAAACCCCCGCGCGCGAAACGCTTTACTCCGACTGCGGCGCGAAGCGCTTTACTCCCACTGCGGCGCGAGAACGCTTTACTCCCACTGCGGCGCGGCGCTTTACTCAGACTGCGGCGCGGCGCTTTACTCCCACTGCGCGAGCGGCGCTTTACTCCGACTGCGGCGCAAGAAACGCTTTACTCCGACTGCGGCGTGAGAAACGCTTTACTCCGACTGCGGCGTGAGAAACGCTTTACTCCGACTGCGCGGCGTGGCGCTTTACTCCGACTGCGGCGCGGCGCGCTACTCCGACTGCGGCGCGAGAAACGCTTTACTCCCACTGCGGCGCGAGAAACGCTTTACTCAGACTGCGGCGCGAGAAACGCTTTACTCAGACTGCGGCGTGAGAAACGCTTTACTCCCACTGCGGCGCGAGAAACGCTTTACTCCGACTGCGGCGTGAGAAACGCTTTACTCCGCGGCGTGAGAAGCGCTTTACTCCGACTGCGGCGTGAGAAACGCTTTACTCCGACTGAGGCGCGAGAAACGCTTTACACGACTGCGGCGTGAGAAACTCTTTACTCCGACTGCGGCGCGAGAAACGCTTTACTCCGACTGCGGCGCGAGAAACCCGGCGCGTGAGAAACGCTTTACTCCCACTGCGGCGCGGCGCTTTACTCCGACTGCGCGCGCGAAACGCTTTACTCCGACTGCGGCGCGAAACGCTTTACTCTCCACTGCGGCGCGAGAAACGCTTTACTCCCACTGCGGCGCGAGAAACGCTTTACTCCCACTGCGGCGAGAAACGCTTTACTCTCACTGAAGAGCGAGAAACGCTTTACTCTCACTGCGGCGCGAGAAACGCTTTACTCTCACTGCGGCGCGAGAAACGCTTTACTCACTGCGCGGAGAAACGCTTTACTCGACTGCGGCGTGAGAAACGCTTTACTCTCACTGAAGAGCGAGAAACGCTTTACTCTCACTGCGGCGCGAGAAACGCTTTACTCCGACTGCGGCGTGAGAAACGCTTTACTCTCACTGAAGAGCGAGAAACGCTTTACTCCGACTGCGGCGTGAGAAACGCTTTACTCCGACTGCGGCGTGAGAAACGCTTTACTCCGACTGCGCGAGAAACGCTTACTCTCACTGCTGCGCGAAACGCTTTACTCCGACTGCGGCGCTGCGCGCGAGAAACCCAGCGCGAGAAACGCTTTACTCCCACTGCGGCGCGAGAAACGCTTTACTCCGACTGCGGCGTGAGAAACGCTTTACTCTCACTGAAGAGCGAGTAACGCTTTACTCCCACCCAGCGAGAAGCGCTTACTCCGACTGGGCGGCGTGAGAAACGCTTTACTGACTGAAGCGCGAGTAGCTTTACTCCGACTGCGTGTGAGCGCGAAGCGCTTTACTCCGACTGCGCGCGAGAAACGCTTTATCACTGCGCGCGCGAGAAACGCTGCTCCGACTGCGGCGCGAGACGCCGCGCACTGAAGAGAAACGCTTTACTCCCACTGCGGCGTGAGAACCGCGAAGCGCTTTACTCCGACTGCAGCGCGAAACGCTGTACTCCCACTGCGGCGCGAGAAACGCTTTACTCCCACTGCGCGGCGTGGCGAGAAACGCTTTACTCTCACTGCGGCGCGAGAAACGCTTTACTCCGACTGCGGCGTGAGAAACGCTTTACTCTCACTGAAGAGCGAGAAACGCTTTACTCTCACTGAAGAGCGAGAAACGCTTTACTCTCACTGCGGCGCGAGAAACGCTTTACTCCGACTGCGGCGTGAGAAACGCTTTACTCTCACTGAAGAGCGAGAAACGCTTTACTCCGACTGCGGCGTGAGAAACGCTTTACTCCGACTGCGGCGTGAGAAACGCTTTACTCCCACTGCGGCGCGAGAAACGCTTTACTCCGACTGCGGCGCGAGAAACCCGGCGCGAGAAACGCTTTACTCCCACTGCGGCGCGAGAAACGCTTTACTCCGACTGCGGCGTGAGAAGCGCTTTACTCTCACTGAAGAGCGAGTAACGCTTTACTCCCACTGCGGTGTGAGAACCGCGAGAAGCGCTTTACTCCGACTGCGGCGCGAGAAACGCTTTACTTCGACTGGCGCGCGAGCGGCGCTACTCCGACTGCGGCGTGAGAAACGCTTTACTCTCACTGCGGCGCGAGAAACGCTTTACTCTCACTGCGGCGCGAGAAACGCTTTACTCTGACTGCGGCGCGAGAAACCCGGCGCGAGAAACGCTTTACTCCCACTGCGGCGCGAGAAACGCTTTACTCCCACTGCGGCGCGAGAAACGCTTTACTCCCACTGCGGTGCGAGAAACGCTTTACTCTCACTGAAGAGCGAGAAACGCTTTACTCTCACTGAAGAGCGAGAAACGCTTTACTCCCACTGCGGCGTGAGAAACGCTTTACTCTCACTGAAGAGCGAGAAACGCTTTACTCCGACTCCGACTGCGGCGTGAAACGCTTTACTCCGACTGCGCGCGTGAGAAAGCGCTTTACTCCCACTGCGGCGCGAGAAACGCTTTACTCCCACTGCGGCGCGAGAAACGCTTTACTCCGACTGCGCGCGAGAAACCCGGCGCGCGAAACGCTTTACTCCCACTGCGCGCGCGAGCGCGCGCTTTACTCCGACTGCGGCGTGAGAAACGCTTTACTCTCACTGAAGAGCGAGTAACGCTTTACTCCCACTGCGGTGTGAGAACCGCGAGAAGCGCTTTACTCCGACTGCGGCGCGAGAAACGCTTTACTTCGACTGCGGCGCGAGAAACGCTTTACTCCGACTCCGACTGCGGCGTGAGAAACGCTTTACTCCGACTGCGGCGTGAGAAACGCTTTACTCTCACTGCGGCGCGAGAAACGCTTTACTCCGACTGCGGCGTGAGAAACGCTTTACTCCGACTGCGGCGCGAGAAACGCTTTACTCCGACTCCGACTGCGGCGTGAGAAACGCTTTACTCCGACTGCGGCGTGAGAAACGCTTTACTCCCACTGCGGCGCGAGAAACGCTTTACTCCCACTGCGGCGCGAGAAACGCTTTACTCCGACTGCGGCGTGAGAAACGCTTTACTCTCACTGAAGAGCGAGTAACGCTTTACTCCCACTGCGGTGTGAGAACCGCGAGAAGCGCTTTACTCCGACTGCGCGCGAAACGCTTTACGCCGACTGCGGCGCGGCGCTTTACTCCGACTCCGACTGCGGCGTGAGAAACGCTTTACTCCGACTGCGGCGTGAGAAACGCTTTACTCTCACTGCGGAGTGAGAAACGCTTTACTCTCACTGCGGAGTGAGAAACGCTTTACTCCGACTCCGACTGCGGCGTGAGAAACGCTTTACTCCGACTGCGGCGTGAGAAACGCTTTACTCCGACTGCGGCGTGAGAAACGCTTTACTCTCACTGCGGAGTGAGAAACGCTTTACTCCGACTGCGGCGTGAGAAACGCTTTACTCTCACTGAAGAGCGAGAAACGCTTTACTCCGACTCCGACTGCGGCGTGAGAAACGCTTTACTCCGACTGCGGCGTGAGAAACGCTTTACTCTCACTGAAGAGCGAGAAACGCTTTACTCCCACTGCGGCGCGAGAAACGCTTTACTCCCACTGCGGCGTGAGAAACGCTTTACTCCCACTGCGGCGCGAGAAACGCTTTACTCCCACTGCGGCGCGAGAAACGCTTTACTCCCACTGCGGCGCGAGAAACGCTTTACTCCGACTGCGGCGTGAGAAACGCTTTACTCCGACTGCGGCGCGAGAAATGCTTTACTCCGACTGCGGCGTGAGATACGCTTTACTCCGACTGCGGCGCGAGAAACGCTTTACTCCGACTGCGGCGTGAGATACGCTTTACTCCGACTGCGGCGTGAGATACGCTTTACTCCGACTGCGGCGCGAGAAACGCTTTACTCCGACTGCGGCGCGAGAAACGCTTTACTCTCACTGCGGGGTGAGAAACGCTTTACTCCCACTGCGGCGTGAGAAACGCTTTACTCCGACTCCGACTGTGGCGCGAGAAACACTTTACTCTCACTGCGAACGCACAGAGTAACGTCATAACATCATTCTCAACACACTCAGATGTGTCTAATATGATAAACAGAGCTGCGTTCCCTCATACTCATGACAGGAAAAGCAGAAATGGCGCACACGACTGTGGCATAATAAAAGTCCTGCTGCTTGTGAGGCGCGTTTTGCGTTCATCTGATTAACAATCGCTTCAGCGGCCTTGCTCAGCTCCACAACACTCTGGCCTGCTCTGCTTCACACTACAGTAACATTAATAAATCACATCTATGAACATGATTTCTGCCCGAGTCCTGTCCCAATTCTTTTTCACCGGCTGTGAGGTGAAGACCACATGTCCCAAGATTCTGCACTTAAGCTTGCCGTCATCAAACTACACCTTTGTTTTGAATAGGCGACCTCTAGTGGATGGAAAAGTTACATAGTGCACCTTTAATTTTAAAAAATATTTAAAGAAATTAATGTAGCATCCATTTTTCCCCATTGCTAGCGTATATGATCATGCTCTATTAAAGCAAATGCTTTTAAACAATTCATGCTCAATAAGACACAAAGAAAGCAGTGCGTTACTAATGGCGCACGCATCTGTGAATCTCCTGTCTGTGTGACACATACGACTTGTGCGCACAGAAAGCCGCTTCAGACAGCGAATGAACAGACAAAAACACACAAAATGATGTCTGTTTTGTCGAGTATCCTCAAGCATAATTAAATGAGTTACATGAAGTCTCAAATGTATGTAAACATTTTGACAAGGCAAGTAAATATAATAGCTTTCAATTAAACTGTAATGCTGATTGCTTCTACATTAATTTGGAGATTAAATATGAAATTATTACAATATAAAAATATTAAAAACTTTAATATTCATAAAAGTGTAGAATGTAAAAGTAGAAAAAGAAATGATAAAGGATTGGTGAAAAGTGATCTTCATATAACAAAAATGAAAACATTTTTTTTTAATAAAAATCAACCACTGCGCCTGTAGTTGAAGAAACAACTAGTAATTACTTTTTACTTATTACTTTTGAAAATAATATTCCCCCTACTGGAAAAACCCCCAATAACAACTCACTTTCAATCAATGTTTGCTTTTAATATTGTATTTTCAATAAGGGATGCATGCTCATGCCATCTATTCTCAGTTCACACATGATGTTCTTTCCTTTTAATCAGGCAGTGGAAACTAGTCAATTAAATAGCATTAAATAAATACTTTGCACTAAAGAGCATGTAATTATTACAACTATTAGTGGGAGTATTCAAATAAACATGATCAGTGCTGTGTGACGTTCCCTGTATGCACAAAAGATCCCATTGCAATTGTACTGCAAATAGGATAAAATGCTACTAGCAATCATGCAAATACATCAAGTGTGAAATTTCAATCAAGTTTTGAGTGTGATTGCTAACATATGCAACAGGTAACAGCATCCATTTGACACCTTGTTACTCAACTGAGCCATTTGACTTCACATTTATTTGTTCTCCTAGTTTATAAAAGCTCACTGACATTCAGAGCAAGATGCAAAATGTTTGCCATCCTGGAAAGATGCCACAAAGACTTGTGCTTCGCTGTATATAGCACTTATCTAGTAAATTCTAATAAAAAGCTTCCTTTTTTTGCAGAGCAAGAGTTTTCTTTATTGTCTGACCTTCCTTAATAGTTAGAGAAAAGGGGCAGATCGCAGAAATACAAGCTAAGGGTGTTTTTTTTTTTTTTTCTTCAAAAATATGAAGAGAGATATAAAAGAAAATATTTCATGAAATAGTATCTCAATCCTCCCAACTGCATTAATAATGTCTTGTTGTATCACTGCCTATCTAGTATCAGCTACCAATTAACAACCATCATGCCTTCAGAGTGGATTCATTGCTGGTCCTGCTGTGTAAAGCTAATAATTTACTAATGAAGCTGAATAATTCCCATGCCTGCCATTTTGTTTAGCCTTTTGCTAGCATTTTACCATGAAGTTCACATCTATTATGCATTACAGGTGCATGTATTATACATAGGCTAATAGGGCATTGAACACTATAATAAGATCAGCACCTGCAGAGCTGTAATCTGAAGGCAAAACTGAGGTTTCTTTCAGCGTGTAGATTTGGTACTAGGCAGCCAGCATCAATAGAGTACATTTACAAAGTCATAAATACACCTTGAATTACACATGCAGCAATTACTCTTATGAAAATAAACACCATTCATTATTTTACTGTATAAAGTCATGCATACAGCGTCAGGCTGAAGGCCCCGATATACTCACAGCAAAGTTCTTTTTTTGTTCTTCGCTTAGGGGTAAAAAGAAGTTTGAAATACGTGACCGGTGATGTACTGTTAGTGAACATCCCAACGCCGCACACACTGACGGAAGCAGCGTTTAGATGCTGCATGCTTTCCTCTCAGTAACAAAATGCAGCAGTGAGAAAACAGCAGTTAAGAAGGCATCTGATCATTTGCACCAGCTCTGCAATTCTGCACTCCAATAATGCCACACCACGTTTTATATACAGCTCTTTATGCAATAGACTGCTTAAAAGCAAGCAGCTTTATAATATTAAACATGAGTCAGTGCCACTTTCAATTACAACTTCAGAGATCAGATGCGTGGGGCAGAAGAGGGGAGGGTCGGCAGAGTCGGGAGGGAGTTCAATGCCCTGACAGCTTGGGGAATGAAGCTGTCCTTCAGTCTGCTGGTCCTTGCTTGGAGACTGCGAAGCCTCCTCCCTGATGGCAACAGACTGAAGAGGCTGTGCGATGGGTGGGTGGGGTCTCTCGCAATGATGAGGGCTTTGCGGGAGAGGCGGGAGTTATAAATGTCCTGGAGGGGTGGGAGAGAGACACCAACGATCTTCTCAGCTGCTCTCACTATGCGCTGAAGTGCTTTACGGCAGGATGCGTTGCAGGCGCCGTACCACACAGTGATGCAGCTGGTCAGAATGCTCTCGATGGTGCCTCTGTAGAAGGTGCACATGATGGGGGCTGGGGCTCCGGCTCTTCTCAGCTTGTGGAGAAAGTAGAGTCGCTGCTGTGCTTTCTTGGTCAGTGCTGTGGAGTTGGCGGTCCAGGAGAGGTCCTCTGTGATATGCACACCCAGGAATTTGGTGCTCCTCACCCTTTCCACGGTCACACCGTTGATGGTCAGAGGGGCGTGCTGGGTGTGCATTCTCCTGAAGTCCGCAACAATCTCCTTCGTCTTCTCCACGTTCAGAGAGAGATTGTTGTCGCCACACCACCTGGCCAGGCGGCTCACCTCGCTCCTGAAGTTCGTCTCATCATCGTTGCTAATGAGACCAACTACGGTCGTGTCGTCCGCAAACTTGATGAAGAGATTGCTGTTGTGTATGGGTGTGCAGTCATGTGTCAGCAGAGTGAAAAGGAGGGGGCTCAACACACATCCCTGAGGGGCTCCAGTGTTCATGATGATGGAGCTGGATGAGTTACTGCCGACCCGAACTGCCTGAGGTCTTCCCGTCAGGAAGTCCAGCAACCAGTTTCACATACATACACATATAGGTAGGCCTACAGCAATGGTAATTGTCAAAATAGTTTTTCCCACTTGTCATCCTGGCATAATGTTGCCTATTCTTTTTATTTTAAAATAAAATAAAATGAAAAATGCACTGCTGTGGACATTGTTTACTTCAATAATGTGTTTACTGTGTTAATGGACTGAGGATGGGAGTAGGATTTGATTATTCTGATTCAGCAGAATCTTAATCACTGGATTCGATATTCGGCGAACCCCAAAAATCTGGATTCGGTGCATCCCTGATTTCTACTCACTTTTGAGGATCCGTGTGAACATGGATTGTTTTGACAATGGTGTCATCTGTATGTGAAACGTTTCAAAAACACAAAGGAAAAACTCTTTTAGTACATCACTGTCATATAAAACATACCCTAAAAGTCTATAGAACAGAATATAAATGACACTTTGGTTATTAATACACAATTAGTGTATTGTGTAATTGAATCAGATAAAACATAATGAAAATTCTGTGCACTTGATTTTGACAGATTTTTTCAACATTCCCATTTATTTGCAACAAAAAACAGCAGGAGTCTTTAACAAATTGGCTACGATTTCCAAGGACCGGATTTAGGTTGGATTCAAGAGGGTTCTTCTGAAAGTCAGGAGATTACTAATTGAGCTCAACAGAGCAGCTGTTATAGAAATAAACTGATGTAATTTGGTAAAAAAAAGATGGACAAATCATGAACATGCATGCATGATGTCCTTTGGGTGAACATGATTTCACCAAGTACAACATGTTCCTGAATTAATATCTTTGTTAATCCTGGAATAAACATTCCAATCAACCAACCAGATTTGAGGAACATGTTTACAGTTTGTCAAGTTTAGTCTTACAAACCAAGGTTATGTGCTTCTCCATCAGTGTTATTAACCTATTTCCCTCTGATTTTAGGAATAATTTACAGGTAGGGTTAGGTTTAGGGATAGGATTAATATCGCGGTGACCATGTTCCCTGATTCCAATACTTTGTTAAATTCTAATCAGTGGTTTTGTCAAAGAAGCAGTACAAAGCTCCAGCTGTAAAATGAAGTGATTGCCATCATTCTGAGGGTTAATATCAATAACAGTCTCATTATGCATAGCACAAAGATAAATCGTGACCAGTGATAATCCACTATTGGCTTTGGTTCAAAAACCGCAGAGCAGATTACATCTAATTCATGGTATTAGAGTCATTAAAGTAAATCATAGATGGATGCATGTATGCATTCTGATCATGTTGGCTGTGGGTGTAGTGTCTCACATTAACGTTATGTGTATATTATTAATATAAATGTACTATTCATCCTTAACAACAACTAATGAGTTTGTAAAAGCTCACATTAAAGAATGCTTTCATATGTGCAGTTGTAAGTCTCTGCACAGCAATGGTTTTTAATGTGCATACGCCGGCATACAGCCTGTTTTCCTCAGGGTCAAAGCCCTTAAATCCCTGAGTAACATCTTTACTGAAGGTAGTGTGAGGTGTAAACCTCTCTCTTTGCTGCTCTTATTGAAGTCAAAGTGAGTGTTTTAGTCATAAATTTGATTCTGTGCATTTAGCCCTCTGTGAATAATTGCATGGCACATAAATCAGACATTTTCAGAGTACAGAGTTTGTTTTATGACCTGTGAAGGTGAGGGGAATGCTGATGAGCCATCGTGACCTACTGAAGGACAAGGATGGCAGTGGCAGGTGGCATGTGCTTTTGGTTGTTGATGACTCAAATAAAGTTATTCAGGCTTTACAAATCCGTTTCAGTCGCTCCTCCTTTGTAGAGTTATAGCTGCAGAGCTTGCTTCACAGTATAAATCAATAGAAAGCTGCCTCAATCAATAAGCTATTTGGGATTAAATTCTGTCAGTGTCCTCTCTCTGGAGCTGGATTGGCACCGGTTACAAAACATGCTTCCTCTCACAAATATGATAGCAAATGTATTAGTGAGAGAGTGTTCTGTGCTTTTTGGCTTGCTGTTTGACATCTTTCATCAGTGTCTCAGATATATGGGTTGGCATATGGGCTTAAGTCTTCAGATATCAGTTTATAAATAACTATTTCTAAAACTGTAAATTAAGTTAAATCCTGATGGGGAAAACAGGCCTAAGGCAGTTGATAAGTTTATCTAGCTGGTCTGACCAAACAATTTAGCTAGATTAGTTCAAAATAGACCCACTGAACCACCAGTTTTTTTTTTTTTTTTTTTGTACAGTGAACAAGGCTTGTTAGAGATACAGATTTCTGTTGAATATATTAGATCTTAATATTAATCTCAGTTTTGCTTATTCTTAAAGAGATAATTTTAATTTTTGGGTGAACTATGTCATTGATTACTCGCCCTCATGTTATCTTCAGAACATAAATTAAAATATTTTTAATGAAATCTGAGAGCTTTCTGTCCCTCCATTGACAGCTACACAACTACCACTCTGACGCTTCAAAAAGTTCACAAAGACATCGTAAAAAACTAATCCATATGAATTGCGCGGTTTAGGCCAAATTTTCTTTAGAGACTCAGTTGCTTTATATGATGAACAGATGGAATTTAGGCTTTTATTCACATATAAACATTGATCAACTCACACATCAGTTGTGGTAAACGTAAGCTCAGGC
The DNA here is from genome assembly GCA_018749465.1 of Paracanthobrama guichenoti. Classification (NCBI taxonomy): domain Eukaryota; kingdom Metazoa; phylum Chordata; class Actinopteri; order Cypriniformes; family Gobionidae; genus Paracanthobrama; species Paracanthobrama guichenoti. Next base: position 10,131,754 of record CM031960.1, on the reverse strand, counting down.
ATGTTCGCTTGACGTGTGGGAACTAATGAGGTTCATTCTCGTGTTACACATCACGTTTGAGCTTCAGCGAGAACCAATGAGGTTCATTCTCGTGTTACGCAGCACGTTTGAGCTTCAGCAAGAACCAATGAGGTTCATTCTAGTGTTACGCAGCACGTTTGAGCTTCAGCAAGAACCAATGAGGTTCATTCTCGTGTTACGCATCACATTTGAGCTTCCGCGAGAACCAATGAGGTGCATTCTCGTGTTACGCAGCACGTTTGAGCTTCAGCGAGAACCAATGAGGTTAATTCTCGTGTTACGCAGCACGTTTGAGCTTCAGCGAGAACCAATGAGGTTCATTCTCGTGTTACGCAGCACGTTTGAGCTTCCTCAAGAACCAATGAGGTTCATTCTCGTGTTACGCAGCACGTTTGAGCTTCCTCAAGAACCAATGAGGTTCATTCTCGTGTTACACATCACGTTTGAGCTTCCGCGAGAACCAATGAGGTGCATTCTCGTGTTACGCAGCACGTTTGAGCTTCCTCAAGAACCAATGAGGTTCATTCTAGTGTTACGCAGCACGTTTGAGCTTCAGCAAGAACCAATGAGGTTCATTCTCGTGTTACGCAGCACGTTTGAGCTTCAGCGAGAACCAATGAGGTTCATTCTCGTGTTACGCAGCACGTTTGAGCTTCAGCGAGAACCAATGAGGTTCATTCTCGTGTTACGCAGCACGTTTGAGCTTCAGCGAGAACCAATGAGGTTCATTCTTGTGTTACGCAGCACGTTTGAGCTTCAGCGAGAACCAATGAGGTTCAGGGTTTGTTAAGAGGTTATTTATCATGTCAATGGAGGGACAGAAAGCTCTCAGATTTCATCAAAAATATCTTAATTTGTGTTCTGAAGATGAAGGAAAGTCTTACAGGTTTAGAGCGACATGAGGGTGAGCAATTAATGACAGAATTTTCATTTTTGAGTGAACTATCCCTTTAACTACTGAAAAAATCTGTAATTCTTCTTTTAGAACTATTCATTAAAATAACCTGTTCATAAGAGTCATTTTGTTTCTGTAATCAGGCTGCACTGCACCAGTCATACAGTGTGTTTGATTCTAAAATAACCTGCTCAGACAGCTGAGCTATGTCAACAAAACACAGCACTTGATCCAACCCATTTGTGTTTGAGCTTTTCAGTCAGAATGTTTGTATTGCTACCTGAAAAACAATGCTTAAGTGTTATGATAAACACTCTTTAGAATCTACTGGCAAACGAGTTGCCTCATTAGCGTCCAATTCATGAGACAAAAGGCTGTAAGCACTAGTTGTCTCTAGAGTACAGTGGTGCAAACACATTACTGTCATTTCTGAACTTATTTTTTAATGTTTGCTTTTGGCATTAAACACCCCTTGTGTTTTTATTACAATTGGTGAAATTCACAGATTTTTTGCTTTCAGTGGAATCTGTGTTGTGATAGTCATAAGCATATACATATATCAGACTAAATGTAAAATTCCCCAACAATGTTAACGCAATGTTTTGTATCCTCGCCTACGGAGGGTTATTAACAGAATATTGTAAGAGTCGGTTTATCACTGAAAATTGTATCATACTACATCTAGACTTTAAACAGCATTGTGGTAAAAATAGAAAACTATGGCAACAGCTTTCTTACCTGTATGTGACGGCATTTTGCGCAACGCTCTGGATCCTTCACTGGAAACTGAAAGTAACTCACTCCCGCTAAACATTCACTCTTTGAATTCTTGCACTCGGGAACAATACAAGTCGACACCATTACAACTAAAAGTTTGCTAAGAAGTATTTCCTACTAAAGCAAGGCAGTATTTGACTCTGGTAAACATATAATAGCAGACTGATGGGAGTAGCCTTGGATGGCAACATGCCCCAGTGCATTATGGGTGTTGAAGTTTTCCTACCTATTTAAAAAAAAAGACAACAGCCTTTTTCTGTTTTCTCTAGCCAGGTAGCACTATTTAAAAAAACTCTTTTTTTCTTCTACTTTCCAAGTTTTATTGAAAGCTCATTTTGCCAGCTGTGAAGTGCCCCTTTAGTGCTTAAAACAAAAGAGATTTTTTTTTTTTATCTCTTCATCTCTCTTGATCATGGAAAAAGACAACAAATTCAGTTCAATATAGCACTTGCATTGCCACTTAGTTGAGACCACACAATAGAAAATGGGATCTGTATTGAATTTCACTTCTGATGTAATAGGCCCAGACAAGAATCATGAAGTTACCCTCTTAGCACCACATTCAGGCAAAGGTTGACCCCATTCATTAGATAAAGGTTGCCATAATAATTGGGCCTATAATTAGAACTCACAGGCATTCTTTAATGGTGAAAGATCTCCCAAAGATGTTGACCCTCGATTAAAATAGCTGTAATGCTGGCGTTGCCTATAATAAAGAGGCTCATTTCAGCCACAGTACATTAATTGCAAAGCAATGCATCTCTGCAAGAATGTGCCTTCAGTTTTATTTTTCTATTTTTTTTCCAAGGCAACTGAGACAAATTACAGAGTGATTCAAGAGATAGAATCAGCACAATCAATTTCCTCCTGCATTTACACACACACACACACACACACACACACACACACACACACACACACACACAAAATGATAAGCCGTTTTCCTCATGGGGACCAAAAAATGTCCCCACGAGGACCAGGATTTCGGATATTGCCATCTTTGTGGGGAAATTGTCCTCATATTTTAGTTTACCTGAACAGACAGACAAACAGACAGACAGACACACATACGCACGCACGCACTTGCACGGATTTTATATCAGGTTAATTATACACTCACCTAAAGAATTATTAGGAACACCATACTAATACTGTGTTTGACCCCCTTTCGCCTTCAGAACTGCCTTAATTCTACGTGGCATTGATTCAACAAGGTGCTGAAAGCATTCTTTAGAAATGTTGGCCCATATTGATAGGATAGCATCTTGCAGTTGATGGAGATTTGTGGGATGCACATCCAGGGCACGAAGCTCCCGTTCCACCACATCCCAAAGATGCTCTATTGGGTTGAGATCTGGTGACTGTGGGGGCCATTTTAGTACAGTGAACTCATTGTCATGTTCAAGAAACCAATTTGAAATGATTCGAGCTTTGTGACATGGTGCATTATCCTGCTGGAAGTAGCCATCAGAGAATGGGTACATGGTGGTCATAAAGGGATGGACATGGTCAGAAACAATGCTCAGGTAGGCGCTGGCATTTAAACGATGCCCAATTGGCGCTAAGGGGCCTAAAGTGTGCCAAGAAAACATCCCCCAAACCATTACACCACCACCACCAGCCTGCACAGTGGTAACAAGGCATGATGGATCCATGTTCTCATTCTGTTTACGCCAAATTCTGACTCTACCATCTGAATGTCTCAACAGAAATCGAGACTCATCAGACCAGGCAACATTTTTCCAGTCTTCAACTGTCCAATTTTGGTGAGCTCGTGCAAATTGTAGCCTCTTTTTCCTATTTGTAGTGGAGATGAGTGGTACCCGGTGGGGTCTTCTGCTGTTGTAGCCCATCCGCCTCAAGGTTGTGCGTGTTGTGGCTTCACAAATGCTTTGCTGCATACCTTGGTTGTATCGAGTGGTTATTTCAGTCAAAGTTGCTCTTCTATCAGCTTGAATCAGTCGGCCCATTCTCCTCTGACCTCTAGCATCAACAAGGCATTTTCGCCCACAGGACTGCCGCATACTGGATGTTTTTCCCTTTTCACACCATTCTTTGTAAACCCTAGAAATGGTTGTGCGTGAAAATCCCAGTAACTGAGCAGATTGTGAAATACTCAGACCGGCCCGTCTGGCACCAACAACCATGCCACGCTCAAAATTGCTTAAATCACCTTTCTTTCCCATTCTGACATTCAGTTTGGAGTTCAGGAGATTGTCTTGACCAGGACCACACCCCTAAATGCATTGAAGCAACTGCCATGTGATTGGTTGATTAGATAATTGCATTAATGACAAATTTAACAGGTGTTCCTAATAATCCTTTAGGTGAGTGTATTTTCTATGGCCTAACCCAACCCCTACCCCTAAACCTACCCATCACAGTAACATGCAAAACACTAAATTTAAATTAAAAAATATGTTTTTGCTGATTTATAAGCCTTAACTAAGGACGACCAGTAAAATTTCCTCACTAGTCGGTAGTCAAAATATTTCACTATATAAAAGTGTGGACATTTGGTTCTCACAAGTATAGCCAAAACCACACACACACACACACACACACACACACACACACACACACACACACACACACACACACACACACACTCACTCACTCTCTCTCTCTCTCTCTCTCTCTCTCTCTCTCTCTCTCTCTCTCTCTCTCTCTCTCTCTCTTTGACTGCAGAAAATACTCTTTCCATATGCAAGCAATTTTCAAACTACATACACTTCATTTCATTCATATTCAGCATTATCATATCTGTGAAAGTAGGCCACAGTGGAGCTCTTCAGGTTTCAGGTCTTCTTCACTCAACAGGTTAAGCAGTGCTAAACGGAAGTGGTTAGAGGAGAATATATAACACAGATGAACACCAAATGTCTTATCAAGAGTAGAAATGTGTTATATAATTATATTCCTCTCAAATGCCTTATTTTCAAAGCCTTTCTTTTGAATATCTATATAACGCAAACCTCTTCGATAGACAATGTTTGAGACTGTCAGCAAACTGAGTGTCTTGATGACTCATGAAGCTCGACACTACCATATATTCACCGCGAGATATTCAGCGTAAAATGCCTAAAAATCTTTTATTCAGCGAGCTGCAGCGGACACTCGCTCACCCCATGTCATTCTCCAGAAACAAACTGGGGTCATTTCCGCTGCTCACCCCACATGCTGCGCTCTCTGGAGGTTTAGCACATTTGTTTTTGAGGTCAGTTGGGAGGCTATAAGAGACACAGGCTTTTATGTGCAGATTTTCCCTGACTTCAGCTTTTATTATAGGGGCTGATACACACGCAGTCTCTCTTTCATTGTTTCAGTGTGCTTAAAGAGCGTTTCAAATAATGATATCAAAGTAGTAGAGGCTGAGACAATAAAAATAGAACAATGCAAAAAAAAAAAAAAAAAAAAAAAAAAAAAGTGATCAAATTTAAAGTGAAAAATACAGGCAGGTTTTTAGCTTTTTTACTTTCTCTCCCATATGCACATTCACACTTCCCAGTCACTAGAGGTTGTACTATAGACGCTGGTCTCCATAGCAACCAACCCCAATTTTATGACAAGCATGAAGGGCATAATAAAGACTTTTTTTTTTTTGTAAAGGCCGTCACAATTTGCTTTTTTTCAGTCGGTGCACACAGGTGTGTGGATTTATGCATGTAGCATTGAGGTGTTTTTTGTGAATTTCATATTAGACAAAACAATAATTAAGTTTCTAAAATCTCATTCTGCCTAATGTGGGCTAAGTGAGAGCCATTAAAGCCATGGAAACCTTAATTATCTTGAATATTCTTGTTAAATAAATTGCTAATACATAAACATCAAAATCTTTATTAAATCAGCAGTAAATAAAATGTTACTGGCATATCTTATGTTTAACTGGGCCACTGTTATCTGATAATCATCTTGAATTATAATGATGTCTTGAATCTGAAATCTCCTCTCATGAACTGCAGCCAATTAAACTGAGCGAATATGTGTAGATGACGGGACTGATGATTTACACAATACATTTGCAAAGAGTCTTCTATATCACAAAAAAAGCATTTTTTTTTTAAATGTTCCATTTTGAAACATTACTATTAATTCACGCCTTCTGACAGACTCAAATTTTTAAAGATCAATATTAAAGACACATTACATTTTCATCTTTCTTTAGTGTGTAATGTTGCTGTTTGAGCATAAACGCCTGCAAAGTTTCTCTATATCAGTTTATTAACTCCCTGAAATGCCTCCATAGTCTATAGTTTTCTTCTGGGAACAAAGACGTCACATTATTCCTCTTTTAGAGTACCCCTGAATGCACGACGTGGAGGCAAAGAACCACCCGATGCGAAGTGGAGCCGTGGATTGTCCTGCTTGTATCACTGAGAACTTAAAGCTGTTGACCGGAAGGGTTTCGCCAGTTATGGTTTGTTAGATCTAGCATTCTGCCCGCTTTGAATCAGACACAGATTACATTTATTCAAAACCATTTCCAGTGACTCCTGAAATATGTGCTTTTTATCATTATCAGGTTATCATACTACAAACCCGATTCCAAAAAAGTTGGGACACTGTACAAATTGTGAATAAACACAGAATGCAATGATGTGGAAGTTTCAAATTTCAATATTTTATTCAGAATACAACATAGGTGACATATCAAATGTTTAAACTGAGAAAATTTATCATTTTAAGGGAAAAATAAGTTGATTTTAAATTTCATAGCATCAACACATCTCAACAAAGTTGGGACAAGGCCATGTTTCCCACTGTGTGGCATCCCCTCTTCTTTTTCTAACAGTCTGCAAACGTCTGGGGACTGAGGAGACAAGCTGCTCAAGTTTAGGAATAGGAATGTTGTCCCATTCTTGTCTAATACAGGCTTCTAGTTGCTCAACTGTCTTAGGTCTTCTTTGTGGCATCTTCCTCTTTATGATGCACCAAATGTTTTCTATGGGTGAAAGATCTGGACTGCAGGCTGGCCATTTCAGTCCCCGGATCCTTCTTCTAGCAGCCATGATGTTGTAATTGATGCAGTATGTGGTCTGGCATTGTCATGTTAGAAAATGCAAGGTCTTCCCTGAAAGAGACGACGTCTGGATGGGAGCATATGTTGTTCTAGAACTTGGATATCCCTTTCAGCATTGATGGTGCCTTTCCAGATGTGTAAGCTGCCCATGCCACACGCACTCATGAACCCCATCCCATCAGAGATGCAGGCTTCTGAACTGAGCGCTGAGAACAACTTGGGTTGCCCTTGTCCTCTTTAGTCCGGATGACACGGCGTCCCAGTTTTCCAAAAAGAACTTCAAATTTTGATTGGTCTGACCACAGAACAGTTTTCCACTTTGCCACAGTCCATTTTAAATGAGCCTTGGCCCAGAGAAAACGCCTGCGCTTCTGGATCATGTTTAGATATGGCTTCTTTTTTGACCTATAGAGTTTTAGCGGCAGCAGCGGCGAATGGCACGGTGGATTGTGTTCACGACAATGTTTTCTGGAAGTATTCCTGAGTCCATGTTGTGATCTCCATTACAGTAGCATTCCTGTATGTGATGCTGTGCCGTCTAAGGGCCGAAGATCACGGGCATCCAGTATGGTTTTCCGGCCTTGACCCTTACGCACAGAGATTGTTCCAGATTCTCTGAATCTTTGGATGATATTATGCACTGTAGATGATGAGAACTTCAAACTCTTGGCAGTTTTTCTCTGAGAAACTCCTTTCTGATATTGCTCCAGTATGTTTGGCCGCAGCATTGGGGGAATTGGTGATCCTCTGCCCATCTTGACTTCTGAGAGACACTGCCACTCTGAGAGGCTCTTTTTATACCCAATCATGTTGCCAATTGACCTAATAAGTTGCAGATTGGTCCTCCAGCTGTTCCTTATATGTACATTTAACTTTTCCGGCCTCTTATTGCTCCCTGTCCCAACTTTTTTGGAATGTGTAGCTCTCATGAAATCCAAAATGAGCCAATATTTGGCATGACATTTCAAAATGTCTCACTTTCAACATTTTATGTCATCTATATTCTATTGTGAATAAAATATAAGTTTATGAGATTTGTAAATTATTGCATTCCTTTTTTATTCACAATTTGTACAGCGTCCCAACTTTTTTGGAATCGGGTTTGTAAAATGATTGACATTTGTCTAGTTCTTGCAAGACGATTAGTAGCATTTTACTGGCTGAACATAGAAGATCCATCTATTGATCATTGGTTGAAGGATCTGGTACATTTTATTGCAATGGAAAGAATAAGCTACAGTATAAAGGGCAAACTAAAGGACTACCATAAAATGGGGTATCTTTTATAAATTTCCTGGAAAATAACCTAATATTGACACAGGCCATGTTAAGATACCTCTCACTCCACTGATTAATATATGTTGCGCTTTTGTATTTGAAATATGTGGATATGTCCATCTTAGCTTTGTATAATAACTTGTTTACCCATGTAATTGAAATTTTGGATGCTTTGGGAGTGGGAGGATGGGGAGGGGAAGGGTTGTGGGAAGGTGGTTAAAATATTTGTAAAATCTTGAGATATTTTCTTGTCATTTTACATGTTCAGTGTTCAATAAAATATAATGAAATATGAATGTAGCGAATTCAGTAGGGAAGCTATTTTATAAGTAAAAGTCACATATTTAATAAATATTTCTGAATGTGTGCGCGCAGTAGATCTCCGCGAGTGACATGTATGTGCGCTTAAATGAAATGACTTTGACTGATTGAACTATACCTGTGCATTACATGGTTTTATTGCACGCCTTCCAGCCAATCAGAATCGAGTATTCAGACAGACCATGTTATAATACCACCGAATCAACAAGACTGCATTAGGTTACACCAACAAATGTCATTTTAAGGGTCTGATTAACAAAAAATATCCCATTTTTTAGATAATTGCCTGTTACCACTTTGAACCGTACAGTGCAGAAAGCCAAGCATAATCATCAATCAATGAGTGTCACACTTAAAATATCATATTTCATGGAAATTTACATTCAGCAGTAATCTCTTGCACAGAGCAAATCAGAAAGCAGTCCAAAGTATTCAGTATTTGTGGGTCACTGATGTAAAGTAGAATCTGTGTACACATCCAGTCTATATTAACACAGCCAGGCGGACAAGGAAATTTGAATTCCCAACATTCACAGCAAGAGCAAAACAGGTCCAGTATGACAGCCTATTCACTATACCTGTCAAACTAGCTCTGCTGTAGTACAACAGCATAAGAATGTAACCCAGCATCAGTTCTCTGGTGTGTCTTGTGGGGACTGCAGTATTTAACTCTGTTGTTATTCAGGCATACAGCTGAAAGGCTCTGCTTCCATTGGCTGGTGAGGCCTGCATCTCAAATTCTATTAGAGTTGAAAAGGGTTGCTTCAACCAGCATGCGTCACATATTCTATTCCTCCCAAGGCTCTGTGTCCTACATAAGCATATCGCTATATTACAGTTCAGTTGTATTACCGTATTACCATAATGCCCCCCCACCCGGCACTGCCTGTGTATTAGATGCACTGCAATTCATGAGACTGGTGTTTTCAGTGGTCTGTGACAGAGCAGTCAGAATTAAACTGTAGTCAATTCATGTGCATTTTAGCGAAGATCTGTGTGTTTTTGTGTCGTTATTTTTGCCTTAAGAGAGCAATTAAAATTACTCCGCATGTGAGGTGCACAAAGTGGGTTAATGCATTTCTATTTGTGGATTCCAATATGCCATATAAATGAGCGAATATTTGCTTACCAAACTAATAAAAGGCTCAGTGACAACATGCACTCTCAAATGCACATTCAATAAATGTGAACATGGACTTTATTGAAAAACAATGGCTTCCAAGCAGTGCATTCTATAACTTTGGTGGCCATTATACTGTAAATCTACTTTTATACCTGTCAAAGGAATGCAGCAATAACCCAGAATTGATCTCACTGAGCTGCAGTCTATTAATCTGCTCTCAAGTCACTGTCACTCAAGTGGTCTCGCTCTTAAAGGGATAGTTCACCCAAAATGAAAATAATTATATTTATGTGTGCGTGTGTATATATATTAAGGAATTAAGAACAATCAAGGAGGATTGTTGGATAAAAACACATGAAGTTGGAGGGAGTTTGTCATCTGACCAATCTAAAGCCATATTCTGTACTACCAACAAGGAAGACGCAATTGTAATAAATTAGGTAACACTTTATTTTATGTTGTTTCACCAAAAGGGTCCTAGCAATCTGGAAAACGCAGACGAGGCCCTGCCGTGGATGCAGAATGACCTTAACAATCTGGACCACAAAGATACTTTTAAGTGAAGGTTTGCGCTGCCTCTCTGGGCCAGAGTCTCAGAACTTGGTCAGTCTGCTTTTGTCTCTCAGGGCCTTTTTATACCTGGTATTAAGAAGCATTTTGGTCTTGGATCGGATCACAAGTGGATGCTGTAAACGGGGTCTAAAACGCTTTGAGCTTGTCTACTTTTGACCACTTCCAGAGGTAGTTGAAATAGCATTGCTTTTGTAGTGTAAACGCTCATATGGCCGAATGTGTTTGAGTGGTTACAAAAGACCGCCTACTCTACGACCATTTTAGGGCTAGTTACAAAAGACCGCCTACTCTACGACCAAGTTTAGGGCTCTCATATCTCATTTGAGCATCCAAGAGCATTCTTTAAAATATCTTCTTTTGTGTCCCAAAAAGAAAGTTGTACATGATTGGAACAACATGAGGGGTTGTTTACATGACAACGTCTTCAAATAAAATCAGAAAACTTTTATGCGCTTTGGCCGTTCATTTACACAACAATGGCATTTCGGGGGCCTCAAAATGCAAACTTATGAAAACGATACCGTTACGGTCTCCAGGTAAACTACAAAAAAGTAATTGCACATGTGTATTAAGTGTTCAGTCTTTAGATGCACAGTGTTTATTTACAAAGCGACATCGCCAACTACTGGCCTGGCATGAATTATACAGCGTTTTTAATCATTCTTGCGGATCCGTGTGAACAGGGATCGTTTTGACATCGTTGCCGTTTGTACTAGAGCCCGACCGATATATCGGCGGGCCGATATTAGGCATTTTCCAAACTATCGGTATCTGCATTTATGATGGCCGATAAAGTAATATTTAAATAAATTATAAAAACAGATGAAACACCACTCAACCACATTATGAGTGTTGGCGTTTCATAGTTTGCCCACCAGAGGGAACTCTACAACGTGCTGGTTGGCAACACCAGCTGATCCAGCCAGAGTCATGCTGCGCGCCACAACTGAGAACATCCGTGAAGTGCATGGTGAGTTGGCAACTGTCACCAAACTGGATGTTTTTCCCTTTTCACACCATTCTTTGTAAACCCTAGAAATGGTTGTGCGTGAAAATCCCAGTAACTGAGCATATCCTTTAGGTGTGTGTGTGTGTGTGTGTGTGCGCGCACACACACACACACACACACACACACACACACACACACACACACACACACACACACACACACACACACACACACACACACACACACACCTAAAGGATTATTAGGAACACCTGTTCAATTTCCCATGAATGCAATTATCTAATCAACCAATCACATGGCAGTTGCTTCAATGCATTTAGGGGTGTGGTCCTGGTCAAGACAATCTCCTGAACTCCAAACTGAATGTCAGAATGGGAAAGGAAGGTGATTTAAGCAATTTTGAGCGTGGCATGGTTGTTGGTGCCAGACGGGCTGGTCTGAGTATTTCACAATCTGCTCAGTTACTGGGATTTTCACGCACAACCATTTCTAGGGTTTACAAAGAATGGTGTGAAAAGGGAAAAACATCCAGTATGCGGCAGTCCTGTGGGCGAAAATGCCTTGTTGATGCTAGAGGTCAGAGGAGAATGGGCCGACTGATTCAAGCTGATAGAAGAGCAACTTTGACTGAAATAACCACTCGTTACAACCGAGGTATGCAGCAAAGCATTTGTGAAGCCACAACACGCACAACCTTGAGGCGGATGGGCTACAACAGCAGAAGACCCCACCGGGTACCACTCATCTCCACTACAAATAGGAAAAAGAGGCTACAATTTGCACAAGCTCACCAAAATTAAGACTGGAAAAATTATCTTGATTTCTGTTGAGATATTCAGATGGTAGAGTCAGAATTTGGTGTAAACAGAATGCGAGCATGGATCCATCATGCCTTGTTACCACTGTGCAGGCTGGTGGTGGTGGTGTAATGGTGTGGGGGATGTTTTCTTGGCACACTTTAGGCCCCTTAGCGCCAGTTGGGCATCGTTTAAATGCCACGGCCTACCTGAGCATTGTTTCTGACCATGTCCATCCCTTTATGACCACCATGTACCCATTCTCTGATGGCTACTTCCAGCAGGATAATGCACCATGTCACAAAGCTTGAATCATTTCAAATTAGTTTCTTGAACATGACAATGAGTTCACTGTACTAAAATGGCCCCCACAGTCACCAGATCTCAACCCAATAGAGCATCTTTGGGATGTGGTGGAACGGGAGCTTCGTGCCCTGGATGTGCATCCCACAAATCTCCATCAACTTCAAGATGCTATCCTATCAATATGGGCCAACATTTCTAAAGAATGCTTTCAGCACCTTGTTGAATCAATGCCACGTAGAATTAAGGCAGTTCTGAATGCGAAAGGGGGTCAAACACAGTATTAGTATGGTGTTCCTAATTATCCTTTAGGTGAGTGTATATACACCGATATCGGATTATTAAATCACCAAATATTTGTATCGGTCTTAAAAATCCTTTATCGATCAGGCTCTAGTTTGTACACGACAAACCCTAAGGAAAAACCATTCTGCTTTTAGTACATCATCGTCATGTAAACATACCCTAAATGATGACTAGATTTTTTAGGTGAATTATTCAGTGAGAACATTCGTGCCTGTACTGTATGGCTGAAATATCCTTTTCATGGCATTTTTCTCAACACTCCAGAAATATGTTGCAGTCTGTAACTGTAATCTCAGAGGTTGTGAGAAGACTGTTTCAATATTTCATCGAGCGAGTAACTGTAGTGTCTAAAAAGAGAATTTTCAGACACATAGGTCACTTACTGTGGAGTCGCATATCACAAAGGAAACGAATAGAGGCATAAGTTGAGGCTTGCGATCAAGGGAATACAATAGCAGACAGATGCTCTATCTGCAAAATTGACACTAAATCAGTATTTGCTGCTTAGAAAACAACAGTTGAAACAAGATGCTGAGCCACATAGTCAGACACTGGAGAGATGGTTGGATGTGTAAAACCAGTCAGTCAGAGAGTAGCAGCAGGTCAAGCAGGAATACTGGCAAATCTCCCACTGAAAACAGCCCTTAAGTCTACCTGACATTAAATCCTTGGTTATTAGGCTGGTTGGGTTCTGTGCTAGCTCTACTCAACTAAAATGTCACGCTTCGGAGAGGCTTTAAGTTCATCCTCAGTCTGAGTGCTCATTTAAGGACTTTGCTTTCCATTAAAACCTCAGCCAGACTGAACCACACCGCCTCTGACCAAACACGGCTCGTCTTCGGAAAAAGCACTGAAAGGTTCTTGAAAGAGTCTGATGTTGTGATCGCACCGTGGCCGTATACACTCCCTCATGGTCTTCACTGCAAGGAGTTGTGATTGAGAGCAGTGCAATAGTGTAATAATGGAGTGTATATTACCCTCGAGCGTAATATGGTTTAAGCCACAGAGCTAAAAGCTTTTCTGTGTTTCTTTTGAGTGAGGGTCTCCATCTCCCTCACGGCACGTCAGACAGCCAGATCCATCTGCCTGCCTGCATTCTGCTCTGAAGCGATGGAGCCCATTTTCTCTCTAGCTCTATTTGGTTGATTGATGGGATTGTTTGGAGTCACATTTGTATACCTTGGCTGAGATGTACGATGTGTACAAACTTCTTTACAGTGGGACATACTTCACCTCTGACATGATAGAGAGAACTCAGATGACATTAAGTTACTCAATTAGTCATTTAAATGTTTTTTTCATACCTTTAAGATCACTTCCATAAGTAAATGTGCAAATTATTATAATCAATATTAATATTATGTATACGATAGGCATATTTAATTTTATTATAACTGACATCATACAACAAGGATTTATTGGTAATTTCTGCAGCACTACCATCACCAAATAGAATAACTGTTTGACCACTCCCCTCATCTGCCATTGGTCAAAAAAACAGAGTTCCGCCCCAAACTCATGCTGTTGGTTGAGCCAATGTCGCAGTGTTGGGCTCCCCCAAAATCCAAAAACATAATGTTTGCGTGTTAGGTCAGTAGCAGAGAGCAGGCGTCTTCTGTGGCTGTTCAAACACATTCAAACACATGAGCGTCTACACTACGAAACCAATCCGGTCGAATGCGTTTACAACTCCCTCTGGAAGTGATCGAAAGTGGACAAGCTCAAAACGTTTCAGACCCCGTTTACACCTGTATTTAGCGTCGTCCACTTGTGATCCGATTGACTAAAACGCATCTTAATACCAGGTGTACACAGGGCCTTATAGTCAGTAGAATGACTAATGAATAACCCTAACCCTATTGGGAGCATCAAAATAAAGTGTTAGCAGATATTAAGCTCTAATACTCTAATGAGAGTTAGTTGACGCAGTTGTAAAGTTACTTATAGTTAGTAGAATGTCTAAAGTGGACCACATCATCGCCAAGAAAAATCATGGACAGTCTCTCGTATACATGGCGTGAGATGGCCCATAGAATCACCAAGAGTCTGATACAACTGAAATGAATGAATGAATGAACGAATGAACAAACGAACGAACGAACATCCAAACTGAACACTTTAAATACCAATTTTCCTCATATTTACTGAGTGTTTACAAACAGCTCCAGAAAAGGCATTATTAAGGTACTTATTGTGTGGTGCTCATTATAATTAGTATTTTTCTAGCATTCATGTAAAACTGAACCAGTCAGATTCCTCTGCACTTGAGACCTCAATCATTTGTGGTCAAATGTCATTGCTGAACATACAACAGCATGCAGTGATGATGGGGCAGTAAATGGTGAAATTTCCATAATGGGGTCATAAGGCATCTTCTTTCCACGTCTTCCTCAATAATTCATTCTGCACTCTAGAGACAGGCCTATATTCTGTTTTGCATACAGTTTTGGTTTATGGATTGCTGTTGATAGACTGCATCAAACCCTCATACTGCCATCACACAAATAATCATTTTCCTTTCACAGATTTTCAAATCATCATCTTTTCATTTCTATCTTTTTTTTCTTGCTTCTTTTGTTTTGCGTTCATTCGGAGCTTGATTTCTTTAATTAGTGAGCCTATTTCATCTTTACACTTGTGTTCAAATCTGCTATAATGTGCCAAACTTGTTGATCTGTCAGGGATGCGTCCTAGATAAATTCCCTTGTGACCGTAAAATCTGTCAAAGCAAGCAAATTTTTTTTCAAATTTTTTTTGAAAATGTTTCATTAACCTGTGATGAGAACAAATGAGAACATAGTTTAGCTAAATAAATGCTGCTTAGATCAATATTAAAAATCAAACTGCTGAAAGGTTTTTTTTTGTTGTTGCTAAAAAAACAACTTCATAATCACTGCTAGTATTGATTTGATGCAGATTTTATACATCTTAAATCTACCTCCCTCCACTAATCAAGGCACTTGTCCGTCCTCCTTTTCTTCTGAGCTATTTGCATTGTATCATTACAGACCGCGTGCAAACATCAACGTCAATATTCTTTCTCTTGAGAACTGCTGGCTCTGAAAAAGGGAGTCATTGAAAGCCTTTGAATGAAAGCGAAATAATTATTTTCTTTCCAAATACTTTGCACCACATGTTTTTCTCCCATTCTTGACTCTGAATCAATATATCCATAAATCTGAGATTGTGGCCTGCATGGCAGAAGAATTTACATCACAATATCAGTGTGGCTACAGGCATTTTTTTTTAAGTATGTTTTGTAAACAAATATTAATACATTGTTTATGTAGTCTTACTCTGAATAAATAAAGAGTCTGAAACAATGTTACCTGCATGTAGAATAAACATGTTTTATACTTCAAATATTCAAATGTGTTTTTGATGTCTGATTCCAATTTGCATATCTAACAATGTAAACAACAACAATGAATAATGTGCTCACCGGGCATGAGAGAATAATCAGATGTTCAAAACAGGTCACATAAGGGGGATGTGTTTGTGTTTGTCAGTTCAGTGGCCTGAACAAGCAACATCAGTCATATGATGCTATTTTAAAAGTTCATTATTTTGACTACTGGGAGTAATAGAAAAGGTTAGCATGCTTTGCTCAAAAAGACATTTTTCACATACTGTATCATTGCAGCCTTTGTTTCTGCAAAGCCCCTCCTTCCTAAAAGCTCAGAGTGCTCTGATTGGTCAGCTGACCCAGTGCATTGTGATTATCCAATCTCCTCAAGTGTGTTTCGGTAATATTCATAATCATAATCACGATCTTCAGCTTCCAAGGCTTCTAAAGTATTTGTAAACACACAGTTAATAATAATGTTGTTAGTTTTACCGTATCAACTGATTTCTGAAAATGTGGATGATCAAGCCAATTGATCAGAACCAACTTTGCAAGCATGACTTGAGCTGAACATTTCAAAGTAGTCTTTGTATATCGCCGGTGATGTACTCTCTCAGGTTCAGGAAACTGTCCTCAGTAAAATGTGCTGATGTGCACAAGCAAACTTTTGGATTGTACTGCTGAGAAACAGCTTCATAAATTCCTAACCTCTTATTAACCTTTGGAAACACACAGTGTCTCCACGACATGACTATTCACTGAAGCCTCTTTGGGAGGGCATTATGCTAATATTTCACATTGTGATGTAGATGTTTGGGGAAATATCTGGACTTGGATCGAGGTGTTTTAGGCAGGTCTGGATCAGTGTTCTCTGTTAGATAGAATAGATCCCTTTGTGGGAGATTGTGAGCTTTGTAACTTTTGCAGATCGTATGCACAAACAGATACATTACAGTGCAATGTGAAGTGTTTTTTTCTGGTTTCAGCCCGACGCAGTTCTCATTTTCACGTCCAGCTCCCCGTTGTTTAAATAGCAAATGCACTCGCGCCCATCTGTTCGCCCATGGGCGTGCTGGTCTGAAAACCAGGTGTGCTGAGGCGCATTGTTAGCGTGTTGCTATTTTGAGGAACTGAAAACGACTGCGCCACTGACCAACAAAACCTGCTCTAAAGTCAATAGCAGTATTTTTGTGTTATTTAAAGGGCGGGTGCACAATGCGTGTACACTCTGCTTATTACACACAGATGTGCAGCCGCACAAAAACTTTTTTACATATTAAAAATAAAAGGATTCCTCTCTGGAGAAGCGTTCACAAATTCCTCCATGTTTGGTTTATTGCACGTTGCGCCCAAAACACATCCATGACTCATTAAGAGACTAGGCACAACCTTTTGGACCATGTGCCGGGCATGCCGACCGGTTTTTCGGCCATTAAACTAGCAAAAGTGGATTCGGACACACCCTAAGTGACCATGCGCTCAGATTGTTAAAATAGGGCCCAATAAA
Organism: Paracanthobrama guichenoti; assembly: GCA_018749465.1. Taxonomy (NCBI): domain Eukaryota; kingdom Metazoa; phylum Chordata; class Actinopteri; order Cypriniformes; family Gobionidae; genus Paracanthobrama; species Paracanthobrama guichenoti. Next base: position 10,114,520 of record CM031960.1, on the reverse strand, counting down.
GCATCATATGACCTCTTTAAGTTTTGCAGCTGATAATAAAAAAAAAATTAAAAATCTCACATATGAAAGTTTATTACGAGTTTAAAATAACACAGCTCCCATGCTCTCTTTTCTTTTCTCCTCTTCAGATCTAATAAACGGAAACACGCGGATGGAGACGTGCGGGGGTGTTGTGACCTTATGTCAAGCTGTCTTTCTGAAATAAAGGTCTTTGTATTTGTGGCACCCATGGGTAACATCCGAGCAAACAAAGCAAGAAATTTTTAGCAAAAGAAAATAAGATGAAATCTAATTTACAGTGCTGTAATGCACTTCCACGCTCACTATTAAGCTCGTCAGCCACAAAATTGTATTATGCCATCAATTTGCCCTCATGCTATGCGCTCTGGGAGCGATATTCAGCATTAACAGCGGCTTAAACAGAGACCTGGCACTGAAGCAGATCTGGGCAACACACATGTATTTCCAGATAAACATGTCAAAGCTATTATTACACTAAAGAATGTGGACTACCTGATGCTGCTGCTGCACACATATGTTCTCTTCAATATGTACAGAATGCTCGCCAATCAACGCCTCACATCTTTCAACAATTTGTTTTATTTGTTTCACTTTCACAAAAACATACTCAGTATCCCTCAAGATGAATAAACACAGTGAAACACAAACTCAGAATATCACACAAACGTGCATTATTAAATGCTAAATTACACAAATATACTTTATGTATTTAATCTCACTTTATTAAACAATGTCTTTGCTGCTGACCTTCGATGATCTGATTCAACCATACAAATAAGCAAAAATTATTTTAGATAAACATCACGTTTGTGTTTCTTTTTTATTGGTGAGGTATTAAAAAACAAACAAGCAAGGTCAGAAAAAGACTGTAACATTACTAAGTTACAAGTAACTAAGTAACACAATTAGTTAAATTTTTAGGAAGTACAATAATATTGTAACACATTAACTTTCTCCAACACTGTTTATTAGTAACACGTGTTTGTGCCGATACACTTTTTTAGCCGATATCTATTGTTAACTCTTTCCCCGCCAGCGTTTTCAAAAAAAAAAGTTTCCAGCCACCACCAGTGTTATTGATAATTTTCACAAAATCGTCATGGCCCCCAGAATATTTTGTCGCATGAATATTTGAACATGCAATATGTCAAAAGAAAGACTGTTTTATTCTAGCGTCATGCATTTTTTTTTTTTTTTTATCAACACTTAAATGTGGGTAAGTTTCATGAAAACAGCAACAATTTGAACAAAAATCTGAGAAAATCATATTTTTTCCCCCAAAGACTACAACATGCTTAAGCAATGCTTTTATTGCTTGTTTCTGCTCCTTTTTTGCCTGTTTTGATCTAGAGATTATGTACTCTTTCAGAATAATAGCGATAACCGTGAAAACGCAGAACTCCAGAAAATTCCGTCAATGGCAGGGAAAGAGTTAAGATTCAAGATTCAAGATTTTTATTGGTCACATACACAGTTATATACAGAATATACAACCGGCAGTGAAATGTAAACAGGTCCGCTCCATGGACAGTGCAAATTCACAGTTAAAAACACAAGGAGGAAATTATAATAGAAATAGAATAAAAAAGTACTATATATATATCTGTAGAATTATAAATAATCAAGTCAAGTAGAAGAAAAAAAAAGTAAAAAAATAAGAATAAAGAAGTGGAATAAAGTAATTGAAGTAGACTGTGCAGTGAGTAAACTGTAGACTTATAAATATGTGGTTAACAAATGTATAAAGAGTATAATGTGCAAACAGGTTTATAACAGGTTGTTACACAGTAACAAGGAGAACAGAAAGTGCAGTGCAATGTCAGTGTATCGATGTTTATCCTGACGTGAAGTCACGTGATGTTAAGTGACTGAGTTCAGGAGTCTGATGGCCTGGGGGAAGAAGCTCCTCCTGAGTCTCTCAGTTTTGGCCATCAGGCTTCGGAAGCGCTTACCAGATGGCAGCAGCGTGAAATGAAGGTTTGCAGGGTGATTAGAGTCCTTGATGATCTTGGTAGCTCTACCTTTGCAGCGTTTGGTGTAGACGTCCTGCAGAGTGTGCTTGTGTTAATGGTGTGCTTACCATCTGTTGATCACAACAATCGCATATGTGAAGCTAATGCACTTTTTGTACGTTGTTTTGCGAGCCGTACCCAACTGTAGATACTATTTCAGGAACTTCAGTCCCCGTGTTTCATTTCAGCTCCCCCAAATATCTGTGATCTAATCTGCCCTTTTAAAATACATGCTTATGTCATCTCTTTCCATGTTTTCCAATGCTAATATTCCAGTGAATCCAAAACAATTCAATTTAAAAAATGAAAAAGTCCCCCTAAGCATGATAAGAGTGTCTGCTCAGTGCCTATAAAAATAAAAATGTCATTCAATATTGCCATGAGAATACTGATGGCAGCCATTTTAGGTAATGAACTGTGATTTGTTTTTTTTAGTGCATCTTTTTTTTAACCACTATGTACACGCCAGCCCTGCTGGTTTTTGCCTTCAGGCTTCAGCATATTACAACATGACCTTTTCATGAGCTTCATCAGTGTAATATCAAAGGTAATGGCAAATATGAAGTCGTCTGGCCTTTGATGTGTGTATATGCATGAACAGTGACCAGATGATTATGATGAAAATCAGTGGCGTGGACTGGTTGTTAGTATGAACTCTGTTTATATGCAGGTGACCCACGTTCAAATCCATCCTGCTGTATTTTATGATAACATACGTTAAGTAAAAGTTGGGGACCAGTAAAAGAAATGAATACTTTTATTCAGCAAGGATGCATTAAATTGATCAAAAGTGTTTGTAAAGACATTCATATGTTCTATTTCAAATAAATGCGGTTCTTTTGACTTTTCTAGTCATTAAACGTATTACGAAAAAAATAAAAAAACTTGTATGTGACACTGAAGACTGGAGTAATGATGCTGAAAATCCAGCTTTTCATAACATGAATAAATTACATTTTACAATAATATTTCACAATATTAAAGTTTTTACTGTATTTTGAATAAATGCTGTGGTAAGCATAAGAGACTTCAACAATACAAAAATCATAGTAATCGGTTTCTATTCACAATAAGTGCAGAATGGCAATTATAAAACATTATTTAATGAAAATGGCAATAAATCTGATGATTGCACACTCTACAACTTTATCTGGGTAATATTGAAATCCAGCACAAAGCAAAAGCTTTGCTGAACTGAAGTCATCTTAAGATTTTCTTGCCGTTTTGATGGCTGGAATAGAAATGTTTTGTCAGATTCCCGACAGAGTAGGTTTGTTTTTGTAAGCTCTTCAGATGGCAGACAATAAAATAAAAGCAAGCATTTATTTGTTATGTTATTTGCACAATTATGCGTCTGCATGTTGGATGTTTAGGGTGAAAGGATTTAATAACTACATCCAGTTTACAAATCACTGCTGCTACTTTTTCATGCATATGATGTCAGTTTCAGATAGGCTATGTAAATTTAAAACATTTATTTATAGCAAATAAACATTTTACTGTATTATGGTAGTTTCCTGTGTAATAATTCGGCAAAAAAAGAGTGTGATTTACATGAACTATGTGCTTTTAAAACTGGGGTCATCCACAGTACCTCTCCGTTCACATGTGTAGTCTGGCTTCAAAGCAAACAGCGTTCATTCGCCTTGCTCTCCCCAGATGTTCAACCATATGTGCAACATCACTAAAGTACAGCTAAAACCTTTGGATTTCACAGTATTAAACCTGTGTCATCCCTAATCTACAGCGCTTCCACTCTGCTGCAGGAGATTACAGCTAATGGACAAACCGCCATCTGTCTGCTAAGAGCTGAAAAATACCACATTCAAACAGATTAAACATACATTTCAACATTTTAAAATGTGACCGTATATATCAGCAGTATATCAGGTAGGACAGTTGTTCAATTCTTATGCTCCCTTAACATGGAAGCTTGTTTCCACCACCACCACCACCACCACAAAAAAAAAAAGAAAGAACAAAAGAAAGAAAAGGATATTGCGACTTTTTATCTCACAATTCAGATTTGTTTCTGTCTTCCCCCCCGTCAGAACTGGACTTTATAACTCGCATTTGACCTATCGGTAAGCCCCTCCCCTCGAACGCAGATGAGCCAATGGCAGTTGAGTATCAGTTGCGCTGGGACCGGAACTCGGACATCTTTAGGTTTCAGCGCCATAGAGAAACATTGGAAGATCCGAAGCTCTCAATGCTTTGATGGTGTTTATGCTACAAAAAATGGTGCTACAAAATGATGTGCCTGGGGTACTATAACTGATTCCAGGTATCCTGAGAGGATTGTCTGGTTGTCATCTGATCCTCTCATTAAATTACGATTAAAGTCCCTGCTAACGTACAAACCGGAATAATTAACTGTTCTCACGCCATGTAACGGTGTACATCTCCACAATCTCCTTGAGACTGGCTCGGGACATCCCTAGTGATTGAATTAATTATTATTTATGTTGACCAAAAATACATTTTACACTTTCAATGTTTCAATATTTGTTTTGTGTAAGTCCACACCAGGCTGTTTAATGCCAGGTTTCAGTTGTGCCAACTTACTACAGTGTGACAATATGCCCCTACATCAGGCAAAAGGTCAAGACTTTTAAGTTAGGTGCAGAATCTGATCTCAATATCCAAAATAAATGGACCCTGAAAGATATTCACTGCAGGAAAATATGTGACAACTAGTCCCGGCCTCAACATTATAAAATTTTTTGAAGGTTATACATATATTACACTCTACCATGAACAGCAGCATTTGACAGTAAACCCTAACCTCCAGCAGTTTACTTGCAATATCAATTAAAGCTCAAATGAAGAATCCTACGACCAGATAAATTATAACAAGTACATTACATGAATTCATAGAGCTGCTGATAATACTGACAGAAGGATTTCAGTGCTTCATTTCCACACCATATCAGCGAAGTGAAGATTGCAAAACAATGAGGACGCAGCTCAGCGTCAGAAGAGACGGTGTTTGAAAGCGAGATCCTTTCACCTCTCTCTATCACACCCAGCCAGAGATAGCAGAAAGGACGTGAGGACAGAGCTTACTGGCCCAGAGGATTGGAGGTCAATGGATCATATGTACCTGGCCTTGCATTACACAGTGATAGATATTTTCATATGTGCTAACCCCTTAGAGCTAAAAAGAAATTGAAATATATGAGATTTATCATGATTTATTTCCATGCTGCCTGTGTAAAACAATTCATCATATCTGTCTGCAATATGCATGGCATATTGTATTATCTTATGTTGCTACTTGTGAATCAGAATTTGATCATGTCCAATTTTTCAGGCTTTATGAATCTGTGTCCTGTGCTTCTCTCCGGGAAAACCAATTCTGAAGCTATAGCCTTTATTTCCATCATCAAAAGATGAGCAGATTCTTTTGCCCTCTAGAAGTGGAGCAAAGCCAATCTTTCTAGTATCTTTTTGACCCCTGTCTCACCCTCAGCCCATCTGCCTGAATGCTTCTCAACTGACCAGAGTGTTTTGGAGTTGCATCACTCCACATGTGCATTAAAAACACACTTTCACAGTTCAGTTGGCTGCAGTTTAACTTCTGCTTCAGCCAGTGTGCTTCTGCAATGGGTGGATACCGTCCAGTGCTACTTCTGCTGAGAATGCTGATTATCCTCAATGATCAGTAAAGGATGATAAATTATCCTACAATTCATGTCCCGCTGTAAATTGCCTCTTTACAGCATTATGTTGCAAAGGAGCATATGTATTCTTTTTAATGGGGATGACTTTCATGTTTGTTCAGGGGTACTGCAGGGAATCTGCCAGGCCACAGGTGCGGGACACTCTGGATGGATGGCCAGTCCTTCACAGGGTCCACACACAAACACACACCCATTCACACCAACGAATAATTTAGTGTCTCCAATTCACCTGTGAACATGTAACGGCCTTCTTGCTGTGAGGCGACAGTGCTACCCACCAAGCCGTCATTCAAGCCTGATGATCCCAGTGTCTCAGCTCGTATCTCTGCCTGCCTTTCACATCTCTGCTCAGATGAAGGATTGCATCTCAGTGCAACTGGGATCTACAACACTAAGTCTAAACAAGATGGAAAGGAACCTAGGGGTAGTGTTTGATTACCAACTGAGCTTTTCCACCCATATTTCAACAACGGCCCATTTGTGCAGGTTCATGCTTTACAACATCAGTAAAATTAGACCCTTCCTGTCAGAATACAGAGCACGGCTCCTTGTTATTTCAAGACTGGACTAGTTCAATGCCAGCACATCTCCCAGCCAGCACTACTAAGGGCCGGATTTACTAAACAGGGCAAATATGCGTGAGAGCGCAGTTCCATTAAAGCTCAGATGGAAGTGGAAAATTCAGAGCGTGATCTACTGATGACGCACAAATTAAAGAAAACAGACACAGTCATATAATGTCCATAATGACTACCATCGACTACAATCTGCCAAGAGCAGCGCAAATTAGCATCTGGTTTAAGACACGCCTTTTTGGGTGGTAAATGATGGCACAAATACCAGTAAAGTGAGTAGTGCAAACCTTAGTAAATCACCTTGCATGATTCAATTAAAGGTGCAATCAGTGATTCTCTACAAAAAACCTTTTTTGACAAGTGTCACTGGCAAAGTTTCTACAAAAAGAACGAGTGTTTGAAAAGGCTACGACGAAAAACGCATGAATCAGAAAAGAGGAAAAACAAGAATTAATATGGGTGTAGCTTTTCCACGATGGAGACAACTGCAAGAGTCAAAGAGTCTGAAAGATGATGCCATGGTTTCAGTATTTCTTCTGGACAGGTAGGTACATGGTATTATTAGATTTTGATTATGTATGTAGTTTGTGAAGCTTTAATTAGCTCAACGACAGCAGCACCCAGAGTCTAATCGGAAACCCTGTCATGCAATAAATATTATTACTATACTACATATATGCTGGTACGGTGGTAATGTGGTCACGACACAAAGTGGAGTGTGTGTGTGTATATATATATATTATCACCTCAGGAAAACTTGCTGCATCTAATTCCATTTTTAAAAAGTTATTTACATTCAATGTTGTAGTACTGTTACTCCTTGTACTGTAAAGTTCTCTCACTTTACAGTACAATGACACATGATGTAATCCAATAACGTTGTCACTTGTCTCGCTTCTGGTCTGTTCGCATTCATGTGTTTTGGGGTGGGACATACACTTTCAATGCTAGCAGGCTAAAGTTAGCATTTCCCAGATGACTGATTGACTGAATACTCTCCTCCCATAAATGTTGTGTCTGAAAGGGAAACTCCTACAAATGCATATGCAATAATGTCAGCCGCAAAAATAACCCTGTCCACGCCTTTCAGCGCTAATTCTTCACTGCGTGTCTTAGTCAATCCTGACAGTAGTTTTTTAACGCCAAAAGGGGGTTTGTGCTGGTGCAAGCTGTTAGTAAATCTGGCCCTAAGCCTCTGCATATGATCCAGAACACGGCAGCACATCGGGTCTTCAATCAGCCAAAGAGAACCCATGTCACACCTCTCCTGATTTCACTCCACTGGCTCCCAGAATCAAATTTAAGGTTTTGACACTGGCTTTCAGGACCGCTACTGGAACAACACCTCTGTACCTTATGTGACTCCTACAAGTATATGCTCCCTCCTGCCAGCTGCGGCCACTGAACGACCAACACCTTGTTGTTCCTTTAGAATAAGGTGCAAAATATAATAAGGTCATGCTCTCTGCTCCTCTCTGGTGGAATGAGCTGCCGTCCTCCATCCGAACTGCTGAGAACATCACATATTTCAAGAATCAGCTAAAGACGTACTTCTTACACAAGCACTTAAGAAACCTACACTCTTAAACCAATGCACTTAAAACGCACACACTTCTATTTTTCCCCCCATTTTTTGGGGGGGGTTTTTTGTTGTTGTTGTTGCAGGAGGTTGTTCGTTTAATAACATAAGCCCTCTTTGGACGGGACTAGATTTCTAAACAACAGTTGCAATTCTTATCACCTGACAACTGTGATTTCATACCGATTCGGACAGAACTAGCATCTCCGGAGGTGGGAGTTTTCTAGACGAAGGCATTACAGAAGGTCATGTGCTATGCTTGCATGCATCACGTATGACGTATATATATATAAATTAGACATACTTTTGTATATTTAAATTTAATTAGACCATTAAAATGGAATCCAGAGAAATTTTAACGAAAAACACAGAATTTGGTCAAAATAAAATGTATTTCATACACTCTAAAAAATGCTGGGTTAAAAACAACCCAAGTTGGGTTGAAAATGGACTAACCCAGCGATTGGGTTGTTTTAACCCAGTAAATGGGTTGTTTTAACCCAGCGGTTGGGTTAAATGTTTGCTTAAAACAACCCAATCACTGGGTTAAAACGACCCAATCGCTGGGTTAGTCCATTTTCAACCCAACTTGGGTTGTTTTTAACCCAGCATTTTGTAGGGCCCTAAAAATGTCAAAATGAATTGTCTAAAAACATGTCAAATAATTAGATTTGCTTATGGATTAATGAAATTTAATTTAACCATTAAAACGGAGTATATATATCATTTTAATTTATTATAAAAACCCTATTTAAGTAAACTTCACGAGTTTATAGCAGTGGCTGTTTATAATAAACATGCATGAGCAGAGAAATCTAGACAAGTATCTTACTCTCACCTGACAGGGTGAGGGTTTACTCTCACCTGATTTGGCTCTGTTTATTGATTGTATGTGTTATTTTTTTTCCATATTGAAACTAAATGAAAGCATGCCAAAGATTGGTGCGCAAACGGTATCTCAGGTAGGTCAAAAACACATGAGAAGAAGCGTTAGAATAATACAAATTCAGCAATCACAGACATTCACGTTCGGACAGGATTCGATTTCCCAGAGGACCATTGAGTTTGCCGAAAAACAGTAGGTAATTTGCCCTGGAATTTTTACAGAGGCTGTGTGAGAAAAACACCGACTTGGCAGAATCAGATGGGATTAAAGTACATCTGTGAAACATGAATTTCTCTAACGTTCCCCTGGAAAACTAGTCCTGTCTGAATAGGGCTATAGTTGACAGAACTTTTGCATACCTGAGCAAAATTAAGTATTTTCTTTTAAATGTCACCATAAAATATCCTCAATCAAAAAAAATTTTCTGAAGTGTTTAGAGTGTGGGCGGCAGTGGCTCAGTGGTTCATGTAGGTTGGCTACAAACCGGAAGGTTGGTGGTTTCATCCCCGGTTCCACCTGACCAGGTGTCCGTGAGCAAGATGCCTAACCCCAGCTGCTCCCGACGACCTGGATGGCGCCTTGCATGGCTGACACCGCCGTCGGTGTGTGAATGAGTGAATGAATGGGTGAACGTGAGGCAATATGTAAAGGCCTTTGGTGGCCATGGTTCTGTTGAAAGCGCTATATAAATGCAGTCCATTTACCAGTTAGAAGTAACTTAAGAGACATCAAGGCAATTCCATGCATGCATTTTTAATGCTTTCCCATAATGGATAAAACATGTTTTTTGGTGGGTTTTTTTAAGACAATTGTTTCAATTGTCCATCATCAATGGACATAAAATGTACCCTAAATTATAGAATGACTCATTACCTCAGTGTAGTGTTGTAGTACTCGAGACTTTTTTGAAAGTCTTGGTCTCGACCACATTTGTACTCGGTCTTGTCTTGGTCTCAGACTTAGAGGACTCAGGATTTTGTGGGATATTACTAAATTAATATCTTCTGGGATATTACTAAATTACCAGTGCATTGCCTGATTTAATTATTAACATCATTAATGTGATCAGATGTAAAACTTCCAGCTTCAGATGCAATCAATAACTTGTTTCTACTTTGTTTTATTTGTGCCGGGTTCAGAAATGAGGGATCGTGTCAAAAATGTCACTATAAATTAATACAAATGCTCACAAAATTCAAGATATTGTTGCAAAAAAAGTATTTGTACGAGATCTGGATTTTTATATTATAACGTGATATAATTAAGCAATATCGCAAGAGAGCTGTTTTCACAAATTTGAGCATGACTGCAAACATGATATTGCTTTTGTGCAAACATTAAATAAAAAAATTAAAACGTTATTCTCAACATTATTTATGCATTTCTGAATTTACCGATTCAGATGCATCTTCTATACCCCCACCAGTGCAAAGATGAATTTTGCTGTTAATGATTTCATTGGATTGGTATAACAGCTCTATGTAGAGTCTTATTCTAATTATGTTTATTGATTAAAAATAAGTCATTTCTCAGGTGGTAATGTGGATCTTTATGAATTTAAGGAGTCTTGGTCTCAACACACATTGATCTTGGTCTCGTTGAGGTTTAAAAACTTTACATTAATTATTATTTTACAGTATGTACAGTACGTAAACGCATTAATACGGTACTATGTCATTGTATCACTTGCTCTCTAAATCATCATTTGTAGAGGTTTAACTACTGTATAACATTTTCTGTTGCATTTGACTCATCCTGCATTCAATTAATTAATCTGCGCTCTGAGTAATCTCTTCTTCTCTTTTATTTTGCCTCTGCCCTCCGTCCCTCTCTGTATGCAGCAGAGCTGTGTGTCTGCTGGATCCTACACTTTGATCTGCAGGAGAGAAAGCAAAAGAGCCTGCTCGCTGAGGGCAAAGTCACACTAACACATTATTCACTCAGTGGCGATAAGGAGGCTTTATGCCATTTTGTCCCAAATGCTTTCATTAACATCACTATTTCCCCCAGCTCCTGTATTCTTTTAGCCGCCAGCATCCACTGCCAAGTCTTTATCTTCTCAGGGACATGTGGGAAAAGCTATCTTGTGTGGGGGGATAAAATGGTGCTATATTAGTCCCATTAGCCCTCATTTGACAATCCAAACTTGGTTGCATGCCAAGTTTGGTACTTTCACACTGAGAATAGTGGAGATACATGATATAGAAACATTGTAGGACTATGAATTCATATCGAAAGTGAAAGAGTCTGGTCTCTTTTAAGTTCTCAGTTTCTCTATGAGCTTAAAGGAAAATCTGAATTTGATGTGAGTAAAATTACAGCAAGATTGATCAAGCCAAACATAGTGACCTTGGACCTTATTTGTGGCTAAAGTTAGATATGGGCGGAGATAGGATATTCAAAATTAAAAACCACGGCCCTGTTTGCCTTATAGAAACCACCACAAGCCTGGCATAAAGGTTTAAATGACTGCTTTGCTTTTGATTAGCTAAATAAGATGACCTAGATATCGCCTGCAGTCGTGCGGCAGAGAGGGCAGCTCAGACACTAATAGGCACTTTCCATAAAAATGGAAAAATTAGGGCCTGAAACTCTTTAAAAAAAAAAAAGGAATTTAGCCAGTTCACTGTCAAAAGTCATTTCGCTGACCTTGTTTCAACTTTTAAAAGGCTGGGTGAATGAGGTGCTTTGCCTTCAAAAAATGTCCATTGTAAATTTAACTAAATATTATATGAGCTATTTTATTTTCTATTTATTTTAATACAAGGTTTGCAACTAATAAGCCAGTTCTTACAATGGCTTACAGGTTTACATGGTAACAGGTTTGAATGGTTGAGCATGACGAATAATGAAAAATTAAAAAAAATCAATAAAAAAAATATTTGAGGCGTTTTCTTTTTTTCTTTTTGAGATAAATGTCAAATTATAAAAAGATCATTTACTTCCAATTGGCCTTTTGAAAGGGTCCGAATGATGTGCCTACTTTGGTGTTGTTTCATTTTTTTTAAATTTAATTCCATACAGTGGCTGCTGTCATTAATTGGATCCCAAATGTCTCAAAAAATATCTCTTTGGCTGAACTTGATTCAGTCATGCACAGTGGTTCCATGTCAGTGAACGAAGTAAAACCCAATAGAATCAACCATGTACAACTAACTGGAATCAATGGTGTTCAATTAACTTGAATGAATGGTTTTAGTTTAACCTAAATAAATGGTTTTCGTTTAAATCAAATTAAATCAAATAATCCTACAATGAATGCCTCCTGTTTAGTCCGGTGATTTACATGATGAAATCACACTTTATGACTTCCGCCTTAATAAACACCTAATTACTGCTAATAACTAACTTCCGGCGGAAAGCCGTACGCAATTCGACTTACGGCAAACCCCTGACGCGATGTATAGAAGCATCGCAAGCGTTGACGCCTCTCTTCTCTTATATCGAAAAAAATCTGCCATTTCTCTTTTTTAGACTTTAATTCATGACCGGTATTTTGTTTTGCGCTATGCTCTGTGCTTCTGCGTTCGTCATGCGTCAAGGGTTACTCTTTCACCGTAAATCGATGCGTACGGCAATACATCTGCCGGAAGTTAGTTATTTTAGTCTGTAACGTTTTAAATATGGATATTTCTCTTACACAAACGCACCACTTTCCTTCAGAAGGCCTTTATTAACCCCACGGAGCCGTGTGGAGCAGTTATATGATGGATAGACGCACTTTTATGGACTTCATAAATGAGACAACAATTCACTGCTATTATAATGCTTGGATTAGCCAGGACTTTTTTAATATGACTCAGATTTTATTCGTCTTAAAGAAGAATGTCATAGGTTGAGGGTGAGTAAATGATGGGCTAATTTTGGGGTGAACTAACCCTTTAAGGGATGTAGAATATGGTCATGCAGAATAAGGCATTAATATGTGCTTTAGAAGTACTAATAAACAGCCAATATCCTAGTAATATGCATGCTAATAAGAAACTAGTTCATAGTGAGAATTGGACCCTAAACTAAAGTGTTACCAACGTTTCGTGTTGGCAGTCCAGAAGTGATGCTGGTTTCATCCAGAGCACGATCATACTTGTTGCTTTATTATTAAAGACACTTGAATTCATGTTAGCAGGTCCTCAACCCAAGCTCAACGCTTCACCATGATAACCCCCAAAACCACTAACATAACACAAACTTTTAAATACCAACATTAGTTATGTTAATTACAGCTATAGTTAAGTAATATTAACCAAGTCTCCATTTTCTCATCTTGCTAAAAAAATGCATAAAATAACACTTTATTTCAACATTTACTCTCCCAATTCAGCCCCGTGCAAGCATGATGGGTTGCATCATCATGCAAGCAAAAGTCCTGTTTGATTGGGTTACTTCATTGAAATGTGTTTATTTATTTATTTTTAAATGAAAACATCAAGTAAAAAAAAAAACTAAAACATTTTAAGTCAATTTAATATGAAGAAATCATATTTTAACCAGAAACCTGATACAATAGTCTTAAATCAAGTGAACATATATATATAAAATATATATATATATATATATATATAGAGAGAGAGATTTTTTTTTTTTTTGAGTGGTAAAAAAAACATTCCTTTGTTTTACTTTTTGTAAGCCACTCATGACAGCACTGTGCAGTTTTCTCAAAGTCTTAATTTGTACTGGGAGCAGAGAGCTGAAGGCTCATCACAAGTATGACAAGCTGGAAAGCCCATGTGAGTGACGTTGTGTAGCTAAAGGACAGCAGCTCATTAGGCTTTTGAAGACAGTTGAAAGAGGGGACTAGACTGTGCAGACCGACCTATTTTTGTGTTTCAGCACTTGAGGTATGAGCCTCCGGTTTGCCGCATCAGCAGATCTGTCACATCCACTGAGAAAGCACTCTGTCTCCAGACAGATCCATGACATTCTCACACGCTAATGAGCCATCCAATCCACAGCTGATTAGTGAAAGCGTTGAGAGGTGTTTCTGCAGAAATCCCATAGAAGACTACCACTCTGACTGCTTAAAGTTCATAAAGAGATCATAAAACTAATCCATATGAATTGAGCAGTTTAATACACATTTTTTTGAAGAGACTTGATCGCTTTATATGATAAACATATTGAATTTTATTCACATATAAACATTCATCAACTCACACATCAGTTGAGGTAAACGAAAGCTCAAGCATGTTCACTTGATGTGTGAGAACCAATGAGGTCTTTGTGTTACGCGGCACGTTTGAGCTTCGGCGACAACCAATGAGGTTCATTCTCGTGTTACGCAGCACGTTTGAGCTTCGGCGAGAACCAATGAGGTTCATTCTCGTGTTACGCAGCACGTTTGAGCTTCGGCGACAACCAATGAGGTTCATTCTCGTGTTACGCAGCACGTTTGAGCTTCGGCGACAACCAATGAGGTTCATTCTCGTGTTACGCAGCACGTTTGAGCTTCAGTACATGAGGGTGAGTAATTCATTAAATCATTTTTATTTTGGGGTGAACTATCCCTTTAATTCAGACTTCGGAAACAACATGATCACTTTGAATGATCATGAACAGAACAAAATGTATGCCTTTATTGCAGACTACATTAAATATAGCGACATGAACCTCGAACATACCAACGCACACTAATGTTCAACAATGTGAAATTCTTTGAAGCTATCTCTACTAAATGATTGACAAAATTAAACTTTTATCACATTTTAAACTTCACATAAAAAATTTCCTAATAATTTAATCACCTCCATCTCATCCAAGATGTTCATGTCTTTCTTTCTTCAGTGGAAAAGAAATTAAGTTAAGAAAAACAGCAGGATTTTTCTTCACATAATGCATTTAAATTGCAATCAACAGTTGAAGGTCCAAATCAATGGAGTTTCAAAGGAAGGGCTTCAGAGGCTCTGCACAATCCCAGTTGAGGAATAGGGTCTCATCTAGCCAAACCATCGGCCATTTTAACCTCAAATGCGCGACTTCTGTGTTGTTATTCTTCACTGCGTATTACGTCATCACGTCGGAAAGGTCACGCCCTTAATGTAGGTGGAAGTACTGACCCAGTGCCGGTTCTCCTCCAACTTTAAAATTGTCCGACATTGTTGCTTTACCTTTATTTTTGTAAAGGGCATTTGATTTGGTCGCTTTAACACTGGATCGGTACTTCCACCTACATCAAGGGCGTGACCTTTCCGACGTGATGACGTAATACGTCGTGAAGAAGCAGAACACAGAAGTCGAGCATTTGAGGTTAAAAAGTATATAAATGTTTACTTTTTTTTAGAAATGGCTAGACCCTATTCCTCTGGGATCATGCAGAACCTCTGAAGCCCTTCCTTTGAAACTGCATTGATTTGGACCTTCAACCGTTGGTTGCAATTGAAATCCGTTATGTGAAGAAAAATCCTGGAAAATCCTTTTTTTTCCTCAAAAAACTTAATTTCTTTTTGACTGAAGAAAGAAAGACATGGACATCTTGGATGAGATGGGGGTGAGTAAATTATCAGGAAATTTTCATTTTGAAGTGAACTAATCCTTTAATGTAAAATTCACCATTTTTATCTTTGGGGAAAACAGTCAAAATATTGATGACTCGTCTTGCACTCTAGAATGAAAGTGTCATCATGGCCCTTCTTTGACACAAACTAAAAGTTATTGACTAAAAAGAAAAAAAAAAACATGTTAATATGTCTTTCCACAAATTTCTTGTTTAAATCAGAAATATGTCATCTCAAGACAGTAAACTGCGATCATCAAGCCAATTTATAGGGTCTTTAAAGGTAAGGATGAGAGCACCCATAGGGTTTAGCTGGCAGGGCTTGGTATGGGCTGGGAAATTGTTCACTGAGAGGGAAAATGACAGTCAGTTTCCTGCTGTCAAGCTATCGGGAAGAAGAGCAGCAAAAACACCCAGGCCAGGACTCATGCTGGCACCAGCAGAAAGAACAGAATGGAGAGAAAAACGCACAGAGCAAGAGAGAGGGAGAAGATGAGAGGTGGGACGCAGGCTAAAAATACAGATGAAAACACACCGTCATTGTGGAGATGGCTGGCTCGTTGGAGATTTTCTCATAGGGTTTGTATTACGGGTTTTGAGGGTGTATGCTATACTTCTATGTGACTTGACCACTGGCATAATTTTATGAGTGTAATAGCCAATTTGGTGGCAACCTGCTGGCACTCAATAACACCCCTTCCTTCTGCACAGTTTACTGGAAGCTTCCATGGAGAAATCCATATTGACTGACACACAAGACTTCAGACTCAGGCCTTGTGTTCATTTCCACTTTAATGAATAAGCAGAGTGTCAGGAGCCGTGCGGTTTACAGGTCTGAATGAGGGGAGAACCTAAAAACTGAGCTAATGGAAATAAAAAATAAGTATGATTGGTGTCCAAGCTGCTGACCTAATGAAGTCTCAGTCGGGCCACTGACATGATTGATTGAGGTAATTTTCCTCCTTTACGAGTGGGTGAAGAGAAACAAGTGTCCTGGAGCAAAATTCATGAGCCACCACAGTGAAATCTGACAGAACATCATCTCTTCAGATGGAAGATTTGTCAATCCACTGGTGAAACAAAAGTGAATGTGATGTGATATATCCCATAGCGTAAGTCTTTCATAAATATCCATTAGAGGAAAAGAAATTTAGTCATACACCTGTCTCATATACCTTATTTTACAGAGAAAATGTAGAACTAAAGTAAGATGTACAAAAAAAACAAACATCTAAATTCACACCTGTGATCAACACATTACAAGTAATGTAATCAGATTACTTTTTTCAAGTAAAGTAACTAGTGCTGTCAAAATGTATGACGCACACGACGCAAAGAAAGATGCACGGCAGTATCGCATTCACAGACAGAGCGCAATTTTTGAGTTCTCTTTCACGCTTGAACGAACAATAACACAGAATTATGTCAAAATGGCAGATTTGTCCCATATTCTCATAAGAGCAGTCTTAAATGAGTTAAATAACGTCTTATATGAACATAAAGAGTTGAGAAAATGAGATGCGCGTGCCATCGCATCAAGTTCGGCAGCGGCAGATCTTAGGCCCCATCTTCACTGCATGGTTCAAGTGACTCAATTCGATTTTTCACTCTCATGTGGCACAGATCGGATATGTGAACGTGTAAGCAGGAAAAAAACGCATGAATTCCGATTGGATTCAGGTCTCACTCATATGTGGTAATAAATCTGATATGATTCGGATACGTGCAATTGCGTCTGCCATGTAAGCGGTCAAATCGGATATTCCCCAGTAAATGCACGACGTACGTCATTGAAAAAGGGACGGAGGCGAATGACGTCAACTCAGGTGGACACGAACTGCGATCACATGACACTAATAGCACGATGGAAGACAAGAGCAATGTTTTGCTGATCTTTAAAGATGTGGAAAGTGCAGAAAGCAAAACGCTGAATTATCATTTCGTCTGCATCCATTGCATATCGTGCCATTTTACTTCCTTTTCCGGGTCAGAACGGATACAGTTATCAAATCGGAATTGTGCATCAAGACCTGCAGTGTAAATGCAGCCTTAAAGTCACAGCAGCCACTAATGATGTCTGTCATTAATGTTAATCAAAGAACAAAGGTAACAGAGAAAATTGAAGTTTTTTATAAATATTAATCTATATTTTATTTATTATTTATGCAATTAAGACATTTTGTAAAGTGTTTGATAACTTAATACACAGAAATGTAATAATATATGAAATGTAATAATTGTAGCGAGATCTAGCCCCAGGGGAAATGTGTTACGATCAAACATGCATAAATTGGCACAGAGGGGAATTTGGATATTAACAGTTGATTATAACGGATTATAACAATTATTAATATCTAGGGCTTGATTCAACTTTTAGAAATTTCTTTGATTCTAGAATTGAATTCAAAGGACGGATAATTGTCCACCAACTATCTCCTTTTTTTAATAACTCTTAAACAATGTTTCTCTGGCCAGGAGAAATATCTTTCTTTTTAATGTGAGAGAGAGAGAGAGGGAGACAAGGAAACGGTGGTATTACCGACACAACCTATTGAGCACAAACAAGAAATCAGTCCAACTTATTGGTATAAGCTCAAAACTTTATAACGACAGCTTAAGGGATACTTGCATATGTTTCCTGCGTGGCTGATCGCGAATTCGTTCGTGTGGGGGAATTCCGCGATCCGGTCCGTGTTTTGAATCTTGCAGGGCGGATCCGTTGGAATCCGCGGGTAGTTCAAATTCGGTTCCTTTGTGTGGTAATGTCCTTTCAAAGATGGCACGCTGGCAATCCGAAAATCCGCGTCGAGGAAGAGTCCAGAGAGGGGGTCAAAAGCAGGGAGTGAAAAAGAGAGGAGCGAAGAGAGAGAGCAAGAAGCGGCAAGAAGAGAGCCGGAAAAACGGAAGAGGGCGAAGAGAGAGAGAGGAGCACTTGTAGGCCTTCTTAAAGGGCCATCACGGGGCACGCCTCTTTTGTCGGAACAGCCAATCAGAGCGAAGGAACTCAGAAGCGGGAAATCTCCCTTTGTATTCGGGTCTCGCCTCATTAACATGTTTATGGCTTTCTTAGGTATGCAGACTTTGGGGTTTTGGTATGCAGACTTTGGGGTTTTGGCATAAAAGAAAGAGTTTGATGCATCATAGTACCACGAAACGCACATAGACGGTCTACAAATTGAGAGACAAAGATTTCGAGACCAAGCATGGGGAGTTTAACTTAAGAGTTAAAGGAACGGCGAGGATTGACGTCATTCTTCCTTAAACATTCACTGGCTATAAGTTTCTAACCTATCAAACACATCTAAAACGGTTATAACAAAAAGCATGCATACATACAGGGAACACAGCACATCTAAAATGAAAAATAACTAAGTTAAAAGTCATATAACCCCCTTTGGGTGTTTTATGGTGTCCGTGGAATGCAGGAGGCATGGTTTGTGTCCTTTTTAGAACCGTTAACCTGTCAGTCTGTAGACTTCACGGCGCCGGTCTTGTTTGATTCATTTTGAATAATCAAAGTATTGGTCCGTTCGATCATTTATGAGCACCGTCCATACGCTACATAATATATAATTATAATGGGTTTATGTAAAGATTGTTTTAAAGTTAATTTAAATTAAAAGTTGTTCTTTTTTAAAGCATAATAAATGTTGAAATTGATATAGCTTTCAATTATACTGTAATGTTGAATGTCTATCATTAATGTTTAAAACAAATAATTTTCATAGAGACATCAGTATCAGTGATACTGGTCTTCATTCATAAGATGCCATTACAACAATTATTTAAAATATACTGTCTTTAAGTTGTTTCTACATTAATTTGGGGAGTAACTGTAAAATTATTACAATATAAAAATATAAAAAAATGTGCGATTAATTGGTACATTTTTAATCGATTGATTGGTTGTTGTGTGTGAACGTGATTATTGTAGATCTAGACTAAATATGAGCATGGGTTTACTCATCTCACTTGCACATAAACAGATTCAGTATTCCTCATAATGAATAAAACCGTGAAATGAACTCAAAATATTACACACACCTGCAATGATTAAAATGTTGAATAATACACTTTATGTATTTAATCTCACTTTATTAACCAATCGTCTTTGCTGCTGACCTTCCATGATCCAATTCAACCATACTAATAAGCAAAAACGACTTTAGATAAACATCACATTTGTGTTTCATTTCACTTTTACTGTGAAAGGCCCATTACATTCCATAACAAGTTACAAAGTAATGCAATTAGTTACTTTTTAGGGAGTAAACCAATATTGTAGCGTATTACTTTTAAAACTTACTTTACAAATAACATTAGTACTTCCTAAATATATATTTTTATGTCTAAATGTATACATATAACAGCTTAAATTGCTCAATTATTGAGGCACGCTTTGCCTCTGATTTGAATTAATGTAACCTAAATGTTGGTCACGAGGAAGCCAGTGATTTACGAACATGTTTCAGTTGTCATTTAGATTGAGTCGTTTCCACCATTTTTTTTTTTTTTTTTGTACAATTTTTGTCTCCCTGGACAAGTAACTTCATAAACCTGCCAATTTTGAAGAGCTGTTCTTCCTCTTCAAAACAGATGATGTATCAACAGGCCTGTCTGAACTTCGGCCTTTTGTTCATATGTGAAGAAACTGCGTGGTGATTTTGTGCATTGAGCACTCAAGGAATATAAATATGAGAAGAATCCATGAAAATAATGTAAACACTTATATAATTTTTTTTAAATTCAAGCCAGATAACTCTTTCCATGCCAGCTTTTTTTTTTAAAGAAGTTGCCAGCTACCATGCATTCTTTTTTTTTATCAACACTTAAATAAGTTGATAAGTTTCATTAAAAAGCTACATTTTGAACAAAAGACAATGTCTGGATCGGATTCAGAGCGATGATCAAAACACAGATGGAGTAGATGGAGTCCATCAACACCCACTTCACAGTCCTAGAGCTCGTCCTGGGTCGACATTTCATTCAGGAACATTAGGCAGTTTTGATTTATATGATGTTTAATGTTGATTATTGAGTTATTTTACATGTGTGTCAGCAATGTTTCAATCACTTGTTTCTGCATTCTCCTCTGTTTTGATCCGGAGATTCTGCACTCTTTCAGACGATGTGTAATAGCGCACCCTACCGTTTAACAGGGAAAATATGGATTGCCAGAAAATTCCATCAATGTCGGGGAAAGAGAAAGCGCCCTATTTTATCTATCTAAGCGAATGGTCTAAAGCACAAGTGCACTTAGGACATTTCCAAATCCACTTTTGCTAGTTTAACAACCGAAAAAATGGTTGGCGCGCCAGGCGCATGATCTAAAAGGGTTGTCTCTATTCTCTTAATGAGTCATGGGTGTGTTTTGGGTGTAACATGCAATAAACCAATCAGAGTGTCATCTCCCATTCCCTTTAAAAGCCAGTTGCACTCGCACCATGGCGGATTCGCTATTTATATGGCGGAATATAGACACCCTAAACCTGATGAGTCAGTTTAAATACATGTGTATACTGGCACGATTGGTCAAATAATTAGCCAATTTCTTTCGTCATTACTGCAAATAGGTAATTCTGACACATGCAATGACTATCCATTATGACATATAGGCATTTTTATCTTTATGTGCACAATAATAATCTTTTACAGTTTAATCCTTTAATTTTTCATATTTAAAAATGTTTGTGTGCTGCTGCACTGTGTGTAATAAGCAGAGTGTACACGTGTTGTGCACCCGCCTATAGGCGCATATTACTAACACACCCTTTAAATAACACAAAACACACTGCTATTGACTTTAGACCAGGTTTGTGTTGGTCAATGGCGCAGTCGTTTTCAATTCCTCAAAATATCAACACGCCAACAATGCACCTGAACACACCTGGCTTTCAGACCAGCATGCCCATGGGTGAAGAGATGGGCACCAGTGCATTTGCTATTTAAACAACGTGGTGCTGGACATGAAAATGAAAACTGTGTCGGGCTGAAACTAGCAAAAAACACTTGTGTCGCGCCTAGCGCCGCATTGCGCCGGATATATGATAGGGCCCTAAAAGTGTGTTAATAAATGCGTTAACCAATGTAAAAAACAAAGCTGTATAATTTAACATGCTTTACACAGTCGCTTTCGACTCAGTGGTTAGTTAGGCAACAAAAAGTGCATGCATATTTTACTCCAAAACATAAATCACCTAATAAACTGCGGCTACATGACCATGACTTCAGCCTTTCTGCATATACTTTCTGCTTTGAGACAGTTCATATTTTATGACAAAATACCCTTACGAAAATTAACCATGGTTTTACTACAAATAAAACCAAAAAAACATGGTTATTGTAGTTAAACCATGGTAACACAAATTAACCATGGTTTTGCTACTCTAACCATAGTTTAACCATGGTATTTGTGGTAAAACTGTGGTTCCCTTTCAGTCGGTCACGTTCGTCGGACGTCACCGACGAATTGGGATCACTTCAGGGAGCCCCTAACAGCTTCGAGATATAGAGAACAGGCCAATGAGAATTGGCGTGCGAGATTTGCATCTCGCGCTCCGCCCGCGTCGCGGGTATAAAGCGGAAGTGAAATGCACGCACGTTTGTCATTCACTTCGGAGCCGAACGGCGTTGATGAAGAGCGAAACGAGAGAGAGAGAGCGAGAGGCCAGAGAGAGAGGAAAACGCGTGTGTTGGCGCCCCCTGCTGCATTAAGAGAAGGAAAAAAAACAACTGCTGTTCTCACAGCAAGAGAGTTGTGAGTGCACACACACGGGCTGCACTATTTCCCGGTGTGTTGCGCGGTCCTCCCTGAGTGCTTCAGCACAAAAAAAAAAAAAAAAAAAAAAGAGCGTTTTTCCTCACAAAAAGAGCTACACGGGTGTGACACTGCGTCTTTTTCGAGATGTCATTCCACCCGTGCGCTACTGGATGCGGTCGTTCCCTGTCACCCGCTGGCGGTCACAATCGCTGTATCACGTGCCTGGGCTTACAGCACGCTGAGGCAGCCTTTGTGGATAGTTCGTGTTCTCACTGTGGGAACATGACTATCGCAGCGGCAGGTCGAGACTCGCCTACATTCGTGAAGGTGGAGTCCCCTACCCATGCCTCGATCTAGCTCTATTCCCCAGAATAGATCTACTCCGACGAATGGCCGGGGTGACCTGAGGATTACGGTTAGGGCAAACCCGCCGAGCGTACCTCCGCAGGCCCCTAACCCCTCACAAGAGCCGCTACCGGTTGAGCTTCCGGAGGGGACCCGCTGGCCCTCCCATGGGCGTCCGGCGGTCTCCTCGGAGCTCCGGCGGAGGAGCAGATGTCGATCGCTGCATCGGAGGGGGAGTTCCAGTCCTCGGAGGATGAAGATTCGGCTGCACTGCCTCCCTCTGGGAGAGTGGCAGCGGTCGAGTCAGACGCCGAGTTGATGGCTATGCTTTCCCGGGCCGCCGAAAGGTCGGGCTTGAGTGGAACCCTCCACCACGTCCTGAACCTTCTAGGTTGGACGATTGGTTTTTCGGGGCGGGCGCTGGTTCTCAGCGCCCCGCCCGGTACGGTACCTTTCTTCCCGGAGGTGCATGAGGAGCTCACCAGGTCGTGGTCGACACCCTTTAGTGTCAGGAACCGACCGGTGGCTCCTCCTCCTCACTACCCTTGACGGGCGGGCAAGCCAGGGTGTACGGGGATCCGCCCGCCGTGGAGCGGGCCGTCGCGATGCAACTGTGTCTGGCGACCGCCTCCAACTGGCGCGGTGACCACGCCTCCCGCCCAAGGCCTGTAAGTTCTCCTCCAGTCTGACTGCGAAGGCTTACAGGTCTTGTGGCCAGGCTGCGTCCGCCTTGCATGCCATGGCGCTGCTTCAGGTGCATCAGGCCCAGGCACTCATGGATATGCACGAGGGTAGCCCTGGCCCAGAGCTCCTCCGGGAGCTCCGGACGGCGACGGACCTCGCCCTCCGCGGCGGCGAAAGTCACCGCCCGTTCCATTGTTCAGGCGATGTCCACTCTAGTGGTCCAGGAGCGGCATCTCTGGCTCAACCTGGCCGACATGAGGGAGACCGATAAGACTCGGTTCCTGGACTCCCCATCTCCCGGCCGGGTTGTTGGCGACGCGGTCGAGAGCTTTGCCCAGCAGTTCTCGGCCGCCCAGAAGCAGACGGAGGCCATAAAATACATCCTGCCCCGGCGGTCAGCTGCTGCCTCCACCCCGCCGCGCCGCAGCACCTCGCCTCTGCTGCGCCGCCGAGGGCGTCCGCCCGCCGCTGCCCCGCTCCGCCCCAGCCTCCACCCGGGCGTCGGCGTGGAGCCGGCCGTGGGAAGGACGTCCAGCCCGCTCAGGCCGCTGCCAAGCCAGGTGGCAAGCGCCGTCGTAAGAGACCCTGAGAAGGGCCACCCAGAGATGGAGGAGACTGCTCTTCGGGAGACGGCCGCAGCACCTCTCCCCCCCCCGGAGGAGGGCCGGGGGGCGATTATTGTGTCATCCTGTTCCGCCGCTAGCCCCAGTGCTAGCGGCACCCAAATTGTCAATAAAAGAGCAGTTTCCGGAATCTCTGGGTGCCAAGAGAGTGCGCTTGGCGGTGTTCGGACGCTTCCATGCCTTGTCACCCTCAGGCGCCTCTTATCGCCAGCAGGGGTGCCGGCTGTGTCTGGGACGCCACCAACGGCCTCCCCACACTCGCGTGCCCCCTCAGCGGAAGCAGGTAAGTGTTGCACAGCACACTCAGACCCCACCTTGGGCCGCTACCATGCCGCCCGTATCGGGTCCCTGCATGCGCCGCGCGCTGCCCGCTGCGGTACGTCTGTGGTGCCGTTGGTCCCGCTTGCACGGTTCCTGGGAGCCTGGCTGGCGCTTCCCAGCCCGTCTCGCTGGCTCATCCGTACTATCAGACTCGGCTATGCGATTCAGTTCGCCCGGCGTCCCCCAAAGTTCAGGGGCGTTCACTTCACCTCCGTGACGAAGGAGAATGCCCCTGTGCTCCAGGCAGAGATCGCAGTCCTACTGGCGAAGGACGCGATAGAGCCGGTCCCTCCAGCCGATATGAAGACCGGCTTCTACAGCCCGTACTTCATTGTGCCCAAGAAAAGCGGCGGGTTACAACCGATCTTGGATCTGCGACTTCTGAACCAGTCCCTTCACAGGCTGCCGTTCAGGATGTTAACGCAGAAACGCATCTTCAGGTGCGTCCGTCCCCAAGATTGGTTTGCAGCGATCGACCTGAAGGACGCGTACTTTCATATCTCGATTCTCCCTCGACACAGACCGTTCCTACGCTTTGCATTCGACGGACGAGCATATCAGTACTAGGTTCTACCCTTCGGGCTGGCCCTGTCGCCCCGTGTCTTCACGAAAGTCACAGAGGCGGCCATTGCTCCCATGAGAGAGCGTGGTGTTCGCATTCTCAACTACCTCGACGACTAGCTGATCCTTGCCCAGTCGCGAGAGCAGTTGTGCGAACACAGGGACATGGTGCTCCGTCACCTTTGCCGGTTGGGGCTTCAGGTCAACTGGGAGAAGAGCAAACTCTGCCCCTCGCAGAGGATCTCTTTCTCGGGATGGAGATAGACTCGTCGCCGGACGGCGCGCCTCACCGAGGAGCGCGCCCAGTCAGTGTTGAACTGCGTGAACTCGTTCGAACGCAGGATAGCGGTACCACTGAAACATTTTCAGAGGCTCCTGGGGCATATGGCGTCAGCAGCCGCAGTAACGCCGCTGGGATTGCTTCATATGAGACCGCTTCAACGCTGGCTCCACGACCGGGTCCCGAGATGGGCGTGGCGCAGCGGAACTCTCCGTGTCCAAGTGACGCCGAGATGCCGCCAAACCTTCAGCCCGTGGTCGGACCCTTCATTTCTACGGGCAGGCGTGCCTCTAGAACAAGTGTCCAGACATGCTGTTGTCTCCACGGATGCCTCATCCATCGGCTGGGGTGCCACGTACAACGGGCTTGCAGTGTCGGGTCT
Source organism: Paracanthobrama guichenoti (assembly GCA_018749465.1). Classification (NCBI taxonomy): domain Eukaryota; kingdom Metazoa; phylum Chordata; class Actinopteri; order Cypriniformes; family Gobionidae; genus Paracanthobrama; species Paracanthobrama guichenoti. The sequence goes on along the minus strand of CM031960.1, from coordinate 10,089,318 downwards.
GTGGACGGGGCCCCAACTGCAATGGCATATCAATTGCCTGGAGTTGTTAGCAGTTCGTCTTGCACTCAGCCGCTTCAAAACGCCGCTCAGAGGCAAGCACGTTCTGGTCCGTACGGACAGCACTGCGGCCGTTGCGTACATCAACAAACAGGGTGGTCTACGCTCCCGTCGCATGTCACAACTCGCCCGCCATCTCCTCCTATGGAGTCAGAAGTATCTGAGGTCGCTTCGTGCCATTCATATTCCGGGCCTGCTCAATCGTGCGGCCGACGAGCTCTCACGACAGCCAGTGCTCCCGGGAGAGTGGAGACTCCATCCCCAGGTGGTCCAGCTGATCTGGAGTCGCTTCGGGGCCGCGCAGGTAGATCTGTTTGCCGCCCCGGACTCCACCCACTGCCTACGCAAATATGCGCTTCCCCCAGTGAGCCTTCTTGCACAAACACTGTGCAAGGTCAGGGAGGACGAGGAGCAGGTCCTGTTGGTCGCCCGCACTGGCCCAACAGGACTTGGTTTTCGAACTAGTGCTCCTCGCGACAGCACCTCCTTGGCCCATTCCTCTGAGGAAGGACCTCCTGACTCAGAGACGGGGCACCCTCTGGCACCTGCGTCCGGACCTCTGGAAACTCCATGTCTGGTCCCTGGACGGGACGCGGAGGTTCTAGGCGGTCTGCCACAAGCTGTGGTAGACACCATTACTTCCGCTAGAGCGCCCTCTACAAGGCACCTCTACGCGTTGAAGTGGAACCTGTTCGTCGAATGGTGCTCTTCTCGCCAAGAAGACCCCCGAAGGTGTTCGGTCAGTTCTGTGCTTTCCTTCCTACAAGACGGGTTGGAGCGAAGGCTGTCTCCCTCCACCCTCAAAGTTTATGTGGCCGCCATCGCCGCCAATCATGACTACGTAGGCGGAAAGTCCCCAGGAAGCACGATCTGATCGTCAGGTTCCTGAGGGGGGCGAGGAGACTGAATCCGCCTCGCCCTCCCTCTATACCCTCTTGGGACCTGTCTCTGGTGCTGACCGCACTGCAGAGGCCTCCCTTTGAGCCTTTGCAGTCAGCTGAGTTAAAAATTCTGTCTCTGAAGACAGTACTCCTGACTGCATTGGCCTCCATCAAGAGGGTAGGGGACCTGCAGGCATTTTCGGTCGACGAATCGTGCCTGGAATTCGGGCCTGGTAACTCTCACGTAATCCTGAGACCCCGGCCTGGATATGTGCCCAAGGTTCCCACCACTCCTTTCCGGGACCAGGTGGTGAGCCTGCAAGCGCTGCCTTTGGAGGAGGCAGACCCAGCCCTAGCTTTTCTCTGTCCCGTCCGCGCTTTGCGGACTTATGTGGACAGAACGCAAAGCTTCAGGACCTCAGAACAGCTCTTCGTCTGTTATGGAGGACAGCAGAAGGGAAAGGCTGTCTCCAAGCAGAGGATGGCCCACTGGATAGTGGATGCCATCGTCTTGGCGTATGAAACCCAAGACGTGCCCTGTCTGCTCAGGTTAAGAGCCCACTCCACCAGGGGTGTAGCTTCTTCCTGGGCGCTGGCTCGTGGCGCCTCGCTGGCAGATATTTGTAGAGCTGCGGGCTGGGCGACACCTAACACGTTCGCTAGGTTCTATAGCCTACGTGTAGAACCGGTATCTTCCTGTGTGCTCACTTCCCATAGTCAGTAACACCGAAGTGCCCGTTCTAAAGTGTCGGCTTGCTGCGCCACTCCCTTCCCCATGGAACGGATACGTGCGCTTATATGCTCCAGTCGAGTTCCCCAGTATGGCGAACCCTGTCGAGTCCTCCGCAACCCTCGGCAGTCGGACGTGGCAGAGCGTCCGACGCCAGGCCTAACGCTCGTATGCATTGGTGGAACTTGTGTTAGGCTGGGTTCCATATGTTGTGACCCCCACGGCGGTCCCATATGTGTATTCTCCACGGTAAGTCTCCCTTCGGCGAGCTCGTGTCTTTCCTCTCTGCCGTCTCAGTGTGGTGTGGACCCCGCCTAAATGGCCGGAGCCACCCCTGGGGCTTCCGTATGTAGCACTGCCCACGGCCAGTCCATACGTGTATTCTCCACATGGTAACTCCCTCCGGGCATGATGTGGCTTCCGCAGCGGCCCCCCGGGGCACGCTTTCCCAGCGTTATCCAATAGTCGGCTGAGTGGGTCTTGCGGAACAGCAGCTGACTCTCCCTGCGTGAATTTCCCCGCCCGGAACATCCGGGGTCTGAGGGGCTTTCCCAGGGCGCTGGAAGTGGTAGCAACTGTCGCGTGTTCCAAAGGGATCCCAATTCGTCGGTGACGTCCGACGTACGTCGAACGTGACCGACTGAAAGGGAACGTCTCGGTTACGTATGGTAACCCTCGTTCCCTGAAGGAGGGAACGGAGACGTACGTCCCGTCGCCACAATTGCTGTACCATCACTGCAGGCCGAGTCAATAGTTCGCTCCTCAGTGAAAAACAAGCGTGCGTGCATTTCACTTCGCTTTATACCCGCGACGCGGGGCGGAGCGCGAGATGCAAATCTCGCACGCCAATTCTCATTGGCCTGTTCTCTATATCTCGAAGCTGTTAGGGGCTCCTGAAGTGATCCCAACCCGTCGGTGGCGTCCGACGACGTCTCCGTTCCCTCCTTCAGGGAACGAGGTTACCATCACGTAACCCGAGACGTTATATAAATGGTAATCAATTAGCCAAAAAACCATGGTTACTAGACTTTTACTACAATAAAACCGTGGTTCTTTTTCATAAGGGTATTGTATGCATGCCATGTACATTCCTCATCATAGAGCTTAGGTGTTTTGTGTAGAAGCACTGAAGATATTTCTGATTATAATTATATCTTAAGAAAAATGCATTTCTATAGTGCAGTAAGAGTACTTCAGAAATAATGTATAGTAGTAGTATTTGATGAAAGTCCTATTCAGGCTTTCATCAACAAAAATAAAAAATAAAATAAAAAAATACACATTATAATTGATTGATCAGAAACATATTACCAGTCAGAAGTCCATATTAAAGAGCTTTTCTCAGAGAAAGAATACAGCATGACATTGTCAAGATCTGTTCATTTTATGGTTAAATACCTCTATTGGAGAGTGACGAGTCAGAATTTCCTTTTGTATGCCAATCACATGCTCTCCATACTGCCCAGAACCTTCTTCAGAGATCATTTACATATTAATAGAAGTTTTTTTTTTCCCATATATGCAGCCTATTTGAAAAGAAAAAAAATGCAAAGACTTCAGTTAGACTTTTAATTTGTCATTTATGTCAGTAGAGAAAATGTGCACACCACTGAGCATTACCCTTAATCTCATCCTTGAGAGTGTGGCTTAGCCAGAAACCATCATGAGTCAGCCATCAAAGGTAAGAGTTATTATTCATCCCCCAGGCATCTTTCCTCCTCAGCTGGACTCAATGCAAAAATAATCAACTAACAAATCAGTCACTTCTAACGAAGGGTTAAATCAGACTGAGCAGAGAATACACGCTGCTAGAGAAAAGCATTTGGATGCAGTAATGGCTACTTGTCCAGCAGGGAATTACATTCCTGACAACAATTAAGCATGTTATTTAGTGCTCGTGTTTGGGCCCAACAGATTTTTGCTCAGAGACAGCAGGGACGAGAAGCCTACACACGCTCAACAAACTGGTGGTGGAAACTGTATGCAAATATTGGCACATTGATACAATAAATGCCAGTTTGTTAGAGGATCTTTAACCCTTCCTCCCCCACCATTGATGGAATTTTCCGGCTTTCACTGTTATACGGTAGAGGGCACTGGTACACATCTTCTGAAAGAGTACAGAATCTCCTGATCAAAACACAGGTGAAAAAAATGCAGAAACAAGCAATACCATATGTAATATGCATATGTAAAATAATGCGGTCTCCAACATTAAACAGCACATAAATCAAAACTGAAATGTCGACCCAGGACGAGCTCTAGGACTGTGAAGCTTTGGGGTTTTGATGGACAATTTTCCAATGCTACACCAGTACAAAAACGTATATCTGTCATAACAACATTTAAAGCCAAGAAGCCATGAATGAGCTATTTAGTTTCATCTCTGTGTTTCTCCAGAACTCTAAATGCAAATACAAATGAATATGTCAGACATCATTCCACACACATTTTTCTATTCACATTGTTCCAGTATTTGTGAAATTCTAATACGAAATTCTAAACCCTAACCACAATATCTATAGGAAAAAACATCACAGTTATGAAGGCCAACAACACAATGTACTAAAAATACTGCACGTGTATCTGAATAAATGGAATGTCACTCATCCTACAGAAATGCTGGAAGGTTAATGCGAGTTAAGGTGAAATGTCAATTTCTTTTCAAAGCAAATCATCGCTTTTATAAGCTGCATAAATACAGTTTGAGAAAGTAATATATATAATGTTCATTATAGGGTGTACACTGTTTCAAGAAAGAATAAATGTGTGCACATATGGAATATTACAAATATATTATCCACTTAAGAGGCAAAATTAAAGTAAAATATTGTTGCATCTGTAATGTACCAGAGTAGGTGGTGTTGGTTTGTCTGGACGGCTTGTAATTAGTGAGCATATGAATCATAATGAATCATTATAAATAATTTATTTTGATCTAGTTATATAAACATAACATGAATGAGCCAAACATGACGGCTCCAGTTACATATAAAATTATTAAATATTAAATATAAAGTATTTAAGACAGTGAATTTCATATTTATGACTATGTTTTTCTGTCTTATTTTAATAGTCATCTGCATGGATGTTGTGTATATATATATATATATATATATATATATATATATATATATACACCGATCAGGCATGACATTATGACCTAATATTGTGTTGGTCCTCCTTTTGCTGCCAAAACAGCCCTGACCCATCAAGGCAAGGACTCCACTGGACCCCTGAAGGTGTGCTGTGGTATCTGGCACCAAGATGTTAGCAGCAGATCCTTTAAGTCCTGTAAGTTGCGAGGTGGGGCCTCCATGGATCGGACTTGTTTGTTCAGCACATCCCACAGATGATCGACTGGATTGAGATCTGGGGAATTTGGAGGTCAAGTCAACACCTCAAAACTCGTTGTTGTGCTCCTCAAATCATTCCTGAAGCATTTGTGCTTTGTGGCAGGAGCATTATCCTGCTGGAAGAGACCACAGCCACCAGGGAATACTGTTTCCATGAAAGGGTGTACATGTTCTGCAACAATGCTTAGGTAGGTGGTATGTGTCAAAGTAACATCCACATGGATGGCAGGACTTTCCCAGCAGAACAGTGCCCAAAGCATCACACTGCCTCCGCCGACTTGCCTTCTCCCCATAGTAAGAAGACCCCCAGTTCTAATGCTCACGTGCCACTGTTGGTGCTTTCGGCGGTGGACAGGGGTCAGCATGGGCACCCTGACTGGTCAGCGGCTATGCCGCCCCATACGCGACAAACTGAGATGCTCTGTGTATTCTGACACCTTTCTATCAGAACCAGCATTAACTTCTTGAGCAATTTGAGCTACAGTAGCTTGTCTGTTTGATCGGACCACATGGGCCAGCCTATTATATTATATTATACACACACACACACAGGGCTAAAGATCATTCTGAATTTTGGATTGTCACTTTAGTTTCTCCATTTCTGACAACCTCATGATAATCAGCACTTGAGACTGTCATCATTAGCGTAATAGGCAATTCAAATGATTTTTGGTTAGATGTAATACTCTCTCTTCTTCTCACATTTCATTTTTCTCTCTTTCTCTTTCCTTAAGTGAGAAAATCAAGACTGCTATATAAACCCTTGACAGCAGACAACAGATAAGATGTGCTTCTATTTGTTTACAATTAAATAATATACACTCACCTAAAGGATTATTAGGAACACCTGTTCAATTTCTCATTAATGCAATTATTTAATCAACCAATCACATGGCAGTTGCTTCAATGCATTTAGGGGTGTGGTCCTGGTCAAGACAATCTCCTGAACTCCAAACTGAATGTCAGAATGGGAAAGAAAGGTGATTTAAGCAATTTTGAGCGTGGCATGGTTGTTGGTGCCAGACGGGCCGGTCTGAGTATTTCACAATCTGCTCAGTTACTGGGATTTTCACGCACAACCATTTCTAGGGTTTACAAAGAATGGTGTGAAAGGGGGAAAAACATCCAGTATGCGGCAGTCCTGTGCGCGAAAATGCCTTGTTGATGCTAGAGGTCAGAGGAGAATGAGCCGACTGATTCAAGCTGATAGAAGAGCAACTTTGACTGAAATAACCACTCGTTACAACCGAGGTATGCAGCAAAGCATTTGTGAAGCCACAACACGCACAACCTTGAGACGGATGGGCTACAACAGCAGAAGACCCCATCGGGTACCACTCATCTAGGAAAGGTAGATTTGTCTACCACAAATAGGAAAAAGAGGCTACAATTTGCACGAGCTCACCAAAATTGGACAGAATTGGACAAAATGTTGCCTGGTCTGATGAGTCTCGATTTCTGTTGAGACATTCAGATGGTAGAGTCAGAATTTGGCGTAAACAGAATGAGAACATGGATCCATCATGCCTTGTTACCACTGTGCAGGCTGGTGGTGGTGGTGTAATGGTGTGGGGGATGTTTTCTTGGCACACTTTAGGCCCCTTAGTGCCAATTGGGCATTGTTTAAATGCCACGGCCTACCTGAGCATTGTTTCTGACCATGTCCATCCCTTTATGACCACCATGTACCCATTCTCTGATGGCTACTTCCAGCAGGATAATGCACCATGTCACAAAGCTTGAATCATTTCAAATTGGTTTCTTGAACATGACAATGAGTTCACTGTACTAAAATGGCCCCCACAGTCACCAGATCTCAACCCAATAGAGCATCTTTGGGATGTGGTTGAACGGGAGCTTCGTGCCCTGGATGTGCATCCCAAAAATCTCCATCAACTGCAAGATGCTATCCTATCAATATGGGCCAACATTTCTAAAGAATGCTTTCAGCACCTTGTTGAATCAATGCCACGTAGAATTAAGGCAGTTCTGAAGGCGAAAGGGGGTCAAACACAGTATTAGTATGGTGTTCCTAATAATCCTTTAGGTGAGTGTAAAACACAGACACACACACAGAGGATCACATTATGGACCATTGCATTGTAAACATCCTCTCTGGAGCGGGTTTGTAAGTCCCTGCATGTCTAATCATTATATAATTCTACCCATTTTAATAATTCAAAGATGTAAATTCTTTGTTTTCCTTAAATCAGTCTATGCACTGAATCTTGTAATGTCTGCTGAGACTATAGTACACTAGTAGGCTTTGCTCAGTCTCAATACTCTGACTGAAATGGTTGTTTGTAAGCCTAAATAAGGGGTTTGTGTGAAATGTATTTACAATTGAACAGCTGGGAGTGCATGTGTGTTTGCTCAGTTGTTTCTATATTGTCCACACATATAAAGGCGAAGAGAAATATAGTGAAACTGTAAACTTCTGATCTCTGACAGATGCCGTCAGACTTTTGTTATCTCTTGTCTGAATTTAAATGAAATGCAGCTTTCCAACATGCTTTTGTTCTTGGTGAAGCTCTTGTTCTAGGGGTTTTGTTTTGATTAAATGATACCCAAGACCCTTAAAGCAGTGACATTTTCAGCTCCTTCTCTGTGATTACATTGTCAGGTTTGTCTGCTGTTGTTTTTCGTCTAGATACAGAGGTCTCGCAGGATCATGTTTTACCAGCTGTGATGCCTCCTATTTGGCGTTTTCAGCTCAATCATTGCACAGCCTTTTTGACATTGTTACATTTTCAAAAAGGAGCCCCTACGGAGGCCCTAAAGGGACATTGTAAAGAAAAAAAAGGAAAAAATGGGAGAAAAAAAGAGAGAAGTCAATTAGGGATGTTCCGAGCTAATCTCAAGGATCGGTATTGGCTATTCTAAGCCTGATCCTTTATATTACATCAGCTGTCATGCTGGTATCAGGGGCACAAAAGACATGATCAGGACATCCCTAATGTTAATGCTTTTGCATTCTCTCGTTCCCCTGAGAAACTTTGCATTGTCTTGCAAAACATTTGAGTTCTTTGCTGGCGAACACAAAGTTTCTCGGGCGTTGAAACATATTCCTCCAATTTCATTTTTTTCATCACCATGTTCTTTTAGGGGCTCCATAGTTTCCATATACAATACCACTGTTCAAAAGTTTGGAGTTGTAAGATTATTTAATGTTTTTGAAAAGGAAAAAAGTCTCAAGCTGCATTTATTTGATATGATCAAAAATACTCCAGCATTACAGTCTTACATGATCCTTCACATGAATTTCCTGATTTGGTGCTCAAGTAACATTTCTGATCATTATCAATGTTGAAAACAGTTGTGTGGACTCCTTGCTATTCGCAGATTAATAGGAAGTTCAAAAGATCAGCATTCATTTGAAATAATAAAGACTTTTGCATTGTCAAACATCACCCACGCCCACTATGATGAGTACCCCCCCAATACAATATTTGTTAAATAACAGTTGTTTAAATAATTTTAACGTAATTACAAAATTATTATAATGTCTCAAATACTAATATATATTTTTACAGTCTACTTTTGGCATAATGCTTGATGAGTTTGATTGACAGCCGTGTTAGGCAGTTAGGTGTCAGGCTGTCTCGCGCCTGTGAGTGTGTGTGCATGAAGTGTGTTAGCCTAATCACTTAGCCTATAATTTGCAGTTGTGTGTTAGATAAACAGCAGTGATGCAAAATTCTATAAAAAGGACTTTTAAAAGCTCGCATTGACGAGGGAGAGAACCCATCCATCAGCCCGCAAGTAACGGTAAGACTTTTCAATTCCAACGCACGTTCATTCTGTAAAGCCGGAAACACATTGTCAGTAGAGATTGTGTCGGGGTAAGGTGTGTGGCATTAAGCTTTGACATAATTTGACTGTCCGCCTTTTGCCGAACTCGCTCTACTTCCTTGTCCCATCACATATCAGAAAGGCTTTTATTTTCAATAAAAATGAATAAAATGTTCAAAAAGTGGAAATAAAGTATCTAACATGTGTTGTAACCGCTGCTCATGTTTTGTACACGCACCTAAAGGATTATTAGGAACACCTGATCAATTTCTCATTAATGCAATTATCTAATCAACCAATCACATGGCAGTTGCTTCAGTGCATTTAGGGGTGTGGTCCTGGTCAAGACAATCTCCTGAACTCCAAACTGAATGTCAGAATGGGAAAGAAAGGTGATTTAAGCAATTTTGAGCGTGGCATGGTTGTTGGCAGACGGCTTTCTGATGGCTACTTCCAGCAGGATAATGCACCATGTCACAAAGCTCGAATCATTTCAAATTGGTTTCTTGAACATGACAATGAGTTCACTGTACTAAAATGGGCCCCACAGTCACCAGATCTCAACCCAATAGAGCATCTTTGGGATGTGGTGGAACGGGAGCTTCGTGCCCTGGATGTGCATCCCACAAATCTCCATCAACTGCAAGATGCTATCCTATCAATATGGGCCAACATTTCTAAAGAATGCTTTCAGCACCTTGTTGAATCAATGCCACGCAGAATTAAGGCAGTTCTGAAGGCGAAAGGGGGTCAAACACAGTATTAGTATGGTGTTCCTGATAATCCTTTAGGTGAGTGTATGTGGACATTGTAGCTACAGTTTGGTGGTAGTTTTACAAGATTTGATAAAGATTTTTTCAATAGGATCAAAGAAAATAAGTTTGAAATGACCTGGATATTGAGTCCGTACGTTATTTTACTTGAAAGCATATGTGTAATTGATGCCCCCATTTATGCATGCATGCCCCCACCACTTTTGCCCAGGCCTGGCCAAAAATATAATTCTGCCACGCCACTGACTCACACATACAGTATATATTCTATATTTAGTATATTATTTCTGCAGTGCTGAGTGCAGCACAGGAATAAATCATTGTTTACAGTCTTTAATGTTTACATCATTCACACTAGTGCTGTCATGTTTGGGTGTTCTCTTTGAGTTATGTGGAGCACAACTCTTCCACTAATGATGTGGGATGGGATTTCGAGTGTCATCATCATTGTATTTTGTGTGTGGAATGTTAAGGACTGCGTATGTCAGGTTGAAATCTTTCATTATAAAATGCATGTCACAGGATGGTTCTTTCCTCTTTTTTTACCCATGAGCGTGTGTTAATGCTGAATTCCTCTCAGATATATTTTCCCAGTATTTATTTATTCTTTCAAGCTCTTCTGCTTCTTTTGCGCATTTCTTTAGTCTGGGTCTCAGCACCTTTAGACTTTGTTCAGTAGCTCCAGAGCGTCAGTTTTTTTCACTTTTAGTTTCTTCTTAGCAGTACCATTCGTCCTTCATCTTTGGTCCTTTTTGCCAGACGGCTGACATTCTTCCTCTAGAGGACACAAATGTTTCAAAGCTTTAAATCTATAGCCAAGCATCTAAAGCTAAGGATTTGTTTATTTTGTTACATTATTCTGTGTTTAGAATAATAATTGATGCTGCTTTTCTTATGTTGGGCCATGTGTGTCTGTTATAATCAGCGTTAAATGGAAAATCTATTTTCTAAATGCATGTTATTGATCTTATTATGAACAATTTTTCAACAGTTTAATTTTTTTTTACCTCAAAATTTTAATTAAAATGTCATATTGATCTACCGATGATTTATGAAATAAAGCATGAAAATTGATATAAAGATGGTACCATAAACGTGCAGCTGCGTTTCCAGTGTTCCTCTCCTCTTATATTATTTCCAATTAGACAAATCTATAATACACTTGTAACAAAGACACAAAACTACTTCAGCGTTAAGCACCAATCTCATTCCTATTGTCCTTCCACAACTCATCTCCTTGAGCTGTGTTTGCAGGTCTATGGAAAAGACATTGTCTCTTCAATAATGCGGCGCCCTAAGCCCAAGGCCGAAGACATTGACAAACCATTACATGTGCCATTACTGGCTCTCATAACTGCCTATTCATCATCCCAATGCCTCGTAATCATCACAAACTGACCCTCCATCCTTCACTCTTGACACAAGAGCCATTCTGATAGAGCCTGGATGGGTTTTACCTCTGTCAGCGCTCTCATGTGCATATGTGTTTTTATGCTTGTCTGCCCTGCTGAAAAAATCCAGTATTAATTCCAAGCTGGTTTATGCTGGTTAGAACTGGTGTAGTGCTGGTCTACCTGTCGTTCTCAAGCTAAACTGAGCTGGTCCACCAGCACTAACCCTTTATTTTTTTTCCAAATTCTGTTTTTCCATTTAAATTTTTCTGGACTCCGTTTTAATGGTTAAATTAAATTTCATTAATCCATAAGCAAGTCTAATTATTTGACATGTTTTTAGACAGGCCCTACACTCTAAAAAAATGCTGGGTTAAAAACAACTCAAGTTGGGTTGAAAATGGACTAACCCAGTGATTGGGTTGTTTTAAGCAAACATTTAACCCAACTGCTGGGTTAAAAAAAAAACCCATTCACTGGGTTAAAACAACCCAATCGCTGGGGTTAGTCAATTTTTAACCCAGCATTTTTTAGAGCGTATGAAATACATTTTATTTTAGTTTTTCGTTAAAATATCTGCTTTCAAATTTCAACTTGTAATTTAATAATAGGGCCCCACACTGAAAAAACTTTTTTTTTTTAAATTATGTAATGTTTAAATATGAGGGGGTTTTTTTTACAGGTGCTTTACTTGTAGAATTAAGAGTTGACAGAAATTTCTATAAAATTACTGGATAATGTCCTGGCAGAAAATTACCAGTAAATTGAAGTGAAAATGATCATCATTTTGTGCCTACAAAATTCCAAGATTAGGGTAAACTTTATAGTTATCAACACAATGTGCCGTAGACTATTGGATATCAATGAAATACGTCGTCAAATTATATTTGAAAGGATTATTGCTTCTTCTATAGACATCAGTGTATATTTAACTATAAATGTTTTTTTTTATAGTACTTATAACATTTAAATACATATAAACATAAAATAAACATTATGGGCCAGATTTAGTAAACAGGGCAAATTCGCATGAGAGCGCAGTTCCATAAAAGCTCAGATGGGAGTGGAAAGTTCAGCGTGTGATCTACTAACGATACGCAAATTAATGAACACAGACGCAACCGAATCATTTCCATAACGACCAACACAATCGACCCGTTAGCGTCAGGTTTCAAGACATGCTTTTTTTTGGGCTGTAAATAAATGGCACAGATGCCAGGAAACCGACTAGCGCAAACCTTAGTAAATCACCTTACCTGATTCATTTACACACAGTTTCAGCCAGTCTCATGTTAATCTTGAGTACTTAGAGTAGTATTGCATCCTTCATATCTCTGAAGTCTCACACACACACACACACGTCGTGTTTCCATGTTTTATGGGGACTTTCCATAGACATAATGGTTTGTATACTATATAAACTATATTTTATCCACCTACCCATCATAGTAAACTTTCTGCATTTTTACATTTTCAAAAAACATCACTTAGTATGATTCATAAGATGTTTTCCTCATGGGGACCAAAAAATGTCCCCACAAGGACAAGGATTTCGGATATTGCCATCTTTGTGGGGACATTTTGTCCCCATTAGGTAGGGTTTACCAGGCCACACACACGTTTGTTTTTGTGAATTGTGGGGACATTCCATAGGCGTAATGGTTTTTATACCGTACAAACCGTATTTTCTATCCCCCTACACTGCCCCAAAAAACTCATTCTGTATGATTTATAAGCCTTTTGAAAAATGGGGACATGGGTAATGTCCTCATAAGTCACCCTCTCCTTGTAATACCTGTGTCATACCCATGTGACCGGGAATAAACACACACTTGCAGAACTCCGTTGCTGCTCCGGAAAAACAAACTGCATCCACTGTTTCCTTAACGCTGGGTTATCTGGGAAGCTGTAGGTTATCTTTCTCTCAACCAGAAACACACTTCTTTACTGACATTGTTGATTCAATGGGATAAAAAAAAAAAATGACAGCACCGCAGACGGCTCCCGTAACTCGAACGAAGCTTGTTGAGGGACGGCTCTTGCTCTCGCTCTGAGTGATGTGTGGTGTGTGTGCACACGCGCTCATCCAGAAGAAGTGCCCATACAAGGAATATTTATAACGTCATACAGGCCTATACTCGGAAAAAAAAACTTTCTAAAACTTGTTTGAATCCTGAAGGAGTGTATTTGGCACAGAAATACTCTGTCTAAATTTTGTCCATGTTTAGCATGAGAATCAACTCTTTAACAGCGTAAATAAGTCAGAATGCATGAAATAGCATTAGACCCCCCCATTTTAAATACTCTCCTCCCATAAGTTTTGCATCTGAAAGGGAAACTTCCTCTAATATGCAATAAGGTCAGCCGCAAATATAACTCTGTCAACAGCTTTCAGCGCTAATTCTTCACTGCGTGTCTGTAGTCAATCCTGACAGTAGTTTTTTAACCCTCTGAAGTCTGATCCGTTTTTGGGCCCTTAAGAAGTTTTGACATGCTCTGACATTTGTGCTTTGTGCCAAAAGAGGGTTTGCGCTGGGGCAAGCAGTTAGTAAATCTGGCCCTATATGGTTGAAAACACTGAACAGTTGCCAGCCAAATGCAAATTTGAATTTATCATTTGATAATGTGATGATGCACTGAACATTCGAATCACGCCGGTGTGATCATATGCTTCAAAGGATTAATTATCAAATTAAAAAAATATGAGCTGATGAGTTGAATCAGGTGCTTTAGATGAGGGAGACATACAAAATGTGCAGTGGTGGGGCAGGTTTGAGAAGCACTGAGCTAGACCAGCATAAACCAGCCTGGATCAACATTCAGCAGGGTTTCAGCTACCCAGAACTACCTTGGCAAAAATCAACTGGAAACCACAAAGAACACCTTAACAACCACCTAAAAACCATCCAGATATATACCAACCGCACTGATTTTCATTTTCAAATCACTCTAACAAAGTCTTCAAAATATAAAAAAGCCCAAAGAAATCTTCAGACTTCAAGTATTTCAAGGCCAGGCTTTGACAAGCAGGTTCGAATGTCCCTATTATGGCTACAAAATAAAACCATTTGTTTTGGTGAAAATCCTACAAGGAGTTGAGTGTACCCATACTGACAGTGCAACCAAACACGAGCATGTCCCCAAGCTTCTATACAAGGTTATAAAAGGTTTGTGTATTGACATTCTGTGCTGTGGATGTAACTCAGTCCCCAGCTCCTGGTGTAATCAATGTACTGCTACTATAAAAAACCAAAAACAAAAGAAGGACAACACACAAGAATTATCAACAGATCAGTACTCTTACTTTTGCAACATCTGTTTCTTACTTGCAAAACCTTCTCAAGCCTGTAGGGACAGTACTACAATTACAAAAGATTAAACAGTTGTGTCTTTTCTTCCCTATCGTGACGTTTATCTGAGTAAAGCGGCTTCTTAAACAAGTTCAAATGTAGGGCGGGACTTGATTGGATCGTTGTGGTTTGCTATTGGTCCATCTCATGCGGGTGACAGGTTGTCCCGCCCTTGTATTATTCCATAAAAAGGAAAAAGAAAAACAATGTCCATTTTGATTTCATCGTAACTTTAAATTGACTGTATCTGTAAGTTTAAGGTGAAAATTATATTTTTTTCTGCCATCTTAAAATCTGATTAACTCAGCTATTTTTCTCACTCTGAATTTTGCCTTTACACATAGCTAAAAAACATTACATTGAGTATTATCCTTCCCTCTAGTCAGTGTCAGACTTGGTTTATGTAGTTGACCCAAGGCACCATTGTTCAGTATGGCGCACTGCCCTGGGCTACAGCTGTCATGGACGCACGCTCCATTTCCCATGGTGCATCTCTCATCTAAATCCTTTCCATTATAATGAAATCTCAAAATAATGCAGAACCACATATGCCACAGCCTACTAACAACAGATGCAATTTTGATGTTTATTCAAAAGGTTGAGTCTTGACCTCTTGCATTATGTATAAAACATGATGCAGTACAGTATCACTATTATATTTAGTCATAACTAAACATTGGTCAGGATTATTCATTAGTTATGTTTCTATACCATCTATGTCCACATCTTAATACAAGTTAATACTAATAACAAGCCTTGTTTACTTTGTCAAATCAGATTCTGACTCACACTGGGAAGGTCTGAAAGCTACGCCAGTGCCACCCTGAAAATACTGCATAACGCCCTTCAGCTGAATGTAACATGCAACTGTTGATCCAAGCGCATGCTTCAGTAGCTTTTCATCTTTTCCACTAAGCCAAGCCAACGTCGGGCAGTCGGCGAGCTTCGGTCAGGCAATTTTTTGCGGTGTGTTTTCCGCACGTTGGCTTTAGTTCAGGGATGCAAACGGGTGAGAACAGAAAGGTGAGAACATTGCGTGGATAGAGAAAACATTCTCTGAGGTCAGGGCACTTTAAAAAAAATAAAATAATAGATTTTCATGCTCTATTATATTCTATTATATAAAATACATTTCTTAGTATCTTTGCACTAATTCTTACAAGTAAGAGGTAACAAAGTTTAGGGCAAAACAACCTTTTATAAAACACAAAAAAAGGATTCAATAGATGTGGGAGCTGAATACATAAAACAAAAACAAGAAGAATGTTGGAAATCATCTTAGCTTCTTTATTAACACTCAAAACTGAAACCTGAACTGGTTCCCACTGGTTACAAATGCATCAATATGGGATACTTTGTACACCACCTCGCAAGTTAAATCCTATTTCTTCTGATGTTTAGCCACCAGAATTTCAAGGGCCCGCTTCCTTTGTTTTGCTGCATGCCTCAGCCTTGCCCGTTTTTCTTCGATGCATTTATTTTCATTAATTTTTATTATTACCTTGTAATGTCACTCTTCACAAAACGAGAAGAAAAAAAAAGATCAGCCTGAATGACACTTCCCCCAAAACACTTTCTCATCGGATCTACGCAAATCTCTTAGGTGACCCATTTTGATCTCAAAAAGGTGAATTCTCACCTAAAGGTGACGAGTTTGCATCCATGTTAGCTGGATGAACCTCGGGTCGCTTTAGGGCCGGGACACACCAAGACAGCTTTGTTGATCCTGGAACAACATTCCAATCAAACAATCAGACTTGAGGGACAAGTTACACATTATGTCAAGTTTACAACCATGGTTGGGTGCTTTGAAACTGGGCTCTATCATACACCCAGTGCAATGCGACGCCAGGCGTGTAGTGGCCTTTAGTATGGCCAATTGAGTCTGGCTGTTGGGAAAAGAGATCACTCTGATCTCTTTTGGCTGTTCAGCTTAGTAAACCAGCATACGAAAAGGTTCATAACAGTGTAATGTTTGGACATTAAGCCCCAGAAAGGACAAACAAGAAAGGGTCAAGCTTAATATGGCATTTATTCAAATTAAAATGTTTAAATTAAAGCTCATCCAGCAAACTTTGTAAATATCACAGAATAATATATATTGTTGGTGCCAGATGGGCCGGTCTGAGTATTTCACAATCTGCTCAGTTACTGGGATTTTCACGCACAACCATTTCTAGGGTTTACAAAGAATGGTGTGAAAAGGGAAAAACATCCAGTATGCGGCAGTCCTGTAGGCGAAAATGCCTTGTTGATGCTAGAGGTCAGAGGAGAATGGGCCGACTGATTCAAGCTGATAGAAGAGCAAGTTTGACTGAAATAACCACTCGTTACAACCGAGGTATGCAGCAAAGCATTTGTGAAGCCACAACACGCACAACCTTGAGGCGGATGGGCTACAACAGCAGAAGACCCCACCGGGTACCACTCATCTCCACTACAAATAGGAAAAAGAGGCTACAAATAGGAAAAAGAGGCTACAATTTGCACGAGCTGACCAAAATTGGACAGTTGAAGACTGGAAAAATGTTGCCTGGTCTGATGAGTGTTGATTTCTGTTGAGACATTCAGATGGTAGAGTCAGAATTTGGCGTAAACAGAATGAGAACATGGATCCATCATGCCTTGTTACCACTGTGCAGGCTGGTGGTGGTGGTGTAATGGTGTGGGGGATGTTTTCTTGGCACACTTTAGGCCCCTTAGTGCCAATTGGGCATCGTTTAAATGCCACGGCCTACCTGAGCATTGTTTCTGACCATGTCCATCCCTTTATGACCACCATGTACCCATTCTCTGATGGCTACTTCCAGCAGGATAATGCACCATGTCACAAAGCTCGAATCATTTCAAATTGGTTTCTTGAACATGACAATGAGTTCACTGTACTAAAATGGCCCCCACAGTCACCAGATCTCAACCCAATAGAGCATCTTTGGGATGTGGTGGAACAGGAGCTTCGTGCCCTGGATGTGCATCCCACAAATCTCCATCAACTGCAAGATGCTATCCTATCAATATGGGCCAACATTTCTAAAGAATGCTTTCAGCACCTTGTTGAATCAATGCCATGCAGAATTAAGGCAGTTCTGAAGGAGAAAGGGGGTCAAATCGCGTGTATGGGAGCATTTTGGCGATGGAAGAAGGGTGGTAGACAAAACTGTAACAGTATGCAGGCACTGTGGCACGAGAAAGCCGTATATAAGTGGAAATACATCGAGCATGGCTACACATCTGAAGCGACACCTGCTGATGCCAGTTTCACACATACTCCGTTTGCAGTTTGTAATCGGTGCGTTTTTTTTTTTTTCCATACCTATGTTAACGGATTACAGCTTTCACACTGCACGCGGTTTCAGTCGGTAAAGTGGCAGCGCATTGTCCGCATTAAAACAAACATGTAACGATGTGAAAATCTAGTCATTCCATCACAGATGCATATAATGTAAAGTCAACACAAGTTTCAAAGTCAACACATGGCTTTTTTGCCTCGGGTAAAGCAAGGAAAACAGCATTTAGGTAAACAGGAGAAATAATGGAGAGTAATAAAACACCCTTTCCTGTGGGTGGAAAAACAAAGTTCTTTATGACCTGCAGGATTTCTTGTAAAAAGATTTAAAAATGAAAGAAAAGACGAGAGTCGGCTGTTTTTGTCTATTGTAATATCTAATTTAAAATGTTTGTTATTTTATGTTTGACTATATAAATATAAAGTAATGAACAGAATAAAACATTGTTTAAATGTAGTGCGTTTAAACATGATATCTATAAAAGCGTGCATAGGCCTACAAAGAGAATTGCAATGCTGACAAGCCATGTTCAGTAACTACTTTTGGATTTTAAATCTGCAGCATGTTGACATCCTAATCTTTTTGAAAAAAATGTTTTGTCATTATAAGCTCAGGCCCATTTTCACATCTCAGGTTGTTTTTCACGTGACACTTTAACAAGTAAAATTTGATTTATTCAGCTGGTTATTTATTTTTGTTAAAGCCATAACCATATAGGTTATGTTAACACCAAAAGTTTTCATGTAATAAATGGAAAGCAAATAAAAATGATCTCCTACCCCTTTTTTTCTGATCCGATCCGTGACTCGTGATCAGTAATGTGATCCGAACCGTGAGTTTTGTGATCCGTTACACCACTATATATATATATATATATATATATATATACACACACACTGTGCATAACAGATTGTGCACCATTCAGAAGTGAATTCCCATTTTCATTAACTAAATGGAAAATTACATTAATTCAAGTCAAATTATGTAATATATGCATTAAGAGCTGGAGGTGAAAACCTTTTAAATTGTATTTAATTTGTCTTCCAGGAAACATGCAAGTGTCTTCTGTAGCTTCTGAAGAGCAGTGCTAAATGCAAAATATTGATATTTAAACAAAATAAGCATTCTGTTCAAAAGTTTTCACCCCCGGCTCTTTCCTCCTGGAGCATCAGTGAACGCCTGAAGCTTTTTTTAATAGTTGTGTTTGAGTCCCTCAGTCGTCCTCAGTGTGAAGAGATGGATCTCAGAATCATACAGTCACAGCCGGAGAGGGATCAAATATGCAAAAGATGCTGGAAAACTGAAGAATGTGCAGGACCTGAAGGATTTTTCTGAAGAACGTTGGGTAGGGTAATTTTTATAAATTCAGCTATTTTTTTGTCTTTGTCTTTTTTAATATCTTATTCAGGACAGTACTAAATAAAAAATAACATGCATTTTGTATGAATTAATATTTTGCAGATTCTGCAAGCAAGGTATATGTTATAATATAATACCATTGTGTATATATATATATATATATATATATATATATATATATATATATATATATATATATATAGCTGTATTTAATCAAATACATTTACATTTATGCTAGTTAATTTATTAAACATGAATAAATGTAAAATAAATGTAAACATTTATTTACATAGAAATTGTGCATAATACTATAATTACATACCATTATATGTTCAACAACACAATTTGTTGAACTGCACTTAATCTATTTTTCTGTCATTCCAATTCATATTCATCATCCTGTGGAGCATGGCCAATTCAATTCAAATTCATCTTATTTGTACATTTTGTTTGTATTCTAAGTGCTCGCTGGTTCCCTCTCTACAGCTGACTGACCTCAGTGCCTGTTGACAATCATCCTCTGTGTCACACTTGAATAATTTCTCGTCTTCTGGGTGAGGCTGCACAAACACTGACTTGTCTTATGCTCTCATGCTGTCAGCGGGTGGTACACCACAAACTAATGTTTATTTAAAATGTCTCGCCATCGTATTACTCCAAGAGCTCTGAATGTTCTCTCACCATTGGGCTGAGCCATCACTTTAAGAGCGGTTTAAACACTCTGTCTGTACATATTTATCCAGATGGCATCGACCCTGTATCCAACAGCACAGCAAACATATCCTTTGCGCATTTAAAATGTGTCAGAAGGTATACAAATCAATTTTAATGTCTGATCGGAGGGCCGGTTTGTTAAATCATTCACTTATTACAATTTAACGGGCACAAATGTATTGACATAAAATCAAATGCATTTCTGACATCAATTCCCATGTGTTCTTATACCATCAGCTGTAAAACAGGATGCTTGATCTCTCCTCTAAATGATTAATTACTTTGAGCTTGAATGACTTTTCCTATACATTATTCATCAGTATATAAATCAGTTGTTTTCAACACAATACAAAGGACTTTGCCAGGCCAGAGTTAGAGGTGACACTGGGACGCATATTTGATCATGCGCTCCAGATTGCACAGAGATCCATCTGTTCAATGTACATGAGCCGATGCCATTGGCCGCATGTCCAAAAGTTTCATATTCAAACACGATTCCAAAATGTTACTAGGCCTTTTGGAACTGAACCCAGATGGAAAAGTACTATGAAGACTCGGTTCTCAAGAGAAGATTGAGAGGCTGTAATAAAATGACATTTAAAGAGTCACATACACTAAGGACAGTGAACAAATATAGAAACTAGATACACTCTAAAAAATGCTGGGTTAAAAACAACCCAAGTTGGGTTGAAAATGGACTAACCCAGCAATTAGGTTGTTTTAACCCAGTAAATGGGTTGTTTTAACCCAGCAGTTGGGTTAAATGTTTGCTTAAAACAACCCAATCGCTGGGTTAGTCCATTTTCAACCCAACTTGGGTTGTTTTTTAGAGTGTACATAGATGTGAGGCATGCTTTATTGTCTCAAATCAAATATAGTCTACCCTCATGTCTGTATGATATTCTGGTGCTAAGATGTTCCTAAGAAGTTGTTATGGTGCTAGTAAATGGAGTCAAAAGAGCCAAGCCCAATGTCTCTCTAATACTCTGAGCCCAAGATATTATCCTCCTTATTCTATTTAAAGGCAGATTCATGTTAATTTTTTTTAGCTTGTTTTAATCCATTAATTCTCTCCTTTACAAGCCGCACACTTTGACATAAAATGTGCACGTATATATGCATTTGGCAAAAACTTTGTTCCAAAGAAATTTACATTGCATTCAAGTTTTACCCTTTTTCAGTTCTTGCTTTCCTTGGGAATAGAACCCATGACCGTGGCATTGCTAGCGCCATGCTCTGCTGTTTAAGCTATACAAATGCCTTTGGATATATCCTACATATCTTTAACCTTTTTGGATCCATATTCATATTACCATTAACAGTGCTATACAGAAATGTGAAAGGAAAAATATGTGAGATGGAGATTTTTAAAAGGGGCAATTCACCCAAAAATGAAAACTCTGTTATCATTTACTCACCCTCATGCTGTTTCCAAAACGGACTGACTTTATTCTGCGAAACACAAAAGAAGACATTTTGAAATTTCCATGTTCCCATTCAGTCGGTCACTCTCGACGCCACGTCGGAGTACCGACGAATAGGAATCTCGCTCGCGAGAGCCAATCTACTTCGAGTGTAACTAAAACGAGCCAATGCACATTGGCATGCAATGATTGCACCAGGTGCTCATGCCACGCTGTGCGGGTATAAATGAGACACAGGTGATTGCATCAAATTAGCATTTTGCTTCGGAGCCGAGTGGTAGATGGTTACGCCAGCTATCACTCCCTACCTCGCAGTGACTGACGCGGAGCCGCCTTTCGGAAGCGATCTCTTCAGTCGGTGTTGGTGTGACGGCACTGCAGCGGGTCGTGTGGTTTCGATCATCTCTCTTTGTTGTTCGTTAGAACGATCACAAGGGCTGTTCTCACAGCTGGTTCGGTGCGCTAGGTGGAGAGCGCTAAAAGCCGTTCCCACGGCTGGTAAGAGCCCTCGTGAGAGAGAGCGCGCACGCCAGGTTGCACTACCCCTGACTGTGTCGCGCACCCTCCCCTGCGTGCTTCAGCACCAAGGAGAGCGCCCTTCTGAAAGAGCTTGCACAGATAGAGCTTGCGTCTTTTTCAAGATGACATTCTATCTGTGTGTTTCTGGATGCGGTGGTTTCCTGTCACCGAGGATGGTCATCAGCGCTGTATCTCGTGTTTGGGCGTTCAGCACGCTGAGGCAGCGCTGGTGGATGAGTCATGTTCTCACTGCGGGAACATGACCATGGAACATGCGGGCGGAGCCCCCGTGCCTCTGCCTCGATCTAACCCTCCTCAGAGGGTTACTCAGGCAGTAGCCCGGCTGATTTGAGGGTTACAGTGAGCGCGTTTCCCCAGGGAACCAACCCCGGGAACCCATCCCTCTCACACTCCGCAGCCAGTAGAGCTGCCATTGGAACGCGGTGGGCCGTCCACGAGATGTGCACCATCCGTATCCTTTGGGGTTCCCCTTGAGGACCAGATGTCCATCGCTGCATCGGAGAGAGGGTCAGAACTCTCTGGAGAGGATGTGTCGGTGCAGGGGGCTCCTCCGGGTAGACCCGCTGTGCCCGATACTGATCCAGAGATTATGGCTATGCTTCCCGGGCCGCCGAGAGAGTCGGGCTCGTGTGGAACCCTCCACCGTGTCCCGAACCCTCAAGGCTGGATGATTGGTTTCTCGGGGTGGCCCGTGCTGGTTCTCAGAGCCCCACCCCGGTGCCTTTTTTCCCGGA
Source organism: Paracanthobrama guichenoti (assembly GCA_018749465.1). Lineage (NCBI taxonomy): Eukaryota > Metazoa > Chordata > Actinopteri > Cypriniformes > Gobionidae > Paracanthobrama > Paracanthobrama guichenoti. The sequence goes on along the minus strand of CM031960.1, from coordinate 10,066,930 downwards.
GGTGCACGAGGAGCTCACAGGGTCGTGGACGGCACCTTTTACTGCCCGAAACCAGCCTAGTGGATCCTCCTCCCTCACCACCCTCGATGGTGGACCTGCAAAGGGATACACGCAGGTTCCTCCCGTGGAACGGGCCGTTGCTATGCAACTGTGCCCTAACTCCACTTCCAGGGGGAACCCGTGTCTTCCCTCCAGGGCCTGTAGGTACTCATCCGATCTGATCGGGAAGGCCTATCAGGCTTGTGGAGAGGCAGGCTCCGCCTTACACGCTATGGCATTGTTGCAGGTCCATCAGGCCCAGGCACTGAAGGCCCTGCACGAGGGTGGTCACGATCCCGCAGTTCTTCAGGAACTGAGAACCGCAACGGACCTCGCGCGTCGCGGCGACGAAGGTTCTGGCGCGGGCCGTGGGTCGTGCGATGTCCACCATGGTGGTCCAGGAACGCCATCTCTGGCTGTGTCTGGCGGACATGAGGGAGACCGACAAAGTCAGGTTCCTTAACTCCCCCGTCTCCCAGACTGGCCTTTTCGGCGACGCGGTCCAGAACTTCGCCCAGCAGTTCTCGGCCGCACAAAAGCAGACTGAGGCGATCAGTCACATCCTGCCACGGCGGTCAGCTGCTGTCTCCACCTCCGCTCCCGCGCCGCAGCAGCAGCCTCCACCCAAGCGGCGTCGTGGAGCCGGGCGCAAGCAGGCCGCCCCGCCCGTCCAGGGGCCTGCCAAGAGGGGTGGCAAGGCCAAGGGCAAGCGCTCCTGAGACGGGCGACCCGGAGATGAGGAGGACTGCTCTTCTGGAGACGGTGACCGCACCGCTCCATCCCCCAGAGGAGGGCCGGGAGGAGAATCTTGTGTACCGTTTTCTTTCTGTTCTGGTACCCAAATTCTCAATAAAAGAGCAGTTTCTTCCATCTCCGGGTCCTCAGGGGGCTCGGAGAGTTGTGGCTGGTCAAACGCTGGACCACACTCATCCTCCTCCTTTGCCAGCAGGCAGCAGTGGACGTCCCCCTCAGGTTCCTGCTGCCCACCTGTGGAATCAGGGAAGTGTGGCACGGCACACTCTCACCTCGCTGCGGGCCGCCTCCACGAGACAGCCGCCCCAGCCCGGTACCTGCATTCCACCGCGCTGCCCCACGGTGGGTACGCCGGTGGTCCCTATGGTCCCGCTTGTACGGTCCCTGGGAGCCTGGCTAGCGCTCCCCGCTCCGTCTCGCTGGCTCATTCGGACCATCAGGCTCGGCTACGCGATTCAGTTCGCCCCGCGCCCCCCCAGGTTCAAGGGCGTCCGCTTCACTTCGGTGAATGCCACAGATGCCCATGTCCTGCGTGCGGAGATCGCTGTCCTGCTGGCGAAGGACGCGATAGAGCCGGTCCCTCCAGCCGATATGAAGACCGGCTTCTACAGCCCGTACTTCATTGTACCCAAGAAAACCGGTGGGTTACGGCCAATCTTGGACCTGCGAGTCCTGAATCGGAGCCTCCACAAGCTACCGTTCAAGATGCTCACGCAGAAACGCATTTTCGAATGCATCCGTCCCCAAGATTGGTTTGCAGCGATCGACCTGAAGGATGCGTACTTTCATGTCTCGATCCTTCCTCGACACAGGCCATTTCTGCGCTTTGCGTTCGAGGGTCGAGCATATCAGTACAAAGTCCTGCCCTTCGGGCTGGCCCTGTCCCCCCGTGTCTTCACGAAAGTCACGGAGGGGGCCCTCGTGCCCATGAGAGAACGGGGCGTTCGCATCCTCAACTATCTCGACGACTGGCTCATTCTAGCACAGTCCAGGGATCAGTTGTGCGAACACAGGGACCTGGTGCTCAGACACCTCAGCCAGTTGGGTCTTCGGGTCAACTGGGAAAAGAGCAAACTCACCCCCGTGCAGAGGATCTCTTTTCTCGGTATGGAGTTGGATTCGTCGAGCGGACAGCGCGCCTCACAGAGGAGGCGTGTCCAGTCGATGCTGAACTGCCTGAACACGTTTCAAGGCAGGATGGCGGTTCCACTGAAACAGTTTCAGAGGCTCCTGGGGCATATGGCAGCCGCGCAGCAGTAACGCCGCTCGGCCTGCTTCATATGAGACCGCTTCAGCATTGGCTACGGCGAGTCCCGAGATGGGCGTGGCAACGCGGCACTCACCGGTGAGCATCACACCGCCTGTCGCCAGTCCTTCAGTCCGTGGTCCGACCCCCTCGTTCCTTCGGGCTGGATTGCCCCTGGAACAGGTGTCCAGGCATGCTGTGGTTTTCATGGATGCCTCCACCACGGGCTGGGAGCCACGTACAACGGGCATGCAGTGTCAGGGGTTTGGGACGGGCCCGCACCTGCATTGGCACATCAATTGCCTCGAGTTGCTAGCAGTACATCTTGCTCTGAGCCGCCTCAAAGGGCGGTTACGGGGCAAAGATGTACTGGTCCGCACGGACAACACTGCGACCGTTGCGTATATCAACCGACAAGGTGGTCTGCGCTCCCGTCGCATGTCGCAACTCGCCCGCCATCTCCTCCTCTGGAGTCAGAAGTGTCTGAGGTCGCCGGGCCATTCATGTACCTGGTGTGCGCAAACGTGTGGTGGCCGACGAGCTCTCACGAGCTGCGCTCCCAGGGGAGTGGCGACTCCACCCCCAGGTGGTTCAGCTGATCTGGAGACAGTTCGGGGTGGCACAGGTCGACCTGTTTGCTTCCCCAGAAACGCCCCACTGCCAGTGGTTCTATTCGCTGACCGAGGGTACACTCGGCACGGATGCCCTTGCGCACAGCTGGCCCCAGGGGCTGCGCAAATATGCGTTTCCCCCAGTGAGCCTACTTGCACAGACACTGTGCAAGGTCTGGGAGGACGAGGAGCAGGTCCTGTTGGTGGCGCCGTACTGGCCCAACCGGACCTGGTTCCCGGAACTTATGCTCCTCGCGACAGCCCCTCCTTGGCCGATTCCTCTGAGGAAGGACCTTCTGACTCAGAGACGGGGCACCCTGTGGCACCCGCGTCCCGTCCAGGAGCCAGACATGAAGCTTCCACAGGTCTGGACGCGGGTGCCACAGGGTGCCACAGGGAGGTTCTAGGTGACTTACCCCAAGAGGTAGTTAACACCATCACTTCGGCACGTGCACTGTCTACAAGACAGGCTTACGCCTCGAAGTGGAACCTGTTCGTCGAGTGGTGTTCTTCTCGCCGAGAAGACCCCCGAAGATGTTCGATCACGTCTGTGCTTTCCTTCCTGCAACAAGGGTTAGAGCATAGGCTGTCCCCCTCCACCCTCAAGATCTATGTTGCTGCTATATCCGCCTATCACGACCACGTAGAAGGTAAGACGGTTGGGAAGCACGACCTGGTCGTCAGGTTCCTTAGGGGGGCGAGACGGTTAAATCCTCCTCGACCCCCCTCCATACCCTCTTGGGATCTTGCTCTGGTGCTCCAGAATGCCCCATTCGAGCCTTTGCAGTCAGCAGAGCTAAAGATTCTGTCTATGAAGACTTTGCTGTTGGCTGCATTGGCCTCCATCAAGAGGGTAGGGGACCTGCAGGCATTTTCGGTCGACGAATCGTGCCTAGAGTTCGGGCCGGGAAATACCCACGTGGTACTAAGGCCCCGGCCTGGCTATGTGCCCAAGGTTCCTACCACTCCCTTCAGGGACCAGGTGGTGAACCTGCAAGCGCTGCCCCCGGAGGAGGCAGACCCAGCCCTAGCTTTGCTCTGTCCCGTCTGCGCTCTGCGGATCTACGTGGATAGAACTCAAAGCTTCAGAACCTCAGATCAGCTCTTTGTCTGTCACGGAGGCCAGCAGAAAGGAAAGGCTGTCTCCAAGCAGAGGATGGCCCACTGGATAGTGGATGCCATCACCTTGGCTTACCAAGCACAAGGTGTGCCCTGTCCGCTCGAGTGCGAGCACACTCTACTAGAAGTGTTGCATCCTCCTGGGCGCTGGCACGTGGCGCCTCGCTGTCAGACATCTGTAGAGCTGCGGGCTGGGCGACACCCAACACGTTCGCTAGATTCTATAGCCTACGTGTAGAGCCGGTCTCCTCCTGTGTTCTCACCTCAAACGGGTAGAAGCACTGAGAGGCCCCGGCTCTTGTCGGCTTGCTGCGCTCCTGCGCTTTTATTCTCCAGAAGCAAACTCTGTGAGTCCTCCATCTCCCTCGGTGTCGGACGTCGCGGGCGTCGGGCATCAGGCCCTTGCCGCTGAATCCTTGAGAACCGGTAATGGGCTGGGCTTATATGAGTGACCCTGCAGGGATCCCATATATTCTTCCACGGTCGCTCCTACGGGAAGCCCGTGTCTTTCCCTTGGGAGAGCCTTCCCGTCACCGGGACTGAGCCCCCTCCTCCCTTGCGGGCTACGGCTCAGCTTTGTACTCCACATAACTCCTCCGGGGTACGATGTGGGCTCCGCAGCGGCCCCTTTTCTAGGGCACGCTTTCCCAGTGTCATCCAATAATCACTGAGCAGGGTCATGCGGAACAGCAGTGGTGGACTTCCTGGTGTGAGCCCCGTCTCATCAGGTAAGAGAGCTCAGGCAGCTCACACTGGGCACTGGAAGGGGGCAGAGGCCATGGCACTTTGGTAGGGATTCCTATTCGTCGGTACTCCGACGTGGCGTCGAGAGTGACCGACTGAATGGGAACGTCTCGGTTACGTATGTAACCCTCGTTCCCTGAAGGAGGGAACGGAGACGCCACACCCCGTCGCCATGTCCTCTGTACCCTGCTGGGGTGCCGGCCTACCTACTCGGCTCCTCAGCAAAAGGCTAATTTGATGCAATCACCTGTGTCTCATTTATACCCGCACAGCGTGGCATGAGCACCTGGTGCAATCATTGCATGCTAATGTGCATTGGCTCGTTTAGTTACACTCGAAGTAGATTGGCTCTCGCGAGCGAGATTCCTATTCGTCGGTACTCCGACGTGGCGTCTCCGTTCCCTCCTTCAGGGAACGAGGGTTACATACGTAACCGAGACGTTTTTGTCCATAAAATGCAAGTCAAAATGACTCAAAACAACATTGGTACACAAAAGAAGCTTTTTTTAATCTCAATTATTTTTTTCCAAAGTAGGGCTGCACCATATTGGAAAAAACTGACTTTGCAATATTTTGTTTTTCTGGGATATATATTGCGATATGAAAACAAATTTCACCAGATGACTCAATTTGGAAAGAATTAATAATTCCAGAGTGATTGGTGTGATTTTGTAGGGAGTGAATCTGTATAGAAAGTAATAAACAAATTACAAGCATAGATAAATACAACAAAACAAAGATACAAATGAAATAAACAGTGCTTCATGTTTTTCCAGGTAAGTCTAACAATATTTAGGTACAGAAATTGAATGACGTAAAATAACACTGAATAGTGTTCACTGTATATCTGAATGTGTATTATTCTTTGATAAAGCAATGCAAGTGATTTTTTTAATTAGCATTTTGTTGTTCGACTAACATTAATGACACAGACAGAATATAAGGTGGCTGTCACTTTAAGACCGAATGCACAGATCCAATACAATCATGGCTCCAGACAGAAGAAAAAAAAAAAGAAAAAAGGAAGAAGCCATTGGCTCCTATAAAGGAACAAAATAGGCGCCAAATTATTTTTTTAAAGTGCCACAAAAGAATAAACCTGTTTTAATTTTGTCATGTGTTGTCACGTCTGCCCTCTTTTTACAGCATCATTTTCATCCATCTTGTGGATGTCCTGGGAACTAAGATTCACTTAAGGTACACTGTAAGAAAAAAAAAAGGTACATTGCTGTCACTGGGGCGGTACCCTAAGGTACAAAACCGAAAACGTACTAACACGCACTCTTAAAGTGCTGATATGAACCTTTAAGGTACTAACGCGCTCTCTTAAAGCGCTGATATGAACCTTTAAGGTACTAACGCGCTCTCTTAAAGTGCTGATATGAACCTTTAAGGTACTAACACGCACTCTTAAAGTGCTGATATGAACCTTTAAGGTACTAACGCGCTCTCTTAAAGCGCTGATATGAACCTTTAAGGTACTAACGCGCTCTCTTAAAGCGCTGAAGCGCTGATATGAACCTTTAAGGTACTAACACGCTCTCTTAAAGCGCTGATATGAACCTTTAAGGTACTAACACGCTCTCTTAAAGCGCTGATATGAACCTTTAAGGTACTAACACGCTCTCTTAAAGTACTGATATGTACCATTTAGGGGTGAGTAAGGTACAAAGATGTACCTTTTCGCTTTTGTACCTTAGGGTACAGTCACCAAGAATTGTTCTTTACACAGAATCTGAACCAGTGTCACAGCAGACCATAATAATGTCGACATCACTTGGCCAATAGTTTGGTGAAAGGCAGATAAAGAGTTTGATCAATTTGGTCAAATGCAGTTATATGGGCTCCTTCCATTCCTTCTCATGTAGACAACAGGTTAAGCAAAAATATAAGGATTAGTGCATATATTTACCAAAATGCCTTTTTCTATAGCTATTTTCTATCTGACTAATGAGTTTATGAGCATTGAATGAGGTAAATTTTACATTACGTGACATAATTGTTCTCAAGCTGTTTTATACAAGCTCTTTCCAATGTTGAAATGTGGATTGAGGCCACATTAAAGAGCGGCAAAATGGCATTTAATGCTTGTATTTCATGATGAAATTAACAAACACATTAAAAGTGACATTAAAGGTGACAAATAAGTACAAATCTTACTGTGATTATAGATGGTTGCGCTACAAATAGGTTCAGGAAGAAACAGCAATGATTAAAAGATATTAAGAATAATAATCCATATCAGTATCAATTAAAAAGGCATGGTTGCTCGATAGACTTTGACATTTTTCATTTTGATATGCGTTTCTGACGCTGTCCCCATGCAAATTTTAGCGCTTAAACCAACGTTTTTTTTCCAGTGCAACTTTGCTGCGCGTCGTCTCATTTTATTACATCAACACAATAAAAGATGTGATGGGCTACTCATCACAGAACATGCAGGTAAAAAAGGCACACAATTTTTAATCATAAAATGTGAATTTATATTGTCACCAATGGCAATCTCAGCAAAAATATCACTCGCAAATTAATATTTTCGGTTGCATTTGTGATCGTTTTAGTCACAGTCTGGAGCCCTAACAATGACACGCATAAACGCATCCATTTTATTTCTCAATTACAAACCCGATTCCAAAAAAGTTGGGACACTGTACAAATTGTGAATAAAAAAGGAATGCAATAATTTACAAATCTCATAAACATATATTTTATTCACAATAGAATATAGATAACATATCAAATGTTGAAAGTGAGACATTTTGAAATGTCATGCCAAATATTGGCTCATTTTGGATTTCATGAGAGCTACACATTCCAAAAAAGTTGGGACAGGGAGCAATAAGAGGCCGGAAAAGTTAAATGTACATATAAGGAACAGCTGGAGGACCAATCTGCAACTTATTAGGTCAATTGGCAACATGATTGGGTATAAAAAGAGCCTCTCAGAGTGGCAGTGTCTCTCAGAAGTCAAGATGGGCAGAGGATCACCAATTCCCCCAATGCTGCGGCCAAACATACTGGAGCAATATCAGAAAGGAGTTTCTCAGAGAAAAACTGCAAAGAGTTTGAAGTTATCATCATCTACAGTGCATAATATCATCCAAAGATTCAGAGAATCTGGAACAATCTCTGTGTGTAAGGGTCAAGGCCGGAAAACCATACTGTATGCCGTGATCTTCAGCCCTTAGACGGCACTGCATCACATACAGGAAAGCTACTGTAATGGAAATCCCAACATGGGCTCAGGAATACTTCCAGAAAACATTGTTGTGAACACAATCCACCGTGCCATTCGCCGTTGCTGGCTAAAACTCTACAGGTCAAAAAAGAAGCCATATCTAAACATGATCCAGAAGCGCAGGCGTTTTCTCTGGGCCAAGGCTCATTTAAAATGGACTGTGGCAAAGTGGAAAACTGTTCTGTGGTCAGACCAATCAAAATTTGAAGTTCTTTTTGGAAAACTGGGACGCCATGTCATCCGGACTAAAGAGGACAAGGGCAACCCAAGTTGTTCTCAGCGCTCAGTTCAGAAGCCTGCATCTCTGATGGGATGGGGTTCATGAGTGCGTGTGGCATGGGCAGCTTACACATCTGGAAAGGCACCATCAATGCTGAAAGGTATATCCAAGTTCTAGAACAACATTTGCTCCCATCCAGACGTCGTCTCTTTCAGGGAAGACCTTGCATTTTCCAACATGACAATGCCAGACCACATACTGCATCAATTACAACATCATGGCTGCGTAGAAGAAGGATCCGGGGACTGAAATGGCCAGACTGCAGTCCAGATCTTTCACCCATAGAAAACATTTGGCGCATCATAAAGAGGAAGATGCCACAAAGAAGACCTAAGACAGTTGAGCAACTAGAAGCCTGTATTAGACAAGAATGGGACAACATTCCTATTCCTAAACTTGAGCAGCTTGTCTCCTCAGTCCCCAGACGTTTGCAGACTGTTAGAAAAAGAAGAGGGGATGCCACACAGTGGGAAACATGGCCTTGTCCCAACTTTTTTGAGATGTGTTGATGCCATGAAATTTAAAATCAACTTATTTTTCCCTTAAAATTATACATTTTCTCAGTTTAAACATTTGATATGTCATCTATGTTGTATTCTGAATCAAATATTGAAATTTGAAACTTCCACATCATTGCATTGTGTGTTTATTCACAATTTGTACAGTGTCCCAACTTTTTTGAAATCGGGTTTGTATTTACGTTCACATAAGCCATAAGCAGCTGTGTTTACGAGGATATTCACAGAAACGGGCATCATTTTGTCTGCTCAAGCACAAATAGATGTGGAAGAGAACAGAATTGTTTGCGTGCTGACTTATGTTAGTGTAACTTATGCTCTATGATTGTTAAACTCTGCAATTAATCTGAGAATCATGTGTGTTTCGAACCGTGGTGCCTGATTCTTACAGATATTATCCCTATCCTGCGATGAGACTAACGTGGATGCGCATATCAATGCTAAAATTATATATGGTGCAGCCAAAGTCATACACGTTTGTTATATGAGGACAAACTATCCCTTTAAATAGTAAAAAATATTTCAAATGTGTGTGTACTTCACTGTGGGTATTAATTCAAAGAACAGCAGTGACAATCTTTATGTATAAAGTAAAGTAAAGTACAGCATCTGTTCTGTCTTATGTACAATGACAAGAGGAAATGTCCAACAAAAAAGGTACACACACACATGCACAGCACCACTAACATCCAATCAATTCATCTACCAAACCTCTTTTTTCCCCTCTTGCTCTTTCTCTCTCCCCCCCCTCCTTCCCTCCCAGCCCACCCTGCTCTGAGCCATAATGGTACATGCCATTAGTGAGCACATCTTGAGCAAGGAGGGGGTCTCTGCCTCGCCGAAGAGGCTACGTTAGAGCCACATAAACACATTCACAGATGTGTCTCCATGCGTTCTGATAGACCGACTGAGCCAAGACCGCCACGCTGAATGAAGACAGAGAAATCAGGAGGAGAGACGGAGGACAACCACCAAGCAAATTACCACAGCATTACTGCAGGGTCTTGCCCACATCCCTCTCTCTCTCTCAGATTGTGGGCTTGAGTGAGAGCACGTCTGACAGGGAAGAGAGGAAAACGGGAGATCTACCGGCAGATTCGTCCTCAAGGCTCTTAATTACAGCCAGTGTTTCCACTTTGATCCAGAAGCCACAGCACAGACAAATCAGGGATGCTTTGACCAAAAACAAAGAAAAAGAAATCAAGAGAGACACACAAAGACAGAGAGTGAGAGATGGAGGGATTTTTTTAATGAATGAAGCATGCAGCAGCATGTGGTGGAAATAGCAGCGTCTACATAAGGTAAGACAAACCTTCTTTGTCTAATCTGTGATAAAGCACAACACAAAGAGGCACAAATATTCTGCGGTGACGAGCAACGACAGAGGCTGAGACTACTGTTTCTCCATCACGACTGAGAGGCGGCTGTGTGGATGAGCCCTGGAGAATAAGCCATGCATATGTTAAGATATACACAGAGATGAGCTTGTGACAGGGACCTGAGGCAAGCCCGAAGAAGAGAATCACTCATAATCCATACAGAGCTCAAAGAGCACTGTGGTGTCGGCTAGAGGGATTCAGTCACTAGCTTGGGAAACAGTCCTTGGAAAACAATCGGTTTTGCTTCAATTGGATCTGTTGACAGTAATGCAGCATAGACTTAAAATGTAGTCATTTTAACAGATTTTTGAAACTCACCACTTTTAGGATATTTAGTCCAGGCCATCTGCAGTTCAGTTTATATTCGGTTGCATTTAGATCAAATAAGTGGCGGTTTAATTTGCATTTCATATCTGCACTGCATTGATAACCGCACAAGTATCATAACAAAAGAGTCAACACTAATGGCTACGGAGCACTGCTATTCCTAATCTACACCTGGGTATTAGTGTTCAGTCATTAACAGCTTAGTTTAGGGCCCCTCCCCCCACCTGACCCAGTGTCAAAACAACCCCGCATGCTGAAAAAACAACCCCGGGAACAATGCACAGCCGGCGTTTAGCAAAAATGTGATGCTAATTAGACTGAGAAAGCTTTAAAATATCTCTGTGCATCCATCGCTCTCTTTTATTGTGTTGAACCCAACTCTGCCAGCTGCTGAAGCAATAACAACCATAGCTAAATATGTAAATCATTACGTAAGAGCAGGAGCGGTGCCGCTCCAGGGCAGGACTATGAAGCCATTAGTAGAGATGTGTAAGCGATGTTATCGGAAAGTACATCTCTATGAGGCTGCATCTGGGAGTTAAGGAACTGGCATTTGAACAGATTGGGCGACTCTTACTGGAAAGTTTAGCTCAATTGAGCCTGTTGTGACTTCAGAGAGGCAAACAATTAACAACTGTGAGATGAGAACAAACGAGAAAGAACATGAAAATTATTTGTCATGGTTATCTCATCCTAAAATGGAGAACTACAAACTTTAGAGCAAAATATTGACAGAAGTTGATGATGTCCTGTCCTTTATTGTTATGAACATCACAGTCAACATGAAACGGCATTCGCAACTCATTTCACTTTCCTAATAAGATGTATTCCCTAGTGAAACAGGGTTTTCAATGGGAGAAATGGGGCACGACTTGATTTTATTGAATTGGGAATTGATTGGATCGTAAAATGCAGGCGTTCATTCCAACACCAGATTAGAGAGACAGACCTGAATGTGATTGTTGAGGACTTTTTCCATCTTGAAACAGCACTGGCAACCGCTTTTAAACAGGCTTTTTAATTGAGCCGTGGATCTCTTTGTATCCTTAAAGGGATAGTTCACCCAAAAATGAAAATTCTGTCATTAATTCCTCAGCCTCATGTCGTTCCAAACCCGTAAGACCTTCATTCATCTTCAGAACACAAATGAAGATATTTTTGATGAAATCTGAGAGCTCTCTGACCCGCCATAGACTGCAATGTAATCACCACTTTCAAGGCCCAGAAAGGTAGTAAAGATGTAGTAAAGGGTAGTAAAATCATTAAAATAGTCCACACGACTACAGTGGTTCAACTTTAATGTTGCCACCAGAATACTTTTTGTGTGCAAAAAAAACGACAATAACGACAATACTGAGCCGGCGTTCTGACGTTGAAACCCGGAAGCACTGCACTGTGTTTACAATGTGAACAGCATCAGAGACTGACGCAGAAGAGAAGTCGTCATTGAATAAAGCCATTATTTTAGTTTTTTTGTTTGTTACTTTTGTTCTTTATAACAAGGCGTTTCCTCAAACGCTCACCATAGTACGATTCTTTGAAACGACTCTGAGTACTCTTAAAAATTTTCTAATTTCACTAAACATTTCCATTTCATTTCGTGATTTTTTTTTTATTAAACATGGACCTTTATTTTCATTTAAAAGTGCTTATTTCTGCTATTGTAGGCTCGTTTTGTAAATAAGCAATTAATTTAGACAAGCTCAAACTGTGTGCCGGTACAGACGTACATGCTTGGCCAGATTCGCCTCAAAGTCACGCATTTTCGGAAGCGGATCTGCACGGAAAGTTACAAAAAATGCTGTGCACACAGCCATGCAAAATGGGGTTGTGCGTACCCAATGCCACAATGATGTAATTTTTGCCACGCGCACCCAAGCGAACTTGTGGCAGACATGTCGAGTATACGTAAATCAGCCTTAATGCAGAGCTAGGCTTACGCTCAAGTGACGCTGCAGTTATAAACAAACACGAAAGTTTTTTATTTGCATGTACGTTTTAAAGCCTTGCCTTTCACAGTCTGTGAACTAAGCCCATCTGTGACACCAGGCCTATAGTAAGCTATGCTACCAGGTAAACTTTGCTGTTCTCTCTCTCGCTCTGTCTCTCTCTGTCTCTCTCGAGGGCTCTAAACCCTCTCAAACATTTTTAGCCAGCTCTATGTGGTGTCAGCACATAGCATTGATGGCTTTATTTCACCTTCAACATTATTAAAGACTCACAAACAGAATATTCATACTATATATTCAGCACAGTAAGCTATAAAAGCCCTGCATGACCTGCCATAACTCTGAGCGCTCAAGAGAACAGAGGGGACAGAAACAAATAATACAGCCAACAATATCATGCAACTCCTCGGATAAATCAGTGCGGTTGCAGGGAATTCTGGATTAGGCAGATTCCAAAAATATTTTGAAGTCCTGTGGGTAAAATTCATAGCGTTTCTGCTGAAAACAGTTCTGACGTTGGCATTTGAAAGCACGCTAGGCCGGGGCCGCTGGCTGTAGGCACTCTTGCCCTCCCTCTCACACACTCGCACAAGTTCACACACTCAACCTCTTTCGCTCACATGTGAACAATTTGTTCATGGCGCAGACAAGCACTCTAATTCAACCTGCAAGTGTTTCGCTTCTTTCACAGGAGAACCCGCACTGTTTTCACATGTGCCACACAGGCTAGGTTAGTTCGTTGGGGGAGTGTAAGCTCTCAAAAGACTGTAAAGCGATTCACAACGCCATCTGAATCTCCATGCCATGAATATTACGCTGTGTATTGACACTACCATGGCTGTATTATTCATTCATCGCCGACGCTGCCACAGAGAGTTACGCACCGCTATGGCCAGATCAGCACTTTACCAGTTCGCGGTACCCATAGCTCTTTCTCAATGGACGGCTAATGAACAGCTGAGAAACAGAATAAGAAAAGAGGAAGAGAGGAAAAGGCAGGAAAACAGATTGCCAGGCCTCAGGCTGGGCTGTTATTCTACCTTCTTGAATTCAGCACCGCGGGGCTTTGAGCTTGTGTTTGGCTGCCATCTCTGGCCCACTTTAGTTGTGCCGCCGTAGACACACACACAAACACACTCCCATTACAGAACCATGACACCCCCAGGGACAGCAGCTGTTACCCCCGGAAGAGCTCAGCTCATAGTAGCAGAAGGGCTAAGAAGCTAAAGTGAGGATGCCAGGCCATATTTCCTCAGCGGGGTCTCATGTGGCCGCCCACCCTCCGTGTGCCAAACAACTTCATCCATTCATACCGTATGTGGCTCACCTTTTTCTTAATGATTACTGGCAGCTGTACAGAAACGGCACAATCCTATTATGCTGAGTCCTGATATGCTTGTGAAGAGAAGGTACACTTCACTGACCACCATCATAAGATGACTGACATGCATTCTCGACTCCTTTCTGAAGCACATGGGTGGCAGAGGTCCAGGACCATGCTGTTCACACGCCTCACGTGTGTTTGACAAAAGCAAATGGGTTATTCAGTTTCGGAGGCAAGAGACATAACAAAAGCAACTTGTATTTCATTTTAATAGTCTACCATCGCTTGTGTTAAAGGGATCGCTGACCCAAAAAAAAATAACATTCTGACATCATTCACTCTCCTCCATGGCGTTCAAAACCTTTCTTTGTGGAACACACAAAAAAAGATATTTCAATGAATATTTTTGTGAATACAACCAAAGTCTCTTTTGTGGCATTTTACTCAGAGGCCATGTTTGAAACGGCTATTTCAGTCATGCAAGTACATGCAAGCAAACATCAAATTCTCCAAAGCTGTTCACCAAGCTTACGACTAAATTTCTTGCTTGAAATCACCACTGAAATCTGACAACAACTGTCTCATAAATGTTGTTTCTTATGCTCAAATAGTGTTAAAAAGCTTATTTTTCCAGCTAGATCCACCAATGTGTGTGTGCAGTCCAAAGCACGCGTCTCAGAACACTGAATGTTTCTATCGCAACTGGATCTCTTAAAGGCACCTGCAGTGACGCGATTACTTTCAGTGATTGGCTCTTTCCCAGCAAGCAATAGCCATCATTTTACCATCTCGGTTAACTTTAGACCCGATATAGTCCAGCTATGAGTAACGCACTTCTAGCCAAAATAACCTTGAATTTGGTTACATGTCGTTTATGCCTAAATAACTTGTGAGATGTATGATATTCCATCATGTAAGCAAAGTCAACAGTGATTATAAGGTGTTTGGTTTCATTTCTTTGACATGTTCATGTTCTAGATGACTAGTCTATCCTTGAGCTATGATTAGACGTCTATTAGACTTTCACTGACAGCCACAATTTTGCCTTGTTTTAGCCTAGACGTCAGGGCTGTGATTGGACGGCTATTAGACATTGCTGGGTTTATTCAGAAGGCAGGATTTATCATATTGCGTGTTGAACTTTCTCCCATTAATTGTCTCTGTAAGCAATGAGACATTTTTCAAAATATCTTCATTGTGTTCCACAGAAAAAAGTCACGCGTTGGTCACGGTCATGGTTTGGCCACCAGTTTAAATGTCATTATGCAAATGTAATATCTTTTGTGTTCTGCAGAAAAAAGAAAGCCAGAGATTTAGAGAACTAAATTTATTTTATTTTCCAATGAATGAATGTACCTTATATGCTTACTAAATAAAGCTTTAACAAGTTACCTTATATTTCATTCATTTCTGAAAGCATTTTAATTCTCTTTAACAACTATTTAATAACTCATATCCCCTGACCAGTACATCATTTACACAATAAGAACTTTTCCCACAATTTAAGTATTTACCACTTAAAGGTGCACTATGTAACATTTTTTGCAGTAAAATATCCAAAATCCACTAGGCCAGTGTTATATATTTTGTTCAATTGAGTACTTACAATATCCCAAATGTTTCCAATTATTTGTAAATCATGAGAAAATTGCTATTTTAACTGATGAACCGTGACGTGTGACGGAGTCGCCTGTCAATTGCGTCATGTCTTATTTTGCAGAAACGCTTTACTCACTGCAGTGTGAACAAGTGTCATAGCAGCCGCGAGTGAACGCACAGAGTAACGTCATAACATCATTCTCAACACACTCAGATGTGTCTAATATGATAAACAGAGCTGCGTTCCCTCATACTCATGACCGGAGAAGCAGAAATGGCGTCGGCGACTGTGGAATAATAAAAGTCCCGCTGCCCGTGAGGCGTGTGTTGCGTTCATCTGATTAACAATTGCTCCAGCGGCCTCGCTCAGCTCCACAACACTCGGGCCTGCTCTGCTTCACACTACAGTAACGTTAATAAATCACATCATGAACATGATTTCTGCCCGAGTCCTGTCCCGATTCTTCCCCACCGGCTGTGAGGCGTCATCAAACTATGCCTTTGTTTTGAATAGGCAACCTCTAGCGGACGGAAAAGTTACATAGTGCACCTTTAAATGCAAAGCATTTTTTGCTAATTCCTCAGTCAGCACAGCTCCAAGCTGGAAAAATATTACCAAACCATGCTTACCAAGAAAAGGCAAAATTAGGGGCTGTTTGCACAACACCATTTTCAACTAAAAACAGAAATCTTTTTATGAGTTTTGGCTGTTCACTTGCATGACAACGGCGTTTTGGGGGCCTGAAAATGCACGCTTTTGAAATGGTTTGAAAACTATACCGTTATCGTCTCTGTGTAAACCACAAAAACGCAAATATGTGAAAACGGTGACGTCATGCGCATGGTCAGGCGCGCAGTGTTTCTTTACAAAGTGACATCGCCATCTACCGGCATGGCAGCAGAATACAGCATTTTTTTGTTGTTTTCTCTGCTTTCGCGGATGGTTTTGACAACAGTCGTCTGTACGTGGAAAACGCTGAGGGAAAAACCTTTCCGTTTTTAGTACATCGTTTTCGCGCAAGTATTCCTTTAGTCGGGAGCAGCTCATACGGGTCATGTTCATGCTTTCAAAAACAGCTAGGAGTAATGCTCAGAACAGATGCTCTAACAGCAGCTGAGTTTGAACTCTGAAGAAATATAAATAAATTACGACCAAAGATTTCTGTACATATGTACAATAAACAAAATAAATAATTTGCGCACATTTTTACTGAGAGGGGAAATGTTCACAGTCCTCATCCTGTCTATTCTCATTCTCTTGCTGAATAGGCTGAATCATATAAATGTCTGTAAAGACACTGTGTACTTTACAGCGTACTTGATGAGAATGCAAAAGGAGCAGCAATAGCCACGAGGGGATAACAAGCAAATGACCTTTAAAAACAATAAAGTCTCCCTTTAGTAAATCTAATTCAGCTAAGTATCTGTCCTCCGTGCCCATCCTCTGGAACAGCAGTAACACGGAGATGCCGTCTGGCATCAGACCCCAGTCCCTCAACAGCAGCTGCTGTGCTCACGATACCAGCCCTGTGAAACATCTGAGACCAATCAGATTTTCTAATCCTTTGGATTCACTATAACGTGACCATGACCGTTTCATCTCTGGACACCAAGTGCATTCATATTTAATTTGAGTCTTCAATAATGTCCTTCTTACAGTATGAAACAGGATTGATACAGCAGAGCATCTGGCCTTAATGATTTGGCTTCTGTTTGGGGAACTCAGACTGTCACAGACTGGGTTATTAACAGAACATTGTATTGTACTATGTCTACTCTTTAAACACTTATGATAGAAATGTAACACTATGGTAACATCTTTCTTACTTGTACACGTCCCTCCGTTTGGCCTAAAACACGGTGCTCATCCAGTTTGAAATGGTCACTACAAACACTTTTTCAGATTGTCCATCACAGCGTTTTCTCCATATTTCCAATTCTTTTCAGCCTTTATCCAATGCCTACATCGCTCTGGATCCTTCACTGGAAACCGACAGTAACTCACTCCCACTCTTTGAATTCTTGCACTCGGGAACAATACAAGTCGACACCATTACGACTAAAAGTTTGCTAAGCAGTATTTCCTACTGAAGCAAGGCAGTATTTAAGGGCGTGGCATACTTTCTGACGATATCAATAAACCCCGCCCTCAAGACTGATTGACAGTTGACTGGGTTAGGCATCGGAAATGCCAGTGCAAAGGGGTTTGTGATTCCAACTGAATTTTGTGAGGGTTGTGGCAGGATGCGGAGGAAGTGAAATAGCAAATGGGTGATTTTCTATTGCTATTCCAAAATGGCAGGGTCATAACTTATAAGACATCGGAAATGCAATTGCAAACAGACTTTGTGTTTTCATTTGAAATTTGGCAGACATGTTACATAGACGGAAAAGAAAATCCAAACGCAACTGCAAATCACGCATTTGTGTTTCCATTATGTCACAATATATGCATGCACAAATTGAAAATGCTATTGCAAATTCAATTTGCAATTCCTTTTGAATATTGTCTGAAATATCATTCCATAGAAACTGTTCAGCCTTTTATGTTTAAACCGGAGTCGGACAATGATGGAGAGACTCAAGAAGAAGTGACAACATGCAGAATGAGACAGGACGTTTCTAAATGGTTAGTTGATGAATTTATCTTCAAGTCATTGATTAGCATATTCTGTCATTATAATCTATAAATCGCTCATGTGGGCACTGTTTTAAGATGCACAGAGCCAGAGAATATCTGCTGCATGAAGAGATAACATTTATAGTTTAGTTTAATTACAGTTATAACTTAAGTTGTCATCTTGCTTTTATGACGTGCTATTGCATTTGTGTTCGTACTGTATTGCAATAAATGTGAAAAGACGGATGACAGCTTGAGCAGACTCCCAAACGTGCTTGACTACAACTCTTCCTCTTCTCAACATGGCCTTTGTTGCGTGTTCCCGGGGTGGGGTTTATGTAAATTTTAGTGTTTGTGATGTCACTAATTCATGAAGCTCGTTGTAGTACCTACCAGCCGTTTGTTGTAGCCCTTGAAAAGTGATTTCTGTAAAAGTAAATATCTCCCTTTGCTTTGAACTTTGAGCGTCGTAACTTTGCAGATGTTGTTTATGCTCAAACAGCAACATTACACACTAACTAAAGTTAAAAAGTGAAATCATAATCAAGATTTAATGTGACCCCTATCTAACTATTAATAAGCAGTAATTAGAAGTTTATTGAGGCAAAAGTCAAAAGTTAGTTAATAATGAGAATTGGACCCTAAACTAAAGTGTGACCAAATAAAAAACTGTTGTCACATGCTTCTTGCCATATATGGCGTATTGCATGTAATTATGTTTAATTAGTAATAATAATAAATATTTGATTAAAATGTATCCCAAATAAAATATGTTCTCATTATCCTTGTGAGATGTAATTGACTTAATACTATTTAAAAAAATATTATTCAAGAAATTTGCATTGATTTGATTAATCGTGGCCTTACGAGTGCCATCAGTAATGCTTGCTAATTAACACTTGTTATGTTTTCTTATCTCTGTACAATGTAACTATATAACAATGCAACAAATCAGCCTTTTAAAACATATTCATAACTGTGCAGCAGCACCACTTGAACTGCAGAAAGAGGTTTGTGTTTGTCATCAGGTTGTTATTGTAGTAGTTTCACTAATGACCTGCTAGTTAAAGTAGTTACAGATAGCCTCTTTAAAAGCTATTGTGTGCTGTCAAGCATGCTGTTAGAAATCACTGCTCATCTTTTGTGATAATCTGGCTAGAACATTGCAGATCACATCAGCGTCAACAGGCGTGCGGATGCGACACTGTGCTGCTCTCAGCTGCCTCTGGGTTTTGTTTTCGCTGAGCAGGACTCGTGACCTGTAACAGACCTTGCATGTATCTGACAGATAAACTGATGAAACCAGATAGAATTTTGTATGTTAACGATTTTAACAAGATATTAAACCAGAGTTTAAACACGGCTACATCAATATGACGACACTATATTCTTGCCTTGGGCTTTAATTATCAGGTTAAAAATGGATTTGGTCAACCTCAACCTCCTTAGCCTTGAATTAAATCATGCTCGTTCACTTTGAGGTAGGGGCTCAATTACCATTTGAGCTACTAAAATGTGAATATGAAAAAAAAAACACAGGATACTCTATGCATTATGAATAACCCATGGGCAATTTGGTCTTTAATGCAGGTTAATGTAAGTTCTATATCTGCTTGCCAAAATTGATCCAGTTGTGGTCACTGTAATTTTCCATCTTGGCTAATTGGAAAACCATCACTGGGGTGTAAGCAAACTGTATGAAACCTTTGAAAGAGATCGATCGATCGATCGATCGGTCTGTCTGTCTGTCTGTCTGTCTGTCAATCATTCTGTCTGTCTGTCTATCTATCTATCATTCTGTCTGTCTATCTATCTATCGTTCTGTCTGTCTGTCTATCTATCTATCATTCTGTCTGTCTGTCTATCTATCTATCGTTCTGTCTGTCTGTCTAGCTATCTATCGTTCTGTCTGTCTGTCTGTCTGTCTATCTATCTATCATTCTGTCTGTCTGTCTGTCTGTCTATCTATCTATCATTCTGTCTGTCTGTCTATCTATCTATCGTTCTGTCTGTCTGTCTGTCTATCTATCTATCGTTCTGTCTGTCTGTCTGTCTATCTATCTATCATTCTGTCTGTCTGTCTGTGTATCTATCTATCGTTCTGTCTGTCTGTCTGTCTATCTATCTATCGCTCTGTCTGTCTGTCTGTCTGTCTGTCTGTCTGTCTGTCTATCTGTCTGTCTGTCTGTCTGTCTATCATTCTGTCTGTCTGTCTGTCTATCTATCATTCTGTCTGTCTGTCTGTCTATCTATCTATCATTCTGTCTGTCTGTCTATCTATCATTCTGTCTGTCTGTCTATCTATCTATCATTCTGTCTGTCTGTCTATCTATCTATCGTTCTGTCTGTCTATCTATCTATCATTCTGTCTGTCTGTCTGTCTATCTATCTATCTATCGTTCTGTCTGTCTGTCTGTCTGTCTATCTGTCTATCTATCTATCTGCCCATCATCTGTCTGTCTGGCTATATTCCATCCATCCATCCAGCCGTCTGTCTGTCTGTCTATCCATCATCTGTCTGTCTGTCTGTCCATCATCTGTCTGTCTGTCTGTCTGTCTGTACATCATCTGTCTGTCTGTCCATCCATCTGTCTGTCTGTCCATCATCTGTCTGTCTGGCTATATTCCATCCATCCATCCAGCCGTCTGTCTGTCTGTCTATCCATCATCTGTCTGTCTGTCTGTCCATCATCTGTCTGTCTGTCTGTCTGTACATCATCTGTCTGTCTGTCTGTCCATCCATCCATCTGTCTGTCCATCATCTGTCTGTCTGTCTGTCCGTCCATCATCTGTCTGTCTGGCTATCATCCATCTATCTATCCATCTATCCATCCATCTATCTATCTGTCCGTCCATCTATCTGTCCATCATCTGTCTGTCTGTCTGTCCATCATCTGTCTGTCTGGCTATCATCCATCCATCCATCCATCTATCTATCTGTCTGTCCATCTATCTGTCTGTTCATCTGTCTGTCTGTCCATCATCTGTCTATCCGTCTATCCATCCATCTATCTATCTGTTTATCATCTGTCTGTCTGTCTGTCCATCATCTGTCTGTCTGTCTGTCTGTCTGTCTGACTGTCTTGTAAAAGGGTGCCACCACCAAAATATTCAGTGACCTGGAACACATAGCAACTGTTACTATGGGTCTCTTCTTTGTAATGTCAGCAAAGAGGATAGGACACTGGGGTGACAGGAAGTTCATAAAATCTTTATACAATACAGACCAAATAACGATATGACTAAATATTCTGGTATTTTCTATCTCTTTTCCATTATTGCACAGGTTAAACTCAAGACATTGAAACAGAACTGCAGCTGTTCATCTCCACAGCTGGCTATTGATTGTGAGATGTGATTTCAAGACTTCCTAATGCTACGATTCATTTTCTGACTTGTTCAACTCTACTTGCTCTCTTTCATATGACTTTTTTGTGGTGTCCAGTGTCCAGTTTCTCAGTGCTGAGATGCAGGCCACATGTGCTTTTGAAATGGCTATTGCAGCTTAATGAGTGTTGGAGAAATCCCATTAAGGTCCATCAGTTGCACAAATTATGTTTACAAAGGAGGATTGAGCAGCTGGTGGTAATTTTTCTCCTGAGAAGTGAGCCACTATTGCTGGAGAATTAAGGGATTTGAAAACAAAGCGCTGCGTTTGAACAAACATTTTTTATGCGTCAAATCACACGATAATCTTTTGACCACGTGAACTGGACAGTTTGAACAAAGTTGATGGTTTTACAAAATTATTTGACAGAATTTGTTGACTGAAAGGCTCCATGTGGTTTTAATGACGAGGGGTGTGCATGCAGGCTTTGATGCTGTTCAATTGTTCCATAAATGCTAAATGAGATAAACAGAAAACCAATCGATTTGTCCACAGTGAAAACATGTCAGTGGGAATTCTGAGGTAAAAGCGCCTGGTTTATCGACAGTCTTTCGTTGTACTAAACTAATCCCCCTATGTGTTTGGAAGCATACTGTGCTGTTATTGACATGCTAATGTCCGGTGTTAAAGACAGTGAGCGTTTGAGTTAGCATGGGGATTCCCTGCGCACCCCGTGCTGGTCCAATGCTTTTTACACCACTGCAGTCATTCTAAATGAGCTACAAAACCTGACTCTGACTAGAAGGAATTACAAAGCAAGGACCCAGCACTACTTCTAGCAACAAAGAGAATGGCTGATTTTCTTTTTCTCCCACCACAGCCTATCTAGAGTCTTTGTATTTAGGGAGAAAAAGCTTGTGAGGCTTGAAAATGCCAATTTGTTTCTTGCTCATCCTCCCATCGTGAGCCTACTGCGATCCTCGTAGGTAATGAGTCTGGTGTGCCAACTATTTGCATAGCCAATTAAACCTCGCTGCCTTCAATAAGGGCACTTTAAGAGGATAATCAGGGCTGGATGGGACAGGAAGCATGACTCATTTTAGAATATTGGGTGACAGAGTCAAAAAGTAGCTTGGATTTTGGATTAACACAGATGTTTTCTCGTGGGGGGAGGGGGTTGAGCTATATATATTTTTTAATAATGCAGAGAATGCAAGGATTGTTAGCATTCATAATCAATTGAGTCATTGTCAGAATCATTTAAACGATTGACTTATTGGTAAGCCCCGCCCCCCTTAGTTACTGTCGCTAACTCGGACAAACAAAAGAGTTGCTAACTGTCTTACAATAACAGCTGTCAGTGAGAAAACCTTGTCCCAAGATGTACCCTAACCCTAAGGACCACCTCTCGTCGAGGAGCATTCAAGTAGGACTTAAATATAACATGGAGAGATATATAAAAGATTTTAAAATAAATATGGTGGGTAACAAGATTAATTTGGAAGCAAGGGTTTACAGAACACAATGCAAGCGGTCGTCACGATCCCAGATGACAACATCCAGGATCAACAGTGTTCACGATTAAATGAATGTACATTTAACCAGTTTAATATGGAGAGGCACTGAAATGCAGACCTTTGTTTATGTGTTTTTGACCTACACTGTTACATGACGTGAGAACAGTTATTTAGGACTCACTAACTTTAACTGTAACTTGAGAGTATGACAACCAGAAAATCCTCTCAGGATACCTGGAATCAGTTACAGTATCCCAGGCACAGCGTTATCTTCCAATGTTTCTCTATGGCGCTGAAACCTAAAGATGTCCGAATTCCGTTTCCCATGCAACTGATACTCAACTGCCATTGGCTCATCTGCGTTCGAGGGGCGGGGCTTACCGATAGCTCAATTGCAAGTAATCAGATTAATCAAGAAGTTAGAAGGATCCAAATAATTCAACAATAATTCTTATTCAACATGTAGTATGACATTGCATGTCTCATTCACTGTAGAATCAATACACGTACAAATGTCTTTATATCAGGTTCGATTATTCAGGTTATTTCAGTCATTATGAGTGCAATATTTAATTACTAATATTTTAAGTGTTGTTTTGTAAAACCAAATGATTATTTGCTTTTGATACTTTATTTGAACCAAATATTATTGCCACATTGTTATTATATATGTATTTTAAGTCATTTTAAAGGCTATTGTTTGCTTAGGTCGGTTTTTATTGCCACAATATTATATATACGATTACTCGATTAATCGTCAAAATAATCGACAGATTACCCGATTACACAAAATAATCATTGGTGACAACCTTAATGATGAGTATTTTAAAATGTAATATACAAGTACTTAATGTAGATAACATGTAATGAGTTCCTATGCAGCACTAATAACAGATTATTGTTGTTATTTAAAGATCAAATTGAAAGTCTACACATTTTACCATGCCTTCATTATTTATGTTTGCATTTTGTATTTTATATACAAACTTTATATTATATAGGTTTTATATTTTAAGCATGACTCATTTTAGACCATTGGGTGATTGAGAACTAAAAAGCCAAAAAGTATCTTGGATTTTGGATTAGCATGTACAAATGGCTTCATAGCAGGTTCATTATCCAGGTTATTTCAATCATTACGAGTGATGTTGGTCATTTGACCCATAGCCACATCAGCAAATTATATGAGAGCTGTTTCACTCTGGAGGGATCTTAGCCCTAAGAGTGATGTGCCATATACAGCACACATGTTAACTAAGCTTTTACAATATTGACTTTACTGATTTTCCCATTTCTCATTTGCTTTCCTTAACCTGAACTGCTGTAGATGAATATTCATGAATGGTGAGCGATAAAATAAGCTGTACACATCTTTTTTTCTCATTTGTATGTCCTGATGATAAGGGTGTTTCATCAACGTCAAGCACTTTAATGTCCCAGGGGCTGTTTTCATTAAAAATAACAACAGATTATTGTTGTTCTGTAAATCTGCTTTGAAATGATATGTGTATTGTGAAAAGCGCTATACAAATAAATGTGAACTGAATATACATTTCTATGGAAAAATTACATAGTAAAAAGCATGTTTCAAGAGACATTAAAGTCCACCTGCGGTCATTCGCCTTATCCTTTATAAATCATCTTTGATCACCAAAATTACATATTTAAACTTTTATGCCTTAAAATAGCTTGAATGTAGCTCTACACCCTTGCATCATTTAGTGTACGTGAATTCATGAATATGCAAATTATCCGCGCCTCCATTCACTCACACCAGCTCAGAGATTACTGTAGTAAACGCTGCACAAAGGTATTGCTCTCTAAAATGTTGGACGCATAACGGTAATAAATATGATTAGCCTTTTGCTTGATTACATTAATCAAACAGCTAATAATTTGTGTTACTAATGTTAAACAAACCATGTTCACCATCTCAGTCTGTCTTCTAAAAATCAGCATCCTTAGAAATGCTTTGAACAACTCAGAACGTCAATGGAGAAAGGCATATAGTTATATACACTATACACTCCTTCAGAATTCTAATAAATTTCGTAAGCGTCTTTTTTTCCGATTATGGACCTGTATGATGTCATAAAGAGCGAAATTCCTTGTATGGACACTTCTCCCTGATGAGCGCACACACACACACACACACACACACACACCACCCAGAGCGAGAGCCGTACCTCAACGAGCTTTGTTTGGGTTGCGAGAGCCGTCGGCAGCGCTGTCATTTAGTTTAGACCACGAAATCAACAATGTCACTAAAGAAGTGTGTTTCTGGTTGAGGGGAAGATAACCTTCTACAGCTTCCCAGATAACCCAGCGTTAAGGAAACAGTGGATGCAGTTTGTTTTTCCGGAGCAGCAACGGAGTTCTGCAAGTGTGTGTGTTTGTTCCCGGTCACGAGTGGAAACCGCAGAAACTCACCGCGAAACTACATCAGTGTGTGTTTTGTTGGCAATCGGCGCGCAAGTGCATACAATGTGAACAACACAAACGTATAGTGAATCAAACGTTATACAGGGATAATACCATGATGTAGTGTGTGTGTGTGTGTGTGTGTGTACCTTGTTTGGCTATACTTGTGGAGGGCACAAATGTCCTCACTTATATAGTAAAATATGACAACTCACTAATGAGGACATTTGACTGGTCCTCACTAGTTAAAAAGGCTTATAAATCGGCCAAAACATGTTTTTATTTAAAGCTATTGTTTTGCACATGTTTCTGGGATGGGTAGGTTTAGGGATAGGGTTAGGGGATAGAAAATATCATTAACCAGATATAAAAATAATGGAAGTCTATGCAATGTCCTCACTAATATAGTGAAACAATATGTGTGTGTGTGTGTGTGTGTGTGTGTGTGTGTGTGTGTGTGTGTGTGTGTGTGTGTGTGTGTGTGTGTGTGTGTGTGTGTGTGTGTGTTTTTTTTTTTTTTTGGGGGTTTGAATATGTAAAAAAGCAGAATGTTTCCTGTGATGGGTAGGTTTAGGGGTAGGGACAGTGTAGGGGGATAGAAAATATGGTTATAAAAACATTACATACTGTAAGAAAATACAGTATAAAAACATTACGCCTGTGGAATGTCCCCATAAAACATGAAAACACAACGTGTGTGTGTGTGTGTGTGTGTGTGTGTGTGTGTGTGTGTGTGTGTGTGTGTGTGTGTGTGCTCTTGACTCTTCAGCTCCACCCACTGCCGCCTCCACGAGCTCAGCTGTTTTCTGAAAGAATCGGTACAGCGTATCTGTCTTTTATGAATATGATAAAACTGAAGACTCTTCAGAGATATGAAGGATGCAATACTACTCTATAGGGACTCAAGATTAACATGAGAAACTGTGTGTGTTATATACCCTTTAATGATATGCTAAAGCCCACCCAAACATTGACGTGATTGGTTACAAGGTAGTTTGTGACGTCAGAAACACCAGCGATTTCAAAGAAAATACTCAGCAGTGGTGTTGACTTATGACTGCACATGGTTTGTCTTAAAACATATTAAAAACACCACATAGACATACACACATTTCACCACAGGGGGTCTTTAAAAAGCATGTATTGCAAGAAATAGCCATATGTCCTTATTGGAACCGAGAGGTTCCAAATAAATCTGACTTTATTTGGCCAAACTAAATTAAATTTTATTTGCCTCTGAAGCACACAAATAAAAGCAGTTTTATGTTTTAACCTTGGTTCTTCCTTTAAAAGGTGGCCTTGTGATATTTTGGCGTAGCATTAAACCTTGAAAACCATGGCTATTTTATAACTGACCTTCACCTTATCAGACAGGGCTGTTTTATCCTTTAGATAAGCACCGGAGCAGTGGACATTACTGGCGTGGATTGTGTGGAACAGGCAGCCATTAGAGAGTGTGTAATTGATCGGTGTGTGGCCGTTTCTCTCTGTGCACCAGGGGTGAATCATCACCTCTTCGGCGACTGCTAGACAGAGATGTGAGAGGAAAGACTAATGGTGCAAGCAATACATTCTCATTTACAATCATTTACACCACTCAATACTACAAAGTTAAAGAAAACATTTTTGGCTGGATTTTAAACACATGTGAGCAGGTCAACACAAGATGCACAAGTTGTCTTTCTGCTGCTAATTCAGCATTGTGCAATGGGACGGGGCATTTTTCAGATTGATTGAGTCTGTGTCTCGTGTCCCTGCAGACCACACACTCCTCCAGAGGAGGCGTTTGCACGCACAGAGTTCTCCGCATCGGCCTAACTCAGTGAGAGAGCCTGTCAAAACAATGGCCAATTAAAGTGCTCCATCTGTACTATACACACTCTACAGGAGATTCGTTTGAGAAAATGTAACATGGCTTCCAGGAGGCCATATGTAATCTTAATGCCGAGAGTCGCATTCAGAACATGTGCAGCTTTAGTCCAGATGAACAGACTAAATTTGTATCCTGCAGATTAGGCCTGATATCACTCTTGTGAGATAAAAAACGTGTACTTATGATCTCCTCTGGCTTTCTGTAACTCGGCACATGGTTGAACCAGTTGGTACAAAATTGATTGCGGATCGTAAGAAAACACATTTATCCTCATGTTTCACAGAGGAGACATATGTTAATTTACAAACCGCAGTTGGGTCATTCTCAAAATCCCATGACTTTGTGGATATTACATTTAAAAAGCTATAAAAGAAAATGCATATTATATATTTGTAATATGCATGTAATTTGAGATATATATACTAGTGCTGCCAAGTCGATTAATTGCATCTAACATAAAAGTTTTTGTATATATGCATGTGTGTGTATTATATATATATATATATATATACACACACACACATATACACTCACCTAAAGGATTATTAGGAACACCTGTTCAATTTCTCATTAATGCAATTATCTAATCAACCAATCACATGGCAGTTGCTTCAATGCATTTAGGGGTGTGGTCCTGGTCAAGACAATCTCCTGAACTCCAAACTGAATGTCAGAATGGGAAAGAAAGGCGATTTAAGCAATTTTGAGCGTGGCATGGTTGTTGGTGCCAGACGGGCGGTCTGAGTATTTCACAATCTGCTCAGTTACTGGGATTTTCACGCACAACCATTTCTAGGGTTTACAAAGAATGGTGTGAAAAGGGAAAAACATCCAGTATGCAGCAGTCCTGTGGGCGAAAATGCCTTGTTGATGCTAGAGGTCAGAGGAGAATGGGCCGACTGATTCAAGCTGATAGAAGAGCAACTTTGACTGAAATAACCACTCGTTACAACCGAGGTATGCAGCAAAGCATTTGTGAAGCCACAACACGCACAACCTTGAGGCGGATGGGCTACAACAGCAGAAGACCCCACCGGGTACCACTCATCTCCACTACAAATAGGAAAAAGAGGCTACAATTTGCACAAGCTCACCAAAATTGGACAGTTGAAGACTGGAAAAATGTTGCCTGGTCTGATGAGTCTCGATTTCTATTGAGACATTCAGATGGTAGAGTCAGAATTTGGCGTAAACAGAATGAGAGCATGGATCCATCATGCCTTGTTACCACTGTGCAGGCTGGTGGTGGTGGTGTAATGGTGTGGGGGATGTTTTCTTGGCACACTTTAGGCCCCTTAGTGCCAATTGAGCATTGTTTAAATGCCACGGCCTACCTGAGCATTGTTTCTGACCATGTCCATCCCTTTATGACCACCATGTACCCATTCTCTGATGGCTACTTCCAGCAGGATAATGCACCATGTCACAAAGCTCGAATCATTTCAAATTGGTTTCTTGAGCATGACAATGAGTTCACTGTACTAAAATGGCCCCCACAGTCTCCAGATTTCAACCCAATAGAGCATCTCTGGGATGTGGTGGAACGGGAGCTTTGTGCCCTGGATGTGCATCCCACAAATCTCCATCAACTGCAAGATGCTATCCTATCAATATGGGCCAACATTTCTAAAGAATGCTTTCAGCACCTTGTTGAATCAATGCCACGTAGAATTAAGGCAGTTCTGAAGGCAAAAGGGGGTCAAACACAGTATTAGTATGGTGTTCCTAATAATCCTTTAGGTGAGTGTGTATATATATATATATATATATATATATATATATATATATATATATATATATATATATATATAGCCACATAATTACATTTATTTAGCAAGTCTAGCAAGTCAGCAAAAATAATTCTCAATATAAACAAAAAAATTTAAAATAAAATTCTCTTTTATGTCATGTTATTGATGTTGAAAACTAGTGTTTGTATACTTATAAATGAGAAGTTCAAAGGAAAAAGAGGCTGATCAAATGCATGGTGAGTTTGGCATAATTTACCTTTTAAATTATTGTTATTTTTGTGTAATAGAAGAAAACTGACATCTGTATGTTTTCCACAGATTGCTGAGTTTATTTCCAATTGTTGCTTCTGTAATACAATCCAAATACATACCAAACAATCGTATATCGGTTTGGATAGTTTTAACCAAAGTAAGTCGTCTTCACAGCTTTTAATAATGTTACTGCCAAAACTGCTTCACAATATCACACTTTATTCCAGCCCACGTAATAACACAGATTAGATTTCTACCACTTTATAAGCCCATTGTACTACACTAAGTTGGTTTCATTCTTGTGGGACGTTATATAAAGCTGAGCAACAGTAACCAAAGGGGTCTGAGTTTTAGAGAAGGGTCAGTTCATTGTTTCTAGTTAATTAGCTCTCTTGCTCATCCAGCCTGATAAACACACTAGCTAAACAAAGACATCTGAAATCTTATTGAGAAGGTCAATTAGACCGAAGACAGCATGAAGCTAGCACAATAAAAGAGAGGTGTGGCTCAAACTCTAGCCATTTCACATCACCTCTTTTGGGGCCCGGGGCTTATGAGATTTTGATTTTTGATCCGGGAGTGCTTTGCCTGCCAATGCCTTTGCCTCTGCCTCCGCCCTTGCCTCTGACAAGATCCCAGGCAAGGGCGAGCAGGACACACTGATCTGAGTCGAGACCTTGGCACAGCACTGCTGACTGGCAATACTGATTTGTTCCCACGGCAACGGCCATGCGTGGTTTGTCGTGCTGAACACATGCAGGATGGGAGGAATCAGACATACACTGTATTTGTACCAGCTCGCCATCCGTGTTGAGCAGCTACACGGCACGATCTGAACATAATGATGTCCATATTTTGATCAAATGGAAACAGCTCTATTGTGCTTCGCCTGGTAAAACAAAGAAAAAACATATTTTTTTTTATATAGCTGTCATTTGGTCGGTTTTTTTCATTTAGCCCACAGGATTTATTTGCTCATTACTTTGTCAAGATCTCTTCATTCTCAATGTAAAATGAGCGTAAATTGCTCTTCGAGTCTCCTGCTGTGTGAGTTCTGGTGTGAATTGAGCCAGCCGAGCCAGATGCTTCGCAGAGTATCACCGCATCTCCTGAGACTGTGAGTCTGCAGCGGAGCTTTTAATCAAAAACCTGCATGTCAGTGAGAGCCGAGGAAACAGATCTTCCTCTTCATCAACATGTCCCCCTGACTTTCATTAGACGCTATCTAGATATACGTTTATTGGAGCCAGCTGTTATAATGAGGCAAGATAGAAGAGCAAGAGTCCTTGAACAATACAAACTGAAAATAAAATGGCAGGCTAGCCCAGAAAAAAAAGAAATGCACTGTATATACTGTACATTTTATGGAGACATTTCTCTTACAACTCTTTCCCCAACTCTTTCCCCACCAGTTTTTTTTTTTTTTTTTAGAACAGAACAAAAAAAAAAAAAAAAATATTCTAGCTTCATGCATTCTTTATTTAATCAACACCTGAATGTGGGTAAGTTTCATAAAAAAGCTAAATTTTAAACAAGATGCTGAGGAAATCATGTTTTTGTCATAGACTACGGATTCAGCATAATGCTCAAAACACCCCCAAAGCTTCACAGTCCCAGAGCTCGTCCTGGGTCGACATTTCATTCAGTAACATTAGGCAGTTTTGATTTATATTAGGGATGCACCGATATGAAAATGTTGGCCGATACCAATAATTCTTTATATCTGAAAGCCAATAACCAATATATGGGCCGGTAACTCTAAATACAAATTGAAAAACTTTGAGAGCCTGATTACAAAAACAAAAGGCTCACCATTAAAAGCCATGTCCCAAACACGAATCAAAGCATGAATCAAACCTATACAGTACAGTAGCCTTTTTGAACCAGTGTAAGACTCCTTAACTTTTCAAATTAATTTTACACTCCTATGGCCAACTTACTTTATTTAAAAAATGGTAACGCTTTACAATAAGGTTTGTTTTTTGTTAGCATTAGTTAACCAACAATGAATGAACAATACTGCAAGATTTATTCATCTTAGTTCATGTTAATCTCAATTTCAGATCCAAAGTTGTGTGTGTTAACATTAGGTAATGCACTGTGAATAGACACAAACATTTTATTACTAACATTAACAAAGATTATTGCTCTCTGTTTGTTCGTGTTAATGCATTAACAGATGAGACCTTATTTGTAAAATGTTACCAAAAATTATATTGCCCAACAAAAATAAAAACCTAAATACTAATGCAAACAAGTCATTGGACAGCATTACTTAAGAATCAGTGCTGTTCC
This sequence comes from Paracanthobrama guichenoti, assembly GCA_018749465.1. Taxonomy (NCBI): domain Eukaryota; kingdom Metazoa; phylum Chordata; class Actinopteri; order Cypriniformes; family Gobionidae; genus Paracanthobrama; species Paracanthobrama guichenoti. Next base: position 10,035,747 of record CM031960.1, on the reverse strand, counting down.
CACAACAGCGCTGAAACACAACAACTAAACCCAGAGAATTCACGTTTTATTACATAAATGTTCTGTTTGAACTGCACGCTGAAGCTAAAGGCCGGTACAGTGACACGATTTACTGCATCGTTAATGAACCAAACGCATATGAGATTAATCATATATAACGTTACACGGAATAAATATAATATTACAGCTTACAATGGCACAAAAGGCTGCGAATGCACAAGCGAACTTCCTTGTTATGAAGGTGTAACTCCGTGGATGCATTCTTCTCTCAACAAGTCGTGTTCTCATTATAATTTTATGTAGCTTATTATGTTAGAATTACACTGCACATTGCACATAACTGTATGTTCCTTTTCAAAGTGATTTCAATAATATTTGAAGCAAATCAAAACCATCATGGCAGACAGCACGTCTGAAGTGTCTCAGCTGAAGGAAATTATACGTTATCTATCGGCTTGAATATATTGGTCAGATTTTCTTATCGGATCGATAACATCAAAAATGATCATTTATCGGCCGATATGTTGCCGATATATCGTGCATCCCTAATTTATATGCTGTTTAATGTTGATGATCACGTTATTTTACACATGCATCTGCTTACATGTGATATCGCTGGTTTCTGCTTCTTCACCTGTGTTTTGATCAGGAGATTCTGTACTCTTTCAGATGATACGTAATAGCGTCCCCTATAATATAACAGTGAAAACACAGAAAAAAAGTCGGAAAGTCCCTGTCTTTGACAGGGAAGCGCTTTCTCATAAAAGACGAGATAACTCATCAATGGTGGGGAAAGAGTTAATATGTCATCGCTGTGAACATGTGGGTGATATGTGATCAAGTCTGTCCTTGTTCTTACAAAAAAGATTCTGTATTGCAACTATTATTTGCATTACTATCATTAAGATCCTTTAAATTAAAAACATCTGTTAAATGCATAATACAATGCAAATCTAATAGAAAACGAATACAAAAATTATGCATTACAATATTGCGTTACTCCTTAAAAAAGTAACTAATTGTTTAACTTAGTTACTTTTTATGGGTTCCATTACTTTTGCATTCTACAATAATCATCATGTTCACGCACAAGGCCTCTGCACTTACTCCTGATTTCTCTCGACATGAGGACAGGAGAGCTGTCAGTCAATACATGAGAAAACAAAGTGACTTAAGGTACTCATTTGAAAAATTAACTCAGATATTTTGTTGTAAATTTACTTTTTAAAATTAGTTAGTTGAAAAAAGTTAGTTGAAAAAAATTATAAAAATTATTACATAACATGCGCTACTTGTAATGCCTTACACTGATTACAGTTCTGCATTATTTCTTTTTCATTAATCAAATATAGAGTTTGATTATTATTATTATTATTATTTTTTAATGATTGCATTAAATTAGAAAACAATGCAAAGAAGGCCATGTTATATAGCCATCCAAACCTAAACACCTAACTTCTGAAAAACATCACCACTAGTGTGATATTTCCTTTGTGGATAAGCCTGTGAAAGTCCATTTACCACCTTCTGTCTGTACTTGGCCACACCATCCGATTCTTCACTGTTCTGGCACGCAGGCTTTATCCTCATTTACCATGTAAGCAGATTCAGGCATTACAACAGACTAGCTGTGGATGTACAGTCTGTGAGACCTGCTAAATATAACCGCTGGAGAGAGTTTTGCAGGGTTTTCTGTCTACGTCTGGGTGTCCTAGAGCAGGAGGAGCTCAGAAAGAGGTTAGCAGTGTGTGTTATCCAGATAGCAGGAGGCTGAGCTGAGAGTTAAGAGGCGTAAAAGCTGTTGAAATGAATAAGTAGAGATGATCCGAGCAAAAGTGACAGCAAAATGACAAATCTGATAATACTTCCTGTTTGGGTGTGATTAGCACAGCCATGAGCAATTTGTTTGCCATTAGAGTCTATCTATCAGACAAAGGACTGTACCTGTGCTATATTAATTTAAATCTGCAGGTGTGTTCTTGTAGACGAGACTGACAGCAAAACACGTTCAGTCATTAGCTGCGTTTACATGGACCCTAATAATCAGATTGTAATCAGACAGTCGGAATGAAAAAGTCACATGTAACCAATTGGCCAAATCCGATAAAATTTCATCCGGATTGTAAAGTGTGGTTTAAACCTTTTGTAATCCGATCAAGAGAACATGTAAACACTTAATCGGATTGAAAACCGAAACCGGAAATGACTGCGGATGTGCAATGACGTAGAGATGACGTATGAAACAAGGAACGAGTCAAGTCATGTCATTCTAAAATTTTCCTTCCACTCATCATCTGTGAAGTGTAGCAGGACAACATCCCATCAGTCCTCGGCCGTTTTTCAATAACAATCACGCGAACTTCGGACTTGCGTCCTTGGTAGTTCGGACTTGCCAAGTTCAACTCATGAGAACGAACTCCTGAGTAATCCAGCGCACGAAGCTCCCGTTCCACCACATCCCAAAGATGTGCTATTGGGTTGAGATCTGGTGACTGTGGGGGCCATTTTAGTACAGTGAACTCATTGTCATGTTCAAGAAACCAGTTTGAAATTATTCGAGCTTTGTGACATGGTGCATTATCCTGCTGGAAGTAGCCATCAGAGAATGGGTACATGGTGGTCATAAAGGGATGGACATGGTCAGAAACAATGTTCAGGTAGGCCGTGGCATTTAAACAATGCCCAATTTGCACTAAGGGGCCTAAAGTGTACCAAGAAAACATCCCCCACACCATTACACCACCACCACCAGCCTGCACAGTGGTAACAAGGCATGGTGGATCCATGTTCTCATTCTGTTTACGCCAAATTCTGACTCTACCATCTGAATGTCTCAACAGAAATCGAGACTCATCAGACCAGGCAACATTTTTCCAGTCTTCAACTGTCCAACTTTGGTGAGCTCGTGCAAATTGTAGCCTCTTTTTCCTATTTGTAGTGGAGATGAGTGGTACCCGGTGGGGTCTTCTGCTGTTGTAGCCCATCCGCCTCAAGGTTGTGCGTGTTGTGGCTTCACAAATGCTTTGCTGCATACCTCGGTTGTAACGAGTGGTTATTTCAGTCAAAGTTGCTCTTCTATCAGCTTGAATCAGTCGGCCCATTCTCCTCTGACCTCTAGCATCAACAAGGCATTTTCGCCCACAGGACTGCCGCATACTGGATGTTTTTCCCTTTTCACACCATTCTTTGTAAACCCTAGAAATGGTTGTGCGTGAAAATCCCAGTAACTGAGCAGATTGTGAAATACTCAGACCGGTCCGTCTGGCACCAACAACCATGCCACGCTCAAAATTGCTTAAATCACCTTTCTTTCCCATTCTGACATTCAGTTTGGAGTTCAGGAGATTGTGTATATATATTTGTGTATTGTGTATCACTGTAATAAAGTTACATTTGACAAAACACAACCCTGCTCTTTTTGTTAAATGTTTTTGTTAAGTATCCATTATAAAAGTATAAGTAAAAGGCATAAGAAGCTATACAATAAGAAATTAGTCAAACATACAAAGTCGGCGCTCTAGTAGGCAACAACGGTAAAGTTAAATATCCTAAATATATAAAGTTATGAAACTTATCTTTGCCCTCAGCCAGGGAACTAATTATAGATTCATGAGACCAAAGATCGGCAGTTAGATCTACACAAGACGAATTATATCTCATGTTTAACCAGTACAGACATCAGAGCCAGCGGCAAACGTCAGAAGGACTAGCCGAGGAAAGGCTGCTCTTTCAAATATGCGCTCTCTTTATAAATAAACCACAGATTTGATCTGACAAGTACATTCTCGCCTGAAAAACGTACACATTAACAGTAGTATTTTTAATTTATCTGGGTTTTCTCATCTGCTATTGAAGCTTGCTGATTGGTGCGAGATGCATTCTGGGATACCGGTCTGTCTCAAGTCCGCACAAGTCACCTCTCGATGCAGCCTCGATAAAAGGGGAGGATAAAGAACACATCCGGGGATTGTACTTAGCTAGATGAACTTTGAATTGGAACAGTACTTGGGCAGAGACTGATGATGTTTCACAAGAACACAAGTAGGGGAGACCGGGTGTGGTTGTAGCACTTTTTTCTTCAGCACCTAAAACTACCCTTTTCTTTTTAGCTACACGTCTGAAATTTTTAGGCAAAGTACCCACATTTGTCTACTACAAATGGCTACAATTTTAATTTCTTCAGCTATATCACAGACTTTGTGAGATGATGACAAATACAAATTGGTACTTTGTTACCTTTGTTACTGGGGTAAGTTGTAACAGGTAGACAAAATGCACAAAAAGGGTACTCCAAGTGATATGCCACAAGAGTTTTATTTTAAATGAACGGCTGCAACAATGAAATGTGTGTGAATATGGGGAGTATGTGCATATTGTGTGTGTTTGTGCATGCACACGTGTGCGTTTGTTTGTGCATGTCTGTACGTGCACATTCATATATGTGTGTGAGCGTTTTTACTGCTTGATTAATATAAGCAGCAGGTGCTTGTCATCTACTAATTAGGAATTTAAAAAAAAAAGGCAATTTAGGAGGATAGTATGCGTGAACAGTGGAAAGCACTGTATATTCATGCAGTGCACACGTCAAAAAAATCAATTCTGATTTGATGCTTGTGACATAAACGCACAACAACCCAACCACTTTATTTAGCGTTCACGTAAACACTACGTTCGGATTCATAAATCGGAATTAATTCACTCTGATTGAAACAAAAGGTGTCCGTGTAAACGTAGCTACTGGTGACACATTAACCATATGAGAATCCTGTCCGTTCCTGAAAAAAGCAAGTTTGTTCGCTTAACTTTGTTTTAACTTTTTTAATTGCATTTTAGGTGCTGCAGACATTTTATTCAAGACAACTTTTAATCATGTTTAGAATAATATTAAGAGTCATCTTTTAAGAACCCAGTGATAATGCCAGATGCTTTTTTTCAACAACATAACAATTAATTTAATGAGATTCTGCCTGTGGAGGAGGGATCGTTGGGTAATGGCTTGTTAGAGTGCGGTGCAATGTGAAGTCTATATGGATAAAGGCACTGATGACAGCATAGCCCCATTGCTGCAAAGGACATGGATGAGTTATCTTCAGTTATGCTTTAGGTTATCTAATACTATTCTTATTCTTTCTCTTAAAGCAAATCTTTAAGATAATTTTTTTAGATATGTCTCATGATTTGCTCTATATCTGGACAAAAACAATCCATCCTCACTATAATTTTATCTGCATTGATGGATATTCTATGGATTATTAAGGATTAATATAAAACAATTTTTGCAGATGGTAAGGAACAAGAGACAGCATGTCTTCACACTGTTTATCTCTCATAATCATAGGGTTACTTACATTTATTTTCCAGTACAGATTAATAATTACAAACAAAATTCATGAACCCAATTAAAATATCAATATATGAAACTAACGTAACCTGAATACTTTTAGATATCCATACTACATATTATAAAAGACTTAAATACTTCAAATAAAGTCTAATAGGACTAGAAAACGATGATGTTTCCGAGCAATTAATGCATTTTTACAGCTGTGGCCCTTAGAGTCAGCTGGTTTGGCAACACTATCAATGGCTTGACCACATTTTGCATGTAATGCTGCAGCCAAACACACACACACACACACACACACACACACACACACACACACGTGTCTGGTTCTCTGTGGGGACTTTATTATCTTCCCTTACACTAACCCTACCCCTAAACCTACCCATCACATAAAAAATAAATAAATAAATAACTAATTTATAAGCTTGTTTCCTCATGGGGGCCTCAATTTAGATCCCCACGGTGACACGAGTCCCCATGAGTCAGTGTGCATTCAGGTTGAAGTCCCCACCGGGATAGAAAAACATGAACACACACACACACACACACACACACACACACACTTAAATAGGCAAATGCTTAAGAGTCTATGATTGGATCATTATTGCAGTGATTATTATGTTTCTGTCATGTTATATGTTTGGCAACAGTTCTTCTAACCCTAATTGAGGGAGTGTGTAGCTTTTCATCTCTTAAACAACCATGTAGGAAGACCTTAAATTCAGTGAAAGTATTTGGGATGTGCTGGAGGGGACTTTACAGAGTGCTGGACTCTTGCATTGTCAAAACAAGATCTAGACCAAAAATGTATGGAAATAACATTACATTTATTTTCATCAAGAGCTGCATACATTTTTGGTCAAGATCTTGTATTTGAGCCATGCAGCAACCTCTCGCGGTCTCTTTTGAAACCAACACGGAAGTGACTTAAACCGCAATTCGTCGACTGGCTACAGAAGGGAGCAGAATCACAGTGAGCCTCTTGTTAAAATGCCCAACTTTACAGCAGAAAAAAAAACATATTTACAGCCTGGTACAAAAAGTGGTTTGGTCTATACAGCTAATTTTGCCCTTCATGACGACTGTGAGGGGGTGAATTTTTTTTATAACTCATCCATTTAAATTATATTAAGCCTTAAAGTTCTGCATAATTAAGGGAGTGGCCACTTGAGTGACAGGTGGATTGCCACTATGGTCGAGCTAGACGGGCGTGGTTTCAGCAACCATGCACCTCAGCTCCACCCACGTCCCGCCTCTTTGCCCATTGTCTGTTATCCGGCAGTGACGTGCGGTGACACGCTGCCAAGATGGCCGGCTTTTAGGCTTCAAAAACTCTCTTCAGAAACCTACGGGTGACGTCACGGACACTACATCCATATTTTTTTACAGTCTATTGAGCCTGATGAATCTTGATATTGTCATTCTGGAATATGTATATACTGTAGGTCCAGGTAAAGGGTGTGGGGTCCCGGTCGGCCCTTCTTATATATACACACATATGTGTGTATAGTACCATTCAGTATAAAATTATCTTGTCAAATAAATGCAGACTTGGTGAGTATTCTAGACAAAAGTATTCTATTATTCCCCATGCCGGCCTATATTCTCCAACATACAGTTTGTCTTTACCTCCAGAAAGCTGCAGTTTAACCTATAATTTAGAGTGCTTGGATAATAAACAGAGAACCTGGGGTTAAATAAAATGTAAACTGACCGCGTCATGGGGTGACACAGAATGAGAATCTTCAACCACAATATGAGCAACCACAGAGCCTGATCCATTTATGCCCCCTGTACTAGTTCATAAAACAGCCACCCTGAGCTCAGAAATGCTGTCTAGGGCTGCGTATACAGCATGACAAATAGCTTACCCTGCTTTTAGCTCAGTTCAATAAGGCCCAAATTGCCACTTACACGATTTTGCTGAGAGTATGGCAGATGCGGTTGAGACAGACTGTGCAGAGCCTTGTGTCGAAGCAATTTGGGTCCCACATTTCAAGCAGGTAAATGCAGCGATGGAGCTAATTTTATAGACAGCTGTGAATAAAATAGACTTTTCAGTAGATGCCTTTATTAAATCGTGGTGCTCACTGTCTGTCTCGCTGTCAGTAGATGCCAGCGGTATCTGAAAATATCCCCAGCTGTCTCGATTTCTCATGAACCATGAACTGCATGTAACTAATAGTAGACAGATCTTTATGGAGCTTTATATTTCATGATACTGTCCATCATCACAATGCTCATCTGAGCTGTGTGCTGAAGCAAGCCTCGTTGGGTTAATTTACAAGCTCACAGCAGCAGTATTTCTTGATGCTAGGTCAATTGGCATGAAGACCTGGATGCTGACCATGCCTCTGTAAGAGCCTTGTCTCTTTAGGAGATTAAAAGAGCATGCACTAACAGAAATAATCCACACTTCCCCCATATAATCCTCCGAATATTACTTATATTACAGAATGCAGTGATGGGAACCCCTTCTGTTTTATCAAAAACAAGCCTAACTGAGTACATAAAGCATTTCTGCAGACACAGCAGAATTCAAATGTGATATGCATTGTATTATTCATTCTATAACGATTAAAATACTTAAAAGAACACCCAAATCCAAATCCACTACTGTTTTTGCAGTTCATTGTTACAAAATTTGATTTCTATTTCAAATAAATGCTGTTTTTTGAACTTTCTATTGATCAAAGAAAGTTTCCACAAAATATTGAGCAGTATATTGAGAAGGATCCCAGCATCGGAAACCAGTAAATGGCATCCCGGATCGCATTGGGGGATTATATGTTTGTTCGGAGCATATTGTTTTTTTAAACGAGGCACAGAGTAATGCAGCGTTCACAAAGAAACTTTAGTTGAAAGATGAAGCATCAGCTGTATTAGATCTGACCGCAGCTGCATCACAAACCATAAGTAAATGATTTCATAGTGCTTTGTCTGTAAATGACGGCTTTATTTGGACAAAAAAACTCCTATGCAATGGCGTTAGCCGTTTACTGACAAGCCTTAAAAACAGAGGATCAAAATGAATGATTCTCACAAAAATAATGATTAACACTGAACCTCAAGTAACATAAAAAATCCATGTCATGACCCCTTTAATAAAATATATTGACTCAACATTCACATTTATACGTTTATTTAGTAAGTAGCCTTGAAAGAAGAATAATATACAAAACAATATACGCAAAATGCACTGTTAGTATTTTGACTCACACAGCTTGTAAATAAAAGTGATTTTGGTATGTTGCTGCAAGCCATTCAAAAAAAAAACCCAATATGAAAGCGAAAGATGTAAACAAACCAAATAACATGTTTAAGCAACCCGGGGCACCGTGAACAGTCAATATTCGGATTCAGTTTTGCTTTTCACATGGCTGCTTGATTTCTGTGTGCGAAACGCACCTACAGCTCCATCTGTGACCAAAACTCATTTCTCTGTTTGTCTTCGCGCTGTGTATATTTTACAGCCAGTGATTTGCGATTGGTGTTTGGTCGGGTGTTTGCATGCGTTATTGATTTTCTCCTAAGCGCTCAGGGAGCAGAAAGGAATAAATAATCTGTGCAAAATTATTGCCTCCGTGGCAAGTTCAGCTTTGTTTGCGGAGGCTCCCTGGTGCGCTTTTTTAATCACACTGTGTTAATTGTATCCTGAATTCACCAAAGCCAACAAGGCTGCTGTAGGATTACAGGATCTTTGAGGCATGGAGTGTAAAGGCCTGTTTGAATTCACATTCAGTGAAAATCTGCCAGGCCCTCTCCGCCACCCCCACACACACCCATGAATCCATGTCAATGCAGATAAAATGTAAGATGCTGGCTCTCTGCATCCACAGCTGAGCTACTGCACCTCCTCGATGTGCTCTTGAATCTAACAAGACTCTACAGAAAAATGTCAGCTGACCTTCCATAATGCAAGTGTATTTCTGTCTCGCGAGGTGAGATTGCTAGATGTATTAGTGAATGCAAAGTATCAAAATATATTATGTAATTTAATGTTTTTAAGGTTGGGATACAGATTCAGGAACTGAAAATGAAATTAAATTCGATAGAAAATAAAATAAAAATTAAAAATAATAATAATAAACTTTTTGATAATAAGTTAAATTAAATGTTTATTATTATAACAACATTTATATATTGTAATAATATAAAATCTTTGTAATTTCACATAAAATAAGATTTAAAAACAGATATACCAACTACTAATTACCTATTAACCAGCCCTTCCAGAAAAATGCAGATTTTTTTTTTCAGAATTTTTTTGTGATTGTCGCGGGCCGTACTACGGTGGCCAAGAAGTGCAAAACAAATCCCAATTCTGAAAACAAAATAACAAAATTATAAACGCAATAACAATTCTGGAAACAAAATAACAAGTCAGAAAACACAACGACAAGTCGGGCAAAACGGAAAAGGTAGGTGGCGAATGGAATACTGACCACTGATTGGACGAGACATCTGTCAATCAAGACATGCAGAACGTACAGCAGGCTGCGGCAGGAGGAAGCTGATTAGCGTGCATGTGTAAATATTAGAGCGGTCTCTTTTTTTACAGGCTAATTTAGTGAGATTAATTATGGCGAAAGAAAAACTTTTCATATGAAATATGCCTACCACCGTCTGCTTGAGTATCAGCTTGGAGAGGCATTTCATTTGAAATAAAAAGAAAGTGTCTAACAGGTACTTAATAGACCTGCAATATGATCATCTATTTGCATGAAATGGCGTCTTGCACATCTAGAATAGCCTCTGCCAACTTTAAATCAAGAAAAGTTTCCACTGGCAAGGAAATGGAATTTAGACTGCTATAATGCCATAATATAATGCTATAATAATAGACATGCTATAAGAGTAATGTTTTGTTTTATTGAGTATTGATATATGAAATTACTTTGAATTAAATTATAGGCTACACACGTTTTTTTTTGTGCGTACGTAAATTTTTCGGAATCACACGTACACACATTTGAGAAATGATCAAACGTTGGACAGTTTCTATGCAGCATTTTATATGTTTGATGTATGATAGACTGCTTTCTATTAGTGTGTTTGTTTTTTGCAAAGTGAGTGTCATAATAATTTTAGCTCGCAGCTTTGCAGATCATTAAAATAACAATTATCGTAGACGATACATCTCTAATATTTACACATGCACGCTAATCAGCTTCCTCCTGCCGCAGCCTGCTGTACGTTCTGCATGTCTTGATTGACAGATGTCTCGTCCAATCAGTGGTCAGTATTCCATTCGCCACATATACCTTTAACGTTTTCCGTTTTTTCCAAATTGTCGTTGGGTTTTCTGATTTATTTTGTTTCCGGAATTGTTATTGTGTTTTCTAACTGTAAATTTTTTTTTAGACTTTCCATTGCGTTTGTAATTTGTTATTTTGTTTTCGTAATTGTGATCTTGTTTTGCACTTCTCGGCCAGCGTACAAAAATCCTTGATTTTGCGGCGTTTTCTTTAAAAATGCGATGGAATATGCGGGATATTTAAGCAATTTTATGCGATGAAATTGCGGGAACTTGCAAAAACTGCGGTTTGATGAAGAAGAGAAAAAAAAGTGCTTCCCCCAACACCCTGTTCTCACTAGGCTACTACCTTCATGTAAAGAGTCATTTCTTACTTCTTCCTATGATAAGCGAGCAGATACATCACAGAAAGGGCTGGGAATATCTCAGTTCTCATCTTGTGTTATTTCAGACCTTAATAAACACATGGCTCAAACTTACAAAACACTGATGAGTCAAACAAATCCTGTAGCTTTACAAAAGGAATATGCTACAACTTCTGTAAAAATTCATAAATAAAATATTTAAAAAAAAACGTGTGCTTCCTGTTTTACAGAGGTAGCTATACAAAACAGACATCTTCTGTTAAAATAAGTGCTTTCAATGCACAAAGTGCAATCTCTTACTGTAACTTTACATACTACTAATGTACTTACAACTGTAAGGCTTTTGAAACTAGTATGATTTAACCCACTGGTAACAAAAAAGTGCAATCTTCAGCTCCTGAATGAAACAACAGTCCACTGTGAGAATGAAAACTATAACTGCGTAGCCTCTAACACTGGCCAATCATTCGTAATTACGTCACTTTCATAGCGTTCCCATGGAAATAGGGGGAAACGGCTGCTCTTGTGTGAAGTAAACGCAACATTTTTCAACTTTCTGCTAAGATATATGTGACTTTTTTTGCAATGGAAATGCGAGGATTATGAAATCACGCATATTTTGCGTGCGGAAATCAGCAATTTATGTGGCGAAAGTGCGGCGTATTTGAAAAAATACGCCCCCCCGCATAAATATGCGGACTTTGGCTGATTATGCATTGAATTCTGCGATCGCATAATCGCGTTTTAGGGACCGGTTAAATTAACTATCCTAAGAAATTCTGTAATTAAATAATGAATGATAATAATAAGAAACTTTTTTGATGATATCATTTTTTATTAAAAATGATAATGTTTATTTATTATAAGAAATATATATAATTTACAGTATTTATTAATAAATTAGACAAGATTTATAAAAAAATAAATAAATAAATTTGGACCTTGGACAAGTTGACTGACATGAAAGAAATGCTCCGATTTTTAAGTTGAGTACATGTTAGATCCGTCTGTGCGTTGCATGTGGGCCAGACAAGACGAGTCCCTGGGAGGGATGTTTAAAATAAAATCATGCTGTAGGCAGCCTCGTCTGAGCTGATGAGAGACTGAAACCGCAAAAACCTTCCAAAAAATGTCATCTAAATGTAAAGTGTGTTAAGTTTTAAATGATAAAATACCCTCTATCTGAGCATGCAGAGACAACTACAAGTACACAGTTTGTTGTTTCATATTTGTCTCTTTTTTTGGGGGGGGGCTTGATTTCTCATGACACCATCAGTCTGAAGGTCTGCCATGTTGTTATATGGCACATGACCACAGTTGCATCGCATCACTGCCATTCACAAATTCTCTCCCATGGCTTCACGGGTGGGGGGTATATTGTAGATATTTCGCAGTCACTATAAATATGTGGGCTGGGTATTAAAATCGCTTTTGAATGCACGCTTGCTTTTTGCTTTCGTGGTACTGACCACACGTCTTACAAGATAAGATATTTGTCAGTGACGCTCAGGATCTGTTGCGCACCGAGTCCTCCGTCATCGTCCTGTCAGTCATCTCTCCTCGTGTGATAAGTGAAATCTTCATATTTGGATACAGTCACATACTTCCAGGTAGTCTTTTGCTAGCTAAGCAACTGGCATTGAGAAGAATTGTAATGATAAGGGATAGCTGAGCGAACCATCCAAGCCTTGACCTCCTGATCTATTTTTGTAATATTGTAAGGAGATTATACCATTTTTGTTGGAACAACCTTTGCTATCCCACAGACTAATCTATGCTTTTTCATGCAGTCAAACAGCATAGACCAGAAATCTGAATAAAGAAAGTCAGTTGGTGGATGAGAGTACATCTGTAAAATAAACATGTGGGAGAATAAACATGAATACATGATCACAGAAACAGAGAGAAAGATCGCCTTTAGCAGAGTAATACAACCTAGTTAACATGACTGAAACACTTAATCTAAGGGACTCGGTAACATCTCTCAGGAGCGTGAACTGCTTTCATTTTAGACTTCAGAACATGAAGTGCCCTGACGGATGGGTGTCTTGTAAAGATCAGAGCCATACTCTCATAGGTTGGGAGAGTATAATGCACAAAGCAGTGACGCACACAATGTAGTGGCGCTCGTTTCTAACATACACAATTATGGAAGTGCCCAATGGCACAAAACCGAAACCTTCTCGGCTGTCAGAAAGCGCCTCTCTGCAGACTGCAGAAGTGGAGCATCACAGAGGCGAGAAGAAAAGAACAAAGTGACAGGGACGGTCTTATTTCCTAGGGTTTTTCGGGGAGCAGATGCAGGCAATCTCATTTAGTGTTGAACATGAGACGAGACGTGCCTCCTCCTCTCTCGCTCGCTTTCACTTTGGCTTTATCTCTCTCGCACACGCAAACTTGTTGGTGTCTGATCATGTGGGCTTTGCTTGAGTTGTAGAGAGCTGCCACTCATCCAATGGTTACGAAGTGACAAAACCCTCGGCGGTAATTTCAGCAAAAAGCTTGGCAGCGTAGAGGAGGACTGTGGCTGAATGCGATTGGCCCCCAGATGCCTCTTTTGGAAGATGGCAGGATAGGCAGCTTGAAAAATGCATTGAAATTTTGAGAGAGCGAGAAGGAAGGAGTGGAGATGGAGAGAAACTGAATTTCCACAGGTGCGATTTTGGAGTCGGATCAATTTCAGAGCCTTGGGGTGCATATTTTAAGCCAAAATTGGTGTTGTGAATTAGCCAAATGACTGATTTGTTCTTTGATTTTTGTGGACGTGCAGTCTGGAAATCAGTATGTAGAGCTCACAAGACAAATGCAAAAATATACATACATTACTGCTCCAGTTCGGACACACGAGAGACCCGGTGAAACGCTTCTCATTTCCAGCATATTATTAAGGCCATAATCAACTGGGTATCACGGTCCTCCCCTTGTCCCTTATGTGGTTGTAATTACACTGACATGCAAGCAAAGTGATTTTCGCTCCCTGCAGAATGAACACCAGCTCTTTAACCATGCAGTCAGGTCGCTCAGGGAGCCACACGCAATTTCCATCCTCATTCAATTCAATTGCTGGAGCATGCAAATGGGATTTCTCATTGTTTGCTTGACTGCTCTAATAGTAGTTCTTATTTGCAGGACGTCACCTTATAACCACAATGCGTAATATGTAAATACATGAGGTCATGTCATATTTTCATATATTATACATTACTGGAATGTGTATTTAATTCATGACTGAGATAGCACTGTATATGGAATCATTTTGTTCTTGGTATAATATCTCGACATTACTGAATCTCTCTGCTGATTTGACGGTATACTAAAGCAGTCACCAACTATGTTTGTGAAAAATGTGAAATATGCTTGAAACAAAAATTTGTTTTACGGTAACTTTAATAAAGATGATTTGTTAAAGTTTAGCTAAATATATAAATTGTGATTATACAGTATATATAGTGTATACATTCTATTGTCCCTTCCATATTAAAATGTAATAATTAAAATATATGACTCGAGATTTTTTTATGCAAGCCACATAAAATCCATAGTTTCTATTGTCTCGTCACTTTAAAAATGTAATAATTCAAATGTATGACTAGATTATTTTATGCAAGCCAAATAAAATCTTAATTAGGGTCGTTTTAATAAAATGTGTTTGCTAAATATATAAAGTGCAATATAATTTAAAATGATCAATTATATTGCCCTCCCACATTAAAATGCATTCAGCAAAATGCATGACTAGATTATTTTATGCAATAAAGATACTTATGAATATTTTTATATAAACATTTTTACACGTAAAATACATATGCATATGCATGTATAAAAATCTGTGCAGGTGCATTTATATAAATATTTATATGTATAAAAACATAACACTGGAATACATTAACCTGGCACTATATAAATGAATATACTTGACAATATTCAGATAGGTAACATTAAAGGGTGTCAAGTTAGTACACGAGAGACAACATTCATTCCATTTGTGGAATATCTAGAGCATGTTCAGTGGGAGAGAGGTGAGTGTAGGTGTTCATGGGTAGGTGGAATAACCGCCCTTATCTATTTTTC
Source organism: Paracanthobrama guichenoti (assembly GCA_018749465.1). Classification (NCBI taxonomy): domain Eukaryota; kingdom Metazoa; phylum Chordata; class Actinopteri; order Cypriniformes; family Gobionidae; genus Paracanthobrama; species Paracanthobrama guichenoti. The sequence goes on along the minus strand of CM031960.1, from coordinate 10,020,710 downwards.
TGCTTTGAGTTTGTTTATACGTGCAAAGCCAGGCTATTTTAAAAGTTTAAAGTATGAAGTACTTCGTAAATGAGAGATGCAACAAACCTAATTCTGTTTCATGCATTAGCATATACAGGTGCTGGTCGTATAATTAGAAATCATCAAAAAGTTCATTTATTTCACTAATTCCATTCAAAAAGTGAAACTTGTATATTATATTCATTCATTACACACAGACTGATATATGTCAAATGTTTATTTCTTTTAATTTTGATGATTATAACTGACAACTAAGGAAAATCCCAAATTCACTATCTCAGAAAATTTGAATATTACTTAAGACCGATACAAAGAAAGGATTTTTAGAAATCTTGGCCAACTGAGAAGTATGAACATGAAAAGTATGAGCATGTACAGCACTCAATACTGAGCTGCGGCTCCTTTTGCCTGAATTACTGCAGCAATGCGGCGTGGCATGGAGTCCATCAGTCTGTGGCACTGCTCAGGTGTTATGAGAGCCCAGGTTGCTCTGATAGTGGCCTTCAGCTCTTCTGCATTGTTGGGTCTGGCATATCGCATCTTCCTCTTCACAACACCCCATAGATTTTCTATGGGGTTAAGGTCAGGCGAGTTTGCTGGCCAATTAAGAACAGGGATACCATGGTCCTTAAACCAGGTACTGGTTGCTTTGGCACTGTGTGCAGGTGCCAGGTCCTGTTGGAAAATGAAATCTGCATCTCCATAAAGTTGGTCAGCAGCAGGAAGCATGAAGTGCTCTAAAACTTCCTGGTATACGGCTGCGTTGACCTTGGACCTCAGAAAACACAGTGGACCAACATCAGCAGATGACATGGCACCCCAAACCATCACTGACTGTGGAAACTTTACACTGGACCTCAAGCGACGTGGATTGTGTGCTTCTCCTCTCTTCCTCCAGACTCTGGGACCCTGATTGACTTTCATCAGAGAACATAACTTTGGAGCACTCAGCAGCAGTCCAGTCCTTTTTGTCTTTAGCCCAGGCGAGGCGTTTCTGACGCTGTCTGTTGTTCAAGAGTGGCTTGACACAAGGAATGCGACAGCTGAAACCCATCTCGCATACGTCTGTGCGTAGTGGTTCTTGAAGCACTGACTCCAGCTGCAGTCCACTCGTTGTGAATCTCCCCCACATTTTTGAATGGGTTTTGTTTCACAATCCTCTCCAGGGTGCGGTTATCCCTATTGCTTGTACACTTTTTTTTATACCACATCTTTTCCTTCCCTTGGCCTCTCTATTAATGTGCTTGGACACAGAGCTCTGTGAACAGCCAGCCTCTTTTGCAATGACCTTTTGTGTCTTGCCCTCCTTGTGCAAGGTGTCAATGGTCGTCTTTTGGACAACGGTCAGGTCAGCAGTCTTCCCCATGATTGTGTAGCCTACAGAACTAGACTGAGAGCCCATTTAAAGGCCTTTGCAGGTGTTTTGAGTTCATCAGCTGATTAGAGTGTGGCACCAGGTGTCTTCAGTATTCAACCTTTTCACAATATTCTAATTTTCTGAGATCCTGAATTTGGGATTTTCCTTAGTTGTCAGTTATAATCATCAAAATTAAAAGAAATAAACATTTTAAATATATCAGTCTGTGTGTAATGAATGAATATAATATACAAGTTTCACTTTTTGAATGGAATTAGTGAAATATAATTCTTATTATATGACCAGTACCTGTATATTTTGTGCGTAAGGTATTTTTACATCTCTCCCCAGTTGCCCCACATTAAAAACGGATCTGAGCAGGTGTAACGAGTTAAAGTGAATTATAGAAGTATGTAATACTTTAGCTATTCACTAAAATCCTTTTTATTGGTTTTAACCTGTTTTTCTTGGAGTATTATGTTTATTTTGCTGTAAACTTTATAGGGACTTTTATTTTGACACTATTTTCTGGTGATCTGTTGACGCCATTTTCAAGTGATTGCGCGCCTCTCGCCAGTTTGCATTGCATATGCTGGGGAGAGGTGAGCGGTTTTCTGAGCTCTTCGAATTCTAAACTAATTGAGTTTATAAAGTGTTTCAATTGAGTAAATATCTTCTTGTAAATTATACTGAGATTGTTAGCAGTGTTTGATGTACGTTTTATATGTATGTGGATTGAAAATTGTTATATCGAGTGGATCGCATGATATGAGGTTGACATGGTTTTGAGTTTATTATTAATGGTTATTATGTCATATAGGAATATCGAGTGAGACATCCACGAGAGAGATATGACTTGAGTATATCAATCCACAGAGACGAGATCCGATCCTGAGTGTGTGGGTATCAATAAACTCCCCGTTGATGAACAGCAATGAGAGTGTCCTGATCTTCTCTAAATACACAACGCAGAGAGAGATAAAGATCGTAACGGCGGTCAGCAGAGGACTGGTTACACAGGGCATCAGTACTTCACTGTTGTGGGTACTTCTGAGATTGGGCATGAGTGATGGCCAGTGCCCTGCTTGGTTTTGCATCATGGGATGCTGGTTGCTGGTTTGCTCTAACCAGCATAAACAGTATTTTTTCAGTATTCAGGCAGTGTAGAGCCCGGGGCAGAACACAAGGAGAGAGACAGGGTAAACAGAGCTGCTGTAAGCAACTTCAGCCAGGGCAGAAAATGAACCCGTGCTCCTCTTTTCCTGGGATTAATTGAATTCTTTCTGCCGTTAAAGTGACTAAGAGAGCTGAGTGACAGCTAGGAATACGCTGAAGAGGTCTGGACTCTTCCTGTCTGTTGCGCTGTCTGTGACGATATCTCTCTTTGATGTGCGTTTCTGGAAGTGCTGCAGTGGACTGTGAAGGCTGTTACTTTAAATAGTGCCTTATAAACTGCTTGACACTATTATTATTCCAAAAATAGAAAAGCTCAAGACAGAATGTATAGGAAAGAAAAATCATCCCTGAGTTTGTCTCCGTTCATCTAGACAGTTTTGGAGATCAAATTGAGATGGTTCTCCTGAGAAAAGACACCAGTAATCTCATATGCTCCTTTTCAGCGTTATTATTAACTAAATGTATATACTTGAAATAAACATTAATTGAAATTAAATATAAAGAAAGTATTTCAAGGCAACATTTCTCATTTTCATTTAGTTTAAGTAATAAATATCTAAAATAAAATAAACAAAAACTAATCATTTATTGTTTAATTTTTTTTTTTATGTCTATAGTTTTAGTTATTAGTTGTTAATTTCATTTCAGATACAGAACTTGATGAAAATGAGAAATGTTGCCTTGAAATATTTATGATTATATTTCAATTAATGTTTATTTCAAGTATTTACATTTTGCATGGTTTTGTTTATAGTTTCAGTTAACGATAATAACCCTGAAAAGGAGCACATGAGATTACTTAAAAAAATATTAACAGTAGATCAATGACACTAAAATTAGATTTTCGGTAGTGTTGTCATATCAATTAATTGCAATTCATCACATCTAACATAAAAGTTTGTCTTTATATATATCGTGGGTGGGATATATTAGGAAGCAAGTGAATATTTTGTCCTCAAAGTTGATGTGTTTGAAGCAGGAAAAATGGGCAAGAGTAAGGATTTGAGTGAGTTTGGGCCAAATAGTGATGGCTACACAACTGGGTTAGAGCATCTCCAAAACTGCAGCTCTTGTGGAGTGTTCCCGGTCTGCAGTGGTCAGGATCTATCAAAGGTGCTCCAAGGAAGGAACAGCGGTGAACCGGCCACAGGGTCATGGGCGGCCAAGGCTCATTGATGCACGTGGGGAGCGAAGGCTGGCCGTGTGCGTGTGCGTGGCTTACCTGGGGAACACATGGCACCAGGATGCACTATGGGAAGAAGGCAAGCCGGCGGAGGCAGTGTGATGCTTTGGGCAATGTTCTGCTGGGAAACCTTGGGTCCTGCCATCCATGTGGATGTTACTTTGACACGTACCACCTACCTAAGCATTGTTGCAGAACATGTACACCCTTTCATGGAAACAGTATTCCCTGGTGGCTGTGGTCTCTTCCAGCAGGATAATGCTCCTGCCACAAGCAAAAATGGTTTAGGAATGGTTTGAGGAGCACAGCAACAAGTTTGAGGTGTTGACTTGGCCTCCAAATTCCCCAGATCTCAATCCAATCGAGCATCTGTGGGATGTGCTGAACAAACAAGTCCGATCCACGGAGGCCCCACCTCGCAACTTACAGGACTTAAGGATCTGCTGCTAACATCTTAGTGCCAGATACCACAGCACACCTTCAGGGGTCTAGTGGAGTCCATGCCTCGATGGGTCAGGGCTGTTTTGGCAGCAAAAGGAGTACCAACACAATATTAGGTCATAATGTTATGCCTGGTCAGTGTATATATATATTTACAAACAGATACTAATATATAGTATACATTATATAAACACACTTTTATGTTAGATGCGATTAATCGATTTGACAGCACTAATTTTCAGATCAGATAAAAACCATGCATATTCATTTAACAGATCTGTTTAATGACTTGCAACATTTCACAACAACATAGTCAACATTTCTCTTTTAAATTGAATTATTTGAGAAATATGTGAGACAAAGTTCTCCCAAACAGTCAAATAAATGGTGGTTAGTAAATGGTGCATTAATAGAGCTTAATCTTTAGCAAAAAGGTCACCTTTTTCAGTTGTGAGGCTTTGCAGTAATTTCTACATATAGGCTTAGATCAGACTGTCCTTCTAAATGTCCTTGAGAAGGTCTTGGTGATAACCTGCTTTTCTTGTCCACCTTTATTACCTGGCTATCCCGCATGGATCGGCATATCTGTTTACATAGGACGAATGCACCTGTTCTATTCCACTGGCTTAACGTGAGCCATTCCTGTGGAAACCCTCGTACCAGATGAGTGAGTGTTTAGTCGCAGGTGTGCCAGAACTCATAACCTGACCAAGGATACTGCTTATATCCAGATAGAGCTGTTATCAGCATGCTTGCAGCCGGCAGGCTTTAGCGGACCTCTCTTTTTTCCCCCAGAATGTTTCAAAGGGGGTTTCCTTCAAAGGAAGCAAAAGAGACAGTTTCACAAGGATTTAACCCTAAACAGGCCCCCTAGCTGTGGATTAGGTCATAAGCAGGGAGAAGAACACAAGACAGAGACATTTTAGCATTTGTATTACCAGTCGGACCTCTTGAATCTGGCGGTGAAGCCATCTAAATTCTTGCTCAGGTATTCAACAACACATCTAAGATGTTTCAGTTTCATACTGTTCATAAGGTGAAAGCTCCTCGGTCTCTGAGCAATGAAATATAATCTCAAAACAAAATATACTTCTGTGAGCAACATGGGTGCCTGAGAGTCCTTTTGGGTAGTTGTCCACTTCATTCCACTGTTTTATACACTCACCTAAAGGATTATTAGGAACACCTGTTCAATTTCTCATTAATGCAATTATCTAATCAACCAATCACATGGCAGTTGCTTCAATGCATTTAGGGGTGTGGTCCTGGTCAAGACAATCTCCTGAACTCCAAACTGAATGTCAGAATGGGAAAGAAAGGTGATTTAAGCAATTTTGAGCATGGCATGGTTGTTGGTGCCAGACGGGCCGGTCTGAGTATTTCACAATCTGCTCAGTTACTGGGATTTTCACGCACAACCATTTCTAGGGTTTACAAAGAATGGTGTAAAAAGGGAAAAACATCCAGTATGCGGCAGTCCTGTGGGCGAAAATGCCTTGTTGATGCTAGAGGTCAGAGGAGAATGGGCCGACTGATTCAAGCTGATAGAAGAGCAACTTTGACTGAAATAACCACCACTCGTTACAACCGAGGTATGCAGCAAAGCATTTGTGAAGCCACAACACGCACAACCTTGAGGCGGATGGGCTACAACAGCAGAAGACCCCACCGGGTACCACTCATCTCCACTACAAATAGGAAAAAGAGGCTACAATTTGCACAAGCTCACCAAAATTGGACAGTTGAAGACTGGAAAAATGTTGCCTGGTCTGATGAGTCTCGATTTCTGTTGAGACATTCAGATGGTAGAGTCAGAATTTGGCGTAAACAGAATGAGAACATGGATCCATCATGCCTTGTTCCCACTGTGCAGGCTGGTGGTGGTGGTGTAATGGTGTGGGGGGTGTTTTCTTGGCACACTTTAGGCCCCTTAGTGCCAGTTGGGCATTGTTTAAAAACCACGGCCTACCTGAACATTGTTTCTGACCATGTCCGTCCCTTTATGACCACCATGTACCCATTCTCTGATGGCTACTTCCAGCAGGATAATGCACCATGTCACAAAGCTCGAATCATTTCAAATTGGTTTCTTGAACATGACAATGAGTTCACTGTACTAAAATGGCCCCCACAGTCACCAGATCTCAACCCAATAGAGCATCTTTGGGATGTGGTGGAGCGGGAGCTTCGTGCCCTGGATGTGCATCCCACAAATCTCCATCAACTGCAAGATGCTATCCTATCAATATGGGCCAACATTTCTAAAGAATGCTTTCAGCACCTTGTTGAATCAATGCCACGCAGAATTAAGGCAGTTCTGAAGGCGAAAGGGGGTCAAACACAGTATTAGTATGGTGTTCCTAATAATCCTTTAGGTGAGTGTAGCTTAGTGAAGAACAGAAAATAGTAACAACTATCAGCTTAGATTCAACCTAAAATGAATGAGTTAGAGGATGCAAGGACGTTTCTCATTGTTGCCACTCTAAAACAAAGAGTGACATGCTGAAACTAATTTAAAACATTTCTATGCTATTCAACAACTGAGTCCACGCTAACTGTGCTCATTTAACATACACTACATTAACAGTGACATCTAAAAATCATATTCAATAATGAGTATCACATTTATTATTCACAGATTCTACAACTTATGCTTATCTGATGGAAGAACTGCAGCAAATAAGGCATGATAAAGCTGTGTTTGAAACTATTGTAAAAAAAAAAAAAAAAAAAAGTTCTTAAATATGCAGTCTGACATGATATTATTTATTTTCCTCATTATTGCTTGTACACAACTGACAGTGTACCACACAGATACTTTACAGCCTTGAATCATTATCATTAGCTTTTGCTGTTTTAAGTCCATAACATTTTTTAGGGGATTTTATGGTACTAAATTATATTTATGCAACCGTTTTAATCCATTTATTCACTTTTTGAGCATAGACCTGGAATTGAAATATACAACTTAAATGGTCATAAATCTTGAATGCTTTGGAGCACAGACTTTGGTCTCTTTTTGAAGAATATAAAATTATATTTAAACACATTTCTATACCACACTGAGTAATTAGTTACAAAGTATCAGTGTGAGGTTTTATGGAGTTTCAAAATTTTGCTTCTCTTTTTTTCCTATAGTCACTTCCAAAACTTTATAGAGAGAAGTTAGGAACTTGGCCAGAAGTGAATTATTGATGTGGGCTACTGACTACAGAATAAAGCAGCATTTGCTTCGTGTGGGTTTGCCTGAATTAATCATAACATGAGACTAAGATGGGGGATGAATTCTCTTTCTTTACAAAACCCACCAATTTTCCTGTAAATGACAGATGTCTTCTTGCGAACCTGGACCCAGCCATTATCAACAGCATCAGTTTACCGTGCACATCAAACATTCAGCAGACAGTCTATTGTCTGTACTGCGTTCTTGCATTTTCCGCCTACAGTGTAAAACATGCACAACATGCAATTTTGACATCAGCGTTCCCAACGTCTCTGTCGACAGAAATGTTTGAAGGAACCATCGCCAGAGTTAATTGACCCATGATTTGTAATGTAATGGAACTAGATGACAGACTGGATCTGCAGTGTTTAACTGCAACATTTCAAATATTTATATAGAATTACACTATGAATCATACACTACTCAAATCTTAGTGAGTCTGAACAAAAGAAGTAGACTTCAGGGATCCCCTCCATACTAGCCATAACTATAGTTTCCATGGAGACACACTGACTGTATAAGGCCTGTACATTTCTGACATGCAGATGTGTGCAGTGGTCCAAGAGCAATAGAGCTTCATTGAGATATTAAGGTTGACATTTCTTGCCGCCAAACACAATGTCAAGCCCCTTTCCCCACTGGATTTATGGTGCGGTTGATGTGGTAAGTAGCGTTGACTGCGGGGTGGAGTGGGGGCTGTATGAATACACTGCAACAGAAAGCAATGGACTGTTGATTCATCCCCCGTGTCTGTGGGCTTGCACACTTGATCAATACTAATCCCCTCATCCGTCGCAGGTCACGTCCAGTTGTACATCTCTCACTGTCAGCACATGAGTGCGCATGAAGTGATTCTCAGGACACTGGTTTAACAGTCCTCCGGGATGAGCTGCTAAATAAACTTCAGTTTTCTGTACATTCACATTATATTCAGGGTGCTTGGTGTTTTAGATTTAGACTTGGCTTGCATATTGCTTAATTTAAAATGCAATACTCTTAATAAAGCTTAAAAATACATAAGACAAATATTGGGTAAAATAATGTATCTTTGGTATAGATATTTCTGTATATTTATATTTATAATTTGTTAATTTGCCATCTTAATTTTTCATCTTACACTTCATGTGTACTTGCGGTCTTGTGCTCATGTTCTTTAAAGGGATGGTTCACCCAAAAATGATCTCATTGGAATGAAAAAAAAATGCGGAAAATGCTGAAGCTCAAACGTGCTGCGTAACACGAGAATGAACCTCATTGGTTCTTGCTGAAGCTCAAACGTGCTGCGTAACACGAGAATGAACCTCATTGGTTCTTGCTGAAGCTCAAACGTGCTGCGTAACACGAGAATGAACCTCATTGGTTCTCGCTGAAGCTCAAACGTGCTGCGTAACACTAGAATGAACCTCATTGGTTCTCGCTGAAGCTCAAAGCGTGCTGCGTAACACTAGAATGAACCTCATTGGTTCTCGCTGAAGCTCAAACGTGCTGCGTCACACGAGAATGAACCTCATTGGTTCTCGCTGAAGCTCAAACGTGCTGCGTAACACTAGAATGAACCTCATTGGTTCTCGCTGAAGCTCAAACGTGCTGCGTAACACTAGAATGAACCTCATTGGTTCTCGCTGAAGCTCAAACGTGCTGCGTAACACTAGAATGAACCTCACTGGTTCTCGCTGAAGCTCAAACGTGCTGCGTAACACTAGAATGAACCTCACTGGTTCTCGCTGAAGCTCAAACGTGCTGCGTAACACTAGAATGAACCTCATTGGTTCTCGCTGAAGCTCAAACGTGCTGCGTAACACTAGAATGAACCTCATTGGTTCTCGCTGGAAGCTCAAAGCGTGCTGCGTAACACTAGAATGAACCTCATTGGTTCTCGCTGAAGCTCAAACGTGCTGCGTAACACTAGAATGAACCTCATTGGTTCTCGCTGAAGCTCAAACGTGCTGCGTAACACCAGAATGAACCTCATTGGTTCTCGCTGAAGCTCAAACGTGCTGCGTAACACCAGAATGAACCTCATTGGTTCTCGCTGAAGCTCAAACGCGTGCTGCGTAACACTAGAATGAACCTCACTGGTTCTCGCTGAAGCTCAAACGTGCTGCGTAACACTAGAATGAACCTCACTGGTTCTCGCTGAAGCTCAAACGTGCTGCGTAACACTAGAATGAACCTCACTGGTTCTCGCTGAAGCTCAAACGTGCTGCGTAACACTAGAATGAACCTCACTGGTTCTCGCTGAAGCTCAAACGTGCTGCGTAACACGAGAATGAACCTCATTGGTTCTCGCTGAAGCTCAAACGTGCTGCGTAACACAAGAATGAACCTCATGGTTCTCACACGTCAATCAAACATGCTTACCTCAACTGATGTGTGAGCTAATGAATGTTTATATGTGAATAAAAGCCTAAATTCAATCTGTTCATCATATAAAGCAATCGAGTCTCTTCAAACAATGTGGACTAAACCGCTCTATTCATATGGATTCGTTTTACGATCTCTTTATGAACTTTTTGAAGCATCAAAGTGGTAGTTGCATAGCTGTCAATGTCAATTTTTTCATGAAAAATATCTTCATTTGTGTTCCGAAGATAAAAGAAAGTCTTACGGGTTTGGAATGACATGAGGGCGAGTAATTAAGACATTTTAAGATTTTTCTTAGGATCTGCGGACACCACGTACCCTAAATTTAAATGTGTGACATCTTGACTTAGAAAAGTCATGCAAATGTACAATGGGGGCTTTGGAGTGAAAAAATACGACACGCACTACTATATACAGAAAGAATTTGACCTAAATATGGTGTTATACAAAGTGTAATCATTTTTAACAGACTTCATGACAGGAGCATGCATAAAGGATGATGCCTTAAGTTCTGGAACTAGAACCAAACTGCACTTTTGCTACTTGCTATGATCTATTTTAGAGAGCATTTGATCGGACAAAAATATCTGGTGCCACAATTTAGAGTTTACTAGCATATAGATGGCCTTCAAGCTTAAAGTCATATACTAAAAGTCAAATCAAAATTTTATAGGGTTTTAAAAAACATTAAAAGTAGGACTTGAAGTATCAGCTTAACTCAGTTTGTTTTAAGTTCCATTATTAGAATGGATCGTGGTGATAACTTGTACACCTCTGTTGTGGTCCTGTCAATAACCTGTTAAAGGAAATTAATTTCCCTCAATCTCTTTTGATCAGTGGATAGACGTGTGGTTTTGCTTATTACACTGAATCAATACACAGCTCAAGGCCAGATGCATAACTTTCTTAACTGACACAGGATTCGTTCTCACCTTCATCAATAATGGATAGAAATGGACAGCATCAAATAAGATCTCAAACTTTAGCAGCGATTCAGCCTCCAACAAAAAGTACAGGCAACGGCAGGTAGAAAAACTCCACCTTTGTTCCCTTAAAGCTGGCTTTAGAGGAAACTCTATTTATAATGCAGGCGTGTGTCAAAGCGCTTCAAGTGTGTGGGACGTTTTTAGAAAACTTCTGGCGATACAAATTTTGCTGTTTTTATTTTCTGTGCCAGAATAAAAAAAAGAAAATGCCATGGGCTCTCTGCAAACCTTTTAATTAGCCCATGATTTACTCACCCTCAAGCCATCCTACGTGTGTATGACATTCTTCACCCTTTTTCTTAAGTTGAATACAGATGGCGGTTCAAGATTCAAGATTCAAGAGTTTTATTTGTCACATACACAGTTATATACAGAATATACAACCGGCAGTGAAATGTAAACAGGTCCGCTCCATGGACAGTGCAAATTCACAGTTAAAAACACAAGGAGGAAATTATAATAGAAATAGAATAAAAAAGTACTATATATATATATATATATATATGTCTATATCTGTAGAATTATAAATAATCAAGTCAAGAAAAAAAAAAAAGGTAACAAATAAGGATAAAGTGGAATAAAATAATTGAAGTAGACTTTGCAGTGAGTAAACTGTAGACTTATAAATATGTGGTTAACAAATGTATAAGAGTATAATGTGCAAACAGGTTTATGACAGGTTGTTACACAGTAACAACGAGAACAGAAAGTGCAGTGCAATGTCAGTGTATCGATGTTTATCCTGGACGTGAAGTCACGTGATGTTAAGTTCAGGAGTCTGATGGCCTGGGGAAGAAGCTCCTCCTGAGTCTCTCAGTTTTGGCCATCAGGCTTCGGAAGCGCTTACCAGATGGTAGCAGCGTGAAATGAGGGTTTGCAGGGTGATTAGAGTCCTTGATGATCTTGGTAGCTCTACCTTTGCAGCGTTTGGTGTAGACGTCCTGCAGAGACGGGAGAGCTGACCCTGAGATACGCTCGGATAAGCGCACGACTCTTTGCAGGGCTTTGCGGTCATGACTGGTGTTGTTCCCATACCACGCTGTGATGCACTGAGTTAAAACACTTTCTATCGCCCCTAAATAGAAAGTTTTCAGGATAGCTGGTGAAACCCTGAATTTCCTCAGCTGGCGCAGGTGGTACAGTCTTTGCCGGGCTTTTTTCACCTGTGTCTGAATGTGAGCAGTCCAGGTCAGGTCCTCGGTCTGGCAGGAGCTAGATATTTTACTTTATAACATGCTAAATATGGATATTTTTCTTACACAAACGCATGGCTTCGCTTCAGAAGGTCTTTATTAACCCCTGGAGCCGTGTGGAGTACTTTTATAATGGATGGATGCACTTTTTTGGGGTTTCAAATTTTGGACTGCCATTCACTCCCATTATAAAGCTTGGATTAGCCAGGATATTTTTCTCCGACTGTATTTGTCTGAAAGAAGAATGTCATATGTCATCTAAATTGTTCCTGTATGAAAAATATATCCCGATTTATTGATTACACTGCCTGAACAAACAGAGCTGATTTCATCACCTGCAATCAGATTCCGATTTGAAATCGGTTCAGGTCCAGTGCGAACACACAACCTAGTCTACATTTATATTTATTCATATTTCCCACCAAAAATTAGCTCCAGTAATGAATGACGCCTACTCCAACCCTGCCCTCCCCTCGTCCCCTGGCTCTCAATGCCCGCCTTTGTCCGAGGATGAGAATGAGCCATTCTCTCTCTCTCTCACAGATGACCCCTCTTGTCTCCACAGCCGCCTGCTGAGGACGTGACTGCCCACGTGGTCTGGATGCCAGCAGCTGCCTCTCAGAGCCCCTGACGGCCCCTGGCAATCCGAGAAACACATCCTCATCCTCCGTTTCCATGCTCTCGACCCCCCCGGTCTGCGAGGATTATTGAGTCTCAGGATTACTGAAGTGTCCACTTTGGCCGCGGGAGAAAGGGCACACTATTACTTGTGAGTATCCTCAGCTGCTCCAAGCCTCAGCTCTGCCTGCGCAATTATAGTCATTATGGGCTTTTGTGCTTACTTGGTGGAAAAGAAAATGCAGGGAAGACTTTATTAGAGCAAATGAAACGCTTCATCAAACATTATTGGCCATTACTTTAATTATCGGCATAACAGAATGAAATGAACGAAAACAGATCTTTCTTGCCTTGAGTTCTTATATCTGAAATGGACTCGAGACTAAATTGAAAACAGCTATACGTGACGTGAAGGAACTGGGGCATTGCCAGAGATTTCATGCTACTGTTTTGGCCATAAAATGCCTTGAGCGGGACTCAGGCATGTTAGGGATTCGGTTAGTGTCTATGTGAGTGGGTGCATGGCTTGTCAACTTACTGCAATAAATAATTGAAACGGATGTACGACAAGGTTGTGTGTAGTTTCAGCGTTTGCTAGGGTTGCAAGCTCACTGGAGATTTCGAGTTTTACTGCGGGTGTGAGAATGGGTTTAGGAAGCTCGATGGTTTCACACAACATTTGATTTCAGCAATCTTACTGCTGGGGTAAAATACATCAGGCCTGTTATTACCGGAGAGTGTCTGTCTGGGTCTAGGGGCGGGATAAAACATGTAAGGTGAAAGTCGCAGATGATTTGGAAGCCAGAATGAATTAATGCAATCTGACATGAGGAACAGGGAAAGCCAGACAGGCTGAGGATGTGCTACATGGATGGATTTTTCTGTATGTTGTTAAAGTGGGCTGCCTGATTTAGAAATACACTTGTTGTGATGAAACCGGCACAAAGCACACACATCTGACTGGACAAAGAAAATTTGTACTACAAAGAAACACAGTAAAAACAGGTCTAGCTTTGAAATAGACAAGCTGTACTTTCATACTTTTGTCCTGTTAGAAGATAGAGAAGAAAAAAAGACATTTACTTTTTTAAGGGATGTTCCTTGACATACTGTGTGCAATTCATTGGTGCTCATTATTTCAAATAATAATTCAATAATAATCAAAATATCACCTGACAATTGTGGCATTTCAAACATCACTGCATTCAACTCACATCCATTTCATTACTTTCCCTGGATAAACGTTAAAATGTTAATTAAACGTTTTTAATTAAAATGTCATTTACTCATTATTTATTAGGAAGTAATTATTACTAATATATTTATAATATAAAGACAATATAACAAACGTAGAGATGTTTTGTATGGAAGATCATTTCCACCCCTCCAAAATGTAATTGTGTGTTTAGAGAAAGAAAGAAAGTCACACTGTGAAAGTCGCAATTGTGAGAAATAGCTCTGGGGTAGAAATGTGCTTCCATTGTTTTGCGTAATTCAAATGACAATAATATCCAAAGATTGCTTTTATGGAATTCTCCAAAATGGAAACAGGTGGAAATGTCTCAACATCAATGTTTTTTGTGCTGAAGTTACATTTCCTGTGACACTGCCCTGACCTATATGGTTGGTAAACACTTGAAAAGCAAAAAAGCAACAATCCTGAAATCAAAGTACTTTACCGTCTCATTTACTAAAAGGACGGATGGCTAATCAGAAAGCCTCGGATCAATCCGGGAGTCCAGCTCCAGCTGTCATGCATCTTCCATCGTCTTGTGAGCGACTCTGAACACTGCTAAATGAGTGTCAGAGGAGTCTGAGCAGCTTTAGATAAAGCAGCACAATGGCTGTCACAAACACAGTCTGAAAACACCAGGAGGTTGTGGATGTGATGCATTGAATGGAAAGACTGTCCTTTCCAGCACAGCAGTGTTTCAGTGGCACATCCTGCTCCTGCAGAGAGTGCGGCTCAAGAGATACCCGGGCTGATCAGCAGTTCTTGGAGTTAATTAACACCAGAGGTCTAGCAGCTGTTGTGGCACTCTGTACCACATGACCATATCCTATAGAAGTCATCACTCTTTAACATGTCTGCTAGCACATATAACAGACCTAAGCATAAAAGCAATAAACTGTAGGCATATAGTGGGTATAAAAATATATCTGCCATAGACACAAACTAGCAGATACACATTTACAGAAATGACTTTGAAATTACGTGGGTAATTAGGGTCAACCTATTCAACTATCTACAGTTACATTCACACATAATAAAACTGCTTTCTTAGGTTTTTAGATGTAAAGACAAGCAATTAACTTTCTTGTTAAGTATTTAAAAATGAGTTATATTAAATTATACAGTAGCTACAAAAGACAATAGGGCCGTGTGTCCGCCAAAGCGTTATTTCACGCGGCTGGCTGGCGTATCCAATTGTTTTCAATGGGAGTGCCGAGTTTTTTGAACGTCATGAGCGTAACGAAGCGCTGAACGTCTATTTCATGCTCAAGCGTCGAGTGCTCTTCAGTTATGTTTCCGAGTGCTTTTACCGGTCGCAAAGAGTTGAAGAATGTTCAACTTTAAATAAAACACAGCGCTCATCACTGTCTTTTTACCCAGCCGACCAATCACAGTGGACCAGGGGCGGGACAAAAATACAACACTGACCAACCGCCACATTCTGCTTGTGCAACGTCAACAGGTGACAATAAGAAGCATAATTACAGAACAAAATAATTTAAAATAAGAGCCAGAGCACTTTATCTGTATTTTTATATAGAAACAATACAAAAACCAACTATCTGTGAAATGAGATACTATTAACACTTCCGCTGATATTCCAGATCATAGCAATCAAAGATTCTCAACTGAAAAAAATGCTGCGCTGCCAAAACGCTTGCAGGCGCCCAGAGCTAGGCGTTTTCAGGCGTTACTGGCGTCATTAGAAACTGAATGAGATCATTTGACATTAGTACTGTTATAATTTATGCACAGACAGACAGATAGACAGGCAGACAGAACGATATAGACAGACAGACAGACAGATAGACATAGACAGACAGACAGACAGACAGACAGATAGATAGATAGATAGATAGATAGATAGATAGATAGATAGATAGATAGATAGATAGACAGATTGATAGATAGACAGACAGATAGAACGATAGACAGACAGATAGACAGACAGAGAGAACGATAGACAGACAGACAGAACGATAGATAGACAGACAGACAGACAGACAGATTGATAGATAGACAGACAGATAGAACGATAGACAGACAGACAGACAGATAGACAGACAGACAGAACTATAGACAGACAGACAGAACAATAGATAGACAGACAGACAGACAGACAGACAGAACGATAGATAGACAGACAGAACGATAGATAGATAGACAGACAGACAGAGCGATAGATAGACAGACAGAACGACAGATAGACAGACAGAACGACAGATAGATAGACAGACAGACAGACAGACAGAGCGATAGACAGACAGACAGAGCGATAGATAGATAGACAGACAGACAGACAGACAGACAGACAGACGATAGACAGACAGACAGAACGATAGATAGATAGACAGACAGACAGAACGATAGATAGACAGACAGACAGACAGACAGACAGAACGATAGATAGATAGACAGACAGACAGACAGACAGACAGAAGCGATAGATAGACAGACAGAACGATAGATAGATAGACAGACAGAACGATAGACAGACAGACAGAATGATAGATAGACAGACAGACAGACAGACAGAACGATAGATAGACAGACAGACAGACAGACAGAAGCGATAGATAGATAGACAGACAGACAGACAGACAGAACGATAGATAGACAGAACGATAGATAGACAGAAGCGATAGATAGATAGACAGACAGACAGACAGAACGATAGATAGATAGACAGACAGACAGACAGACAGAACGATAGATGGACAGACAGACAGACAGACAGACAGAACAATAGATAGACAGACAGACAGACAGACAGACAGACAGACAGATAGATAGATAGACAGACAGACAGACAGACAGACAGACAGAGCGATAGATAGATAGATAGACAGACAGACAGAACGATAGATAGATAGATAGATAGATAGATAGATAGATAGATAGATAGATAGATAGATAGATAGATAGACAGACAGACAGACAGACAGACAGACAGAAGCGATAGATAGATAGACAGACAGACAGACAGAAGCGATAGATAGCTAGATAGATACAGACAGACAGAAAGATAGACAGACAGACACAGACAGAACGACAGACAGACAGACAGAGACAGATAGATAGATAGACAGACAGACAGACAGACAGACAGACAGACAGACAGACAGACAGACAGACAGATAGATAGATAGATAGATAGATAGATAGATAGATAGATAGATAGATAGATAGATATAGATAGACAGACAGATAGACAGGCAGACAGAACGATATAGACAGACAGATAGATAGACATACAGACAGACAGACAGATAGATAGACATAGACAGACAGACAGACAGACAGACAGACAGATAGACAGACAGACAGATAGATAGATAGATAGATAGACAGACAGACAGACAGACAGACAGACAGATAGATAGATAGATAGATAGATAGATAGATAGATAGATAGATAGATAGATAGATAGATAGATAGATAGATAGATAGACAGACAGACAGACAGACAGACAGATAGATAGATAGATAGATAGATAGATAGATAGATAGATAGATAGATAGATAGATAGATAGATAGATAGATAGATAGATAGATAGATAGATAGATAAAATGAAATACATGCAAACAGACAGACTGAACGAACAAACAAACGATGGATGGAAGGAAAGAAAGAAAGAAAGAAAGAAAGAAAGAAAGAAAGAAAGAAAGAAAGAAAGAAAGAAAGAAAGAAAGAAAGAAAGAAAGAAAGAAAGAAAGAAAGAACACTATAATGCTAGAAAGATCGATTGATAGAAACTTGTTTTATTATAATTCCCCTTCACATTCAAACTGTGATGGAATATAAAGCACAAATAAGGACATCTGGCCATACATCACACCCACAGGGATAATAACATCTCTCATTATACAAGAGCTCTCTGAGCGCAAAACTCTGTCCTTAAGTAAATAAGAACAAGAAATGAAAAGTGTTTTAGTTATTTGATCTGTCCATGTGTGCTGTCCGTGTTATCATCCCACGGTTTTATCACTGCTCGGCAGACGTGAGCAGGCCGAGGAAGCCTAGCAACCCCTGACACATGGATAATTAATTTATATTTCTAGGGGAAGACACTTAAGCCCATCCATTTCCATGCTCAGAGCAGGATGTTAAGAGAAGAAACTAGCTTGTTTTCCAGAAGGCTTCTGTGTTGTAGACACAATGAAGCGTTTGATTTGACATCCTTGCGCCTCAGCGGCCTTGCATGTTAAAATGCTCTCACAATTTGGAACAGTAAATCATTTCTTAACCCTTTCTGTGCCTCAACATTTTATAAAGAATAAAAATATGTGCTCTCCCCTTTTATCCGCACAACATGAGGGGTGGCATACATCGTCCGCAAAACGTTCCCTTGTAAACCCAGAACAAGATCTATTAATAGGCTGCTCTTTATCTGATTATTAAGAAATCAATAGGAAACATCCACATTTGAAACAGAATGTAGCCTTTGCGCCCAAGACTGATCTGATATCATCAGAAAATCCTCATATCTTGCATGTGTTCAATTATAGCTGCTGCGATACTCCAAAGAGTCTCCTTACAGCTGTGTGGGAGTGCGACTGATGCGTTCGAGTCAAACTCACAATTAAACCCATGGATGTCCAACACAGAGACTGAGACAAACCCATGGCATTGTGGCTCGTTTATGTGACATGATTTCTGCATTTGCATGTCTGCGAGTAATGCAAGTAAATGAGCCATCGAGTGTAGTAAATCCACACTTAATCTTTTTTCCATTTTTCTGAGTCTATTTTTCTGCTTTTTAGAGTAATCCCATCACTGTAGAGCGTTTCTAGTGTGTAGCGTTTACCGCAAGTACATCCATATGGCGTTTACATGCTCCTAGCCTGTTTGCACATAGCTGTTAAGCTATGCAAATGGCAACACAAACTCAACACATCTCGCATGCATGAGCAACAGAGATGGGAGAAATAAATGGGAAGAGGGGAGGTGAGGGCATGACTGAAAGACATTACCTAGTATACTAAAATGGGTAGCACTTTAGAATACTGTTCCGTTATTATTAAATATCTACACAGGAACAAATAGTTTAGTACATTTTGAACTCTTTCTCCCAATTTCAGCTGTTTCTGTTCTGGAGGAGACACTTATTGAGTCCTAAAGAGCTCATGAAACAAATGTAAAGTGTGTCGTCAAGGAATGCTAATTAGCATTTACTTTAAGGGAATTGGAGACTCTCCAAAAAGCTATGGAAAGACAGCACTGGTGGAGAACTGCTGTTACATTATGATGGGCCTTAGGGAGGACCAGAGGGAGGAGGAGAACCTTCGCTACCGAAAAATATAAATCCAGATTTCCACAATCCTCTGTGGGGATTTGCAAGATGGATGCCCAACTTTTTAGCAGTTGGAAGCCCTGAGGCGGTACACGATAGTGGTCCTCCCTTATGTGATATGTTAGTTCTGTTTTCAACAGCAAATAAACATTGTTGGTGTTTACACAAGCTGCAAGATTTATTGCAACCCCTAATACTCCAAATAATTAATTGGTTTGAGTTGGGTAAACTTAAATTGAACAAATTAGTTTTACTATTTAGAACTTTCTTTTTTTCTTTTGAGTTCACAAAACTGACCCATTTTAAGTAATCTGAATTGTTGCATTGCTGTTGTTTTTTAATTTTATGAACTTGATTTTTTAATTTGCTTGTTATTTTTTCTACCCACATCCTGGGTTGAGCCTTTTAGGTAATTTTCAGTGTTTGGGTACTTATTGTGTTACCCAGATCCTGGGTCGGACGTGACAGCCCAGTGTTTGGGTAGTTTTTGTGTTACCCAGATCCTGGGTCGGACGTGACAACCCAGTGTTTGGGTACTTATTGTGTTACCCAGATCCTGGGTCGGACGTGACAACCCAGTGTTTGGGTAGTTTTTGTGTTACCCAGATCCTGGGTCGGACGTGACAACCCAGTGTTTGGGTAGTTTTTGTGTTACCCAGATCCTGGGTCGGACGTCACAACCCAGTGTTTGGGTAGTTCTTGTGTTACCCAGATCCTGGGTCAGACGTGACAACCCAGTGTTTGAGTAGTTATTGTGTTACCCAGATCCTGGGTCGGACGTGACAACCCAGTGTTTGAGTAGTTATTGTGTTACCCAGATCCTGGGTCAGACGTGACAACCCAGTGTTTGGGTAGTTCTTGTGTTACCCAGATCCTGGGTCAGACGTGACAACCCAGTGTTTGAGTAGTTATTGTGTTACCCAGATCCTGGATCCTGGGTCGGACGTGACAACCCAGTGTTTGAGTAGTTATTGTGTTACCCAGATCCTGGGTCAGACGTGACAACCCAGTGTTTGGGTAGTTCTTGTGTTACCCAGATCCTGGGTCAGACGTGACAACCCAGTGTTTGGGTGACAACCCAGTGTTTGAGTAGTTATTGTGTTACCCAGATCCTGGGTCAGACGTAACAACCCAGTATAGCCCAGAACTTCTGTTAAAGGGATAGTTCACCCAAAAATGAAAATGTCTTCATATCATTAAATTCTGGCAAACTATCCTTTTAAGTAACCAAATTGTATTTATTGCAGGCTTTTTGTGACCTATTTGGAAGAGAGCAGTGCAGCTCCAGGATTTAAGTTAATCTGTAAACATTAGCTTAATTAATGCATGAAGTAAAAAATAAATAAAAAAGCTAGTATTATAGTAAAAATGTTAAATGAAACAACCCATTTTGATCTGTAAAATTAACTCAACATGTGTTCTGTCCTTGAAATATTGGGTTGTTTTAAACCTAGTGTTTTTTAGAGTGCATCAAATCATTGTGTTACCAATTAGCAAGTTAGCATTTACTGAATTAGTTAATTAAAGCTAGCCAAGTTTCCACTAGGGGTTGCACAGACTAGTTGACTAATCGACTAGTCGACTTTAATGCTCTGCCATGACACTTTAAGCTTGACGTTGACTAGTCGCTGGCCTATAGCGGGCACAACAGGATAAGCCATTTCCTGACACGCAGGCTCTGTTTCCAACAGTTAAAAATGACAAATAAATACATCCACTGCAAAAAAATGCTTTTCTTACTTAGTATTTTTGTCTTGTTTCTAGTCCAAACATCTAAAAATTCTTAAAACTAGAAGCATTTACTAGACAAGCAAAAGTTTTTGTCTTGTTTTGGGGAAATAACTCTAAATAAAGATTATTTTTCTTACCCCATTGGCAGATTATTTTGCTTATTTTAAGCAAAAACTCACTTAATTTTGAGTTCTTTTTTCCCAAAACAAGACAAAAACTTTTGCTTGTCTAGTAAATGCTTCTTAATGTAAGAATTTTAAGTAAGAAAAGCATTTTTTTGCAGTGTACTCAGAGAGCTCTCCACAAGACATGTTTGATTATACCATCTGGATGCTCAAAACTGATGGGGAGAATGCACGCTTAGTGTACACGTAAGTTAATCACTGTTCTAAATGCACTGTGTGCTGCATTGTAACACACACACACACACACACACACACACACACACACACACACACACACACACACACATAGCTCGCATATCACAGAGATTGCGCGCACCTCACATAAAACCATTCAGTAGCGCAGACATGTATTGTCAACACTGTTCTGCTTAGAAACAGAAAAGTTATAGCATATATTTCTTAGTAACTAAAACTCACAGCTTCACTATTAATAGAGAGACGCTGGCAGGAATAATGAATTCACACGCAATCGCTCTTTCACTAATGCATTCATATATACATGTAATCTTTTTTGTGCTACTTTATCTGTATCTGATTCAGAACGAGCAGAAATCTGTGAGAAATATAGCAACCTAAAGACAAAAGAACTGATAAACAAAAGCTGTTATGTACAGTAAGAGCAATAACCTTATGGGCAGCGCTGTGTCATATGCCATAGCTGTCATGTGCACAAGAAAACCCGTGTTCGCGTCTCAGCTCAAGGTTCAGGGTTATTTGTTCATTAATGACGTCATCAGCGACTAGTCGACTCGACTTTCAGTCGATAGTTTCCACTACTAAACATATTTAAATTGAGAGTACATGATCATTTTAGGTTAAATGTGTGAATTAGCTTACTCGCATATTAGAAAGAGCAATTAAAATGTATAAGTACAAAATAAAAATGTGCCTGTTCTGCTTGCTTAAACATTGAATTTCATAACTTAAAAATGTTGATGTAACTAATTATCTCCATTTTTTTTTTTTTACTTTGGGTTTACATTATAGCCCAGAACTTCTGTTAAAGGGATAGTTCACCCAAAAATGAAAATTCACATTAAACTCTGGCAAACTATCCTGTTAAGTAACTTAATTTTAACTAAATGTTGTAGAATATCCCTGTAGCTCTTCACGAAGTTGGACACGGTTAATTCACGCGTGAGCTTAAGGAATTTTTATTGCAATTTCGAAAAATGGAACACTGCTAAGTCAGGGATGAATTTTAATCTCACACAGCGAAAGAGCAATCAATCTTTTCTATTCAATCAGCCCTTCAGCTCTTGGGAAGGAATTCAGCTCAGTTTCATGTATTTTATCCCTTTCCCAAATCAAACAGTCTGAAATGACAGCATTACAAGTGAGAGAGGTATTAACCTCTTTGCCTTTGTGGGTGGCTGTGTAAATCAGTGGTATAAGCTACTACTGACTAGATTGAGTGTGGGCCATTGTTTGTCATAATGAGTGCTGAACTTAAGCTGTTCAGTTCTACAAGAAACTCAAGGCAGATTTACACTGTCTGGTCATGCAAGCATCTCAGCCCAGATACGTCATCACTAGCTTTGCTCAGCAGAGCAGACTTCCTTGTACCGTATCCTTACTCAGTAGGTATATGCCACATTAATCATTTTGCTTGAGTAGGACTGGGTAACAATAGTGACTTTCCCTGATTAATCGTGATTGATTTATATTTTGACAATCCCGATAGCAATTCTTATTATAAGATTCATGTCTCTTTGATGATTTATGTTCTTGAATTGTATTATTAGTGCAATCCTGCTACGCAACGTTTTTGCTAATGTCCGCAACCATGTCGCAACAGACCCGTGTCCAGTTCTTTGGACAACCTATTTTTGTCTCACTCCGCCTTATCTTCACTCTCTGCTTGTTCAGTGCCATGATGACACTGGTAGTGCTGCTACAGTGGGTTAAGAAGCCAGTCAGGTGTCAGGTTTCTCTACAAAGTCACTCCTTGTGCTCTAAAGCATTGACACCGCACCTTCTGCTGCTGCCGATACCAAACATCCCCGTGTGTCAGCAGTTCTTTCCTACTGTCGTATATTAATCTGCCGCTGAGTACATTAAAATGTGACTTTGGAGTAAGCACTCAGTGTATTGCTGTCTGTAAAATTCCAGAAAAATGTTAGATGAGAAGAGAAATCCTATCAGGTCAAAAGGAATGTCGGCTCTGTTACATTTCCTTGTTCAAGGACATAACCTCTAGGATAGAACCACACTGTATAACTTGAGAACGTACAGCACGTCCTGTATTTACTACAGCCTGAGGAAACTTCAGGCTATTTTAAAATATTAAAGCACATTCAGATTTAAAGAAAGAAATTATCAAATCCAGCAATTTAAGTGATCTGGATAAAAGACATCCCAATAGAGGGTGTGCGTGTGACGGTTACGGGGGGTCTCGGCCCCCTCTTGGACATCCCTGTGCCCCCCTCCAGACCGAGGGAGATGTCACGGACTTGACAATAGCGTGTAATTGTCTCGCTCAAAACTACTGCCACTGATTGCTTTTAGAGGAAAAAGCTGCCCATAACTGCTGGTCTAGGATCTGTTTTCTTTGTAATAATAGCATATTATTTGCGAAAAAGTGTTGGCAAAAGATCCAGTGTATCTGTATTTGCGCTCGTCAAATTATTAAAGTTTTCGCTTCCGTGAGTAATGTAGCCAATCACAGACATGTTTGTTGATTTCTTGAACGCAATGGCCAATCACAGGTGTTGAAGTTAGAATCCACTCACCGCTCAAGTTTGTGTCCAGTGCTGAGCTCTGCACGCACGCAAATCCACTCTAAAAAAGTGTGGACATTATGTAAATAAGAGATTCATTGTGTAGTCAGCTGCACTGATTAATATAACAGAGCTTTGTGAGATTGCGTTCACTGAATGAGTGGCAGCTTTTAGTGATTATAAAGGAAGTGTTCTTTGCGCACTGTCTGCGATATAAAAAATATATAAATAGGCCTATAATATATTCAGAATTTGCCTATAATATATGGAATTTGTTTTCCATACACACATGCTCGCTTCAACACATAGGCCCATCCGCATATAAATGTGGGATTCACTCTCGAAATTGTGATGACAGTGATAAATATTTATGTATCGAATCAGGCTCATATAGTTGTAAGGAAAACACGATTCCTGGCTGCATGTCAATATCCATGGATCACTGGATCTTTGGTAGGTTGTAAGGAACACTATATCGAGTCCAACCTTTACACTGATAACTCATGTTTTTCCCTATTAAAGGGTTACTTCAGCGATTAAGCTTTGTATCAGTAGAAACCCGGGAGTATATTCGAATGATCGTGCTTTCCCCCTCATATCTCCCTGAGATGAGAGATTTATGTATTTTATGTAGGCAAAATGACAATATTCGCGTTATCAGAGGATTTTTTGGCCAGAGGCTAGAGACTACAGCCAGTAGTAGGAGTTAGTTTTTTTAACCCGCCCACAGAAAGTATGACACAGACGGCTGCACGGATATTCATAACGGAGCGGTGCGGAGTTCGGTTTTTAATTGTAGTATCTGTTCTCTAACTGAACTAAATTATTTTATTACTATAAAAATCAAAACGATGGTGGGGTGGTGCGGCAGTGGGCAAGAGATGTAACCGGTAGGCGTGGCTTGGGAGTGGCCTCGTATGGCAGCGAAGCAAGTGCATTCTTGGAGTTGTTGTCTTTCATCCATATGAGCCAAAAATAAATATTCTGGCTTTTTTCAGTCTAGAAGGCACCAACTTCTAAAATAATTTCACATTTCTACTACATAAATGACCAAATTTAAATACACATTCATCTTTCTAGCGGTGAAATACCCCTTTAAATCTAGTCATGCAGCTCTTCTGCCACTCAATCCTGGCTGAGGGGGCGTGTTCCGGTTGGAAAGTAACGTTGATGCATACCCTCTATATACAGTACAGGCAAGACTGTTTCTGCAGGTTACATTGTTAAGCCAGTAGGTGGCGATGAGTGACTGTCTTCGTTTAACGATTCAGACACAAATCAAGTTACTATCTTTACAAATGATTCATTGAATCATTCAAGCAATTTGTTCTAAAATGCTAACTCATCATGCATATTCGGATGCTGATCTTTATTAAAAAGTCTCTGAATCATTCACTACATTGATTCATTCAAAAACACTCATTCATTTGTTAACGAAAAAGACTCAATATGAGTCACTGAATTATTCACTCAACGGATTTGTTCAAAAACACTGATTCTTTCAGGAACGAAACAAGTCACTGTCTCTGTGAATGAGTCACTGAATTATTCAGTGACTTGTTTTGTTCCTGAAAGGATCAGTGTTTTTGAACAAATCGGTTGAGTGAATAACTCAGTGACTCATTCACAAAGACAGTGACTTGTTTGGTTCCTGAAAGAATCTGTTTTTTTAACAAATCGGTTGAGTGAATAACTCAGTGACTCATTCACAAAGACAGTGACTTGTTTGGTTCCTGAAAGAATCCGTTTTTTTAACAAATCGGTTGAGTGAATCTCAGTGAACTCAGTGACTCATTCCAAAAGACACTCAACCGATTTGTTCAAAAACGATTCTTTCAGGAACGAAACAAGTCAGTGTCTTTGTGAATGAGTCACTGAATTATTCACTCAACCAATTTGTTCACAAACACTGATTCTTTCAGGAACAAAGCAAGTCAATAATGAGTCAATAAATCATTCATTCATCCAAAAACAGCGATCTGGCCCGTGTAATATTGCGCTAAGTATATTCGTATTTCAACTGTATATTCTGTATAAAACGGCTGTTGTCTGCAGTGCTTTCCAACTGACATATTTCAAAGAAATCATATCATAAGTAACAGTGACAGTTTTACTTCCATATTTACTTCTAGAAAATGATGCCTACTTTTTATGGGATGTAATGATGTGTAAATTAATGCATCAAGTTCTGGTCAAATGGATCTGCAGTCCCCGGTGGGAGCAATGCTGGCATGCCTCCATCAGAGACCGCCTTTGTTCTTCGTATCTATAGTACATATGCAGCAGTGCAAAATAATGTCCAAGAGTATAAAGGAGGGTTTTACGATGCTTTGGCTGGATGCTTCAAGGCTATTCTGACAAGATCATCTCACAGATCCTTTATACAGTTGCGTTTTCTAGCATCCCTGGACACAGAAAGGAATGTCCATTCAGAGAATATCTCTCTATTAATAAGCATATTTTGTTGCACATGTGTCTTGTAGTCCGCATAGTTGCCCATTTTTCGTGAGTTCAACAAAGATGGTGCTAATGGCCGTTTAATTACCTTGCTCATTAAGGGAGGTATCAATGTAAATCACTGTATTCCTGTGGCTTGCAGTGGCACACCTACGGTTCAAAGCATGTGACAGCAAGCTAAAGGACAAAATCACTCACATCATCAGTCTGAGTAATTATGCAATTAAGAGAGCAACAGAGTTGTATTGATGTTTGCATAGAAAATTGCATAGGGCACATTTTGTGTGTTTCAGTATAAATTATTTTAATTAGCACATGTGAAAAGGTCTCGAAATTCCTGTGCTTGACAATAACAAATGAGGAGACGTCAGACAATGTGTTCTTACGTCTCATTATTATGGTAAATTCAGTTTATTTATTTATTTAATAATTTCCTGAAAAAAATGTCTGGATTTTTTTGTCATGGTGATAATAAACTTTATAAACAATATATCTACACTACCTTTCAAAAATACACTCTAACAAATGCTCGGTTAAAACAACTCAAGTTGGGTTTATAATGTTACAAGAGATTTCGCCATCAAATAAATGCTGTTCTTTTGAACGTTTCTGTTCATCAAAGAATCTCAGTTTATTGAGCAATATTAAATATTAGGCTAGTTCTTGTCCAGAATAAGCAGCAATGAGTAACAGAGTTTATGCCACAAGACAACATGAACAAGACTAGCAAAGAATAGGTCTTTTATTAAACATGCAATTGACCTTTAGAGAGTGTGAACCTCCTGTCCAACTTTCAAAGGTCATGTAACTTATCTTGGATGATAAGAGATTTGTGATGCTCTTCTAGAAAAAAAAGTGTAGAGTTCTCATATGACTTTCACACTTATAAATATAGACCAACTTTCCTTATAGACCAAGTACACTGTGTCCAGATTAATCTATGAATTTACCAGGAGGTATTTGAAAAGTTGCTTTGGAAAGAAATAGAATGTAAAAGGAATAGTTCACCCAAACAGGAAAATTAACTTACTCATCTTCATCTTCGTTAAAAGGTACATAACACTGTTTCAGCCAGTCTCATGTTAATCTTGAGTACCTATAGAGTAGTATTGCATCCTTCATATCTTCATACGAGTCTTCAGTTTTATCATATTCATAAAAGACAGATACGCTGTACCGATTCTTTCAGAAAACAGCCGAGCTTGTGGAGGCGGCAGTGGGCGGAGCTAAAGAGTCACACACACACACACACACACACACACACACACACACACACACACACTCTATATCATGGTATTATCTCTGGATAACTTTTGATTCACTTTACGTTCGTGTTGTTCACATTATATGCACTTACGCGCCGATTGCCAACAAAACACAGACATTTGATGCAGTTTCAGATTTCCTGCTTTCCACTTGTGACCGGGAACAAACACACACACTTGCAGAACTCTGTTGCTGCTCTGGAAAAACAAACTGCATCCACTGCTTCCTTAACGCTGGGTTATTTGGGAAGCTGTACAAAGTTATCTTTCCCTCACAACCAGAAACACACTTCTTTAGTGACATTTTGTGGTCTAAAAAACAAAATGACAGCGCTGCCGGCGGCTCCCGTAACCCGAACGAAGCTCGTTGATGGACGTGCTCTTGCTCTCGCTCTGCGTGATGTGTGTGTGTGTGTGTGCGCGCTCATCCGGGAGAAGTGCCCATTCAAGGAATTCCGCCCTTTATGACGTCATACAGGGCCATACTCGGAAAAAACATTCAGAAACTTCAGAATGCATAAAAGAACATTAAACCCCACCCGTAAAAAATCTATATGACTTTGAAAAGATAAATAAATAATGAAAAAAATCATATGTACACTAAATAAATAGCATAAAAAACAGTAAATACATTTTCATTTGAGTTAACTTTTCCTTCAGTTTATTAATGAATGGCATTAAAAGGAAAAATGTTACACCTGGCCTAGTTTCAGATAGGAACATTCACCTATCTGCTCACTCCTTATTAAAATCTACACCAATTACTCTCCATCCGGGGGGGTTGGGGATCTCTCAGAAAAAAACTTTCTACCCCAGGTGATTTCCCTATGGTTTAATTAGCAAAGATCAAATTCATAATTCTGCATTTATTTTTCCAGCATGTTCATGTATATTATTGGAAGCTGTGACTCAGAAGAGTCCCAAGAGTGAGAATTCCTCAACATACCTCATTAGACAGCCTCCACTCTTTGCTTTCTCCCAGTCTGATTAACTTCTGAGTTAGCAACTAAAAATGCTGTGATCAGTGAACTGAAGATCAGTGCTGGAAGGCTGTTAACAACAGCCCCGTTCAGCTGAAACTCTTTTAATGGGGAGAAATACATGGGATTGTGCTTTAATGACCTTTGACCATGTGATGAATGGCATACTTTGGTCATTACTATATTAACATGGTCATAGCCCGCACAGCACACCCTCTTTAAAAGTTAACATACAGTATATGTGTATTAACATTGTGTCTATTTACAGCATCAGGCGTCAGGACCAGTGTCTGTTATAATGAAAAGGATTTTTAATGGGATATTACTGTATTTCTTTCACTTGATAAATCAAGCTGTTTTCTCTCTCACGCTTTAAGTTCAATAATCTGTATTTCAACCACACCATTATTCTAAATGACAGTCACTTCTAATTAACTATGCTTTATCAAAGCCACTGAAAATGGAGCAAAGATTTTTGAAATTCAATAAAAAATTTAGAACACATGACAAGTTGTGCGTTTGGCTTTGATCTGCATTTTGGACCACAAAAGTTTTCCAGAAGTCTCATGTGAAAAGCTAGCAGATTTACTTTAAAAGAAGTCTAATTAGCAGAGACAAGAAAGAGAATCGCCTATATGGTCTCTATACGATACTCTTTTAAGATATGTTGTAATTGGGTTTCTTGTTCTGTCAGAAACATTTTTCAAAGGCTCGTATTTGGGAATATTCCGGGTTTAGTACAAGTTAAGCTCAGTCGACTGCACTTGTGGCATAATGTTGATTACCACAAAATTATTTTTGACAAGTCCCTCCATTTCTTCCTTTTACGATAGAAATGAATGTGGTAAACATTAAAATACTCAATAATATAGCCGCTACTGTGCATGTTAACATGATTGTAGTGTGGAAGAATCACTTATTTCTGTTTAAAGTTATATCCAATTTTACAGCTTTGTTGCCATGATAACGTAATGCTATAAACCCTAAAACGTTGTAACAGAAGACTTAAAGGTGCAGTGTGTAGTATTTATAAGGATCTATTGACAGAAATGCAATATAATATATAATAACTATGTTTTCAGTGGCGTATAAAGACCTTACATAAAGAATCGTTATCGTTTTTATTATCTTAGAACAAGCCATTTCTATTAGGGCTGCACGATTATGGCAAAAATCATAATTGTCGATTATTCCCTTGAAATTGTAATTCCGATTATTAAATACGATTATCACAATTTGCACTGAATGATGCTTTGAATAGCTTTATACACTGTAAAAAATGCTGGGTTAAAAACAACCCAAGTTGGGTTGAAAATGGACTAACCCAGCGATTGGGTTGTTTTACATCCATTGCACAACAAGTACCTCATTGTAACCTTGATTATGTTGATTGAGCTTAATTTGTAAACAAAAGGTTGATTAATGTGGCTCAGAGTCTTCATAAACATCTCAGATCAAAACGAGAGCTATCGTATAATCCATATCGGCCTGGGTACCAATTCCAGTTGCTGCTATCTCTGGCCTCAGCCTGAATTTTGTGGCTGGCCCTTCAGATTACAATCTGCAAACTGAAAATAAATGGAATAGTGGAAGGAGGACAGGTCTTGGTGCAGGTTCTCAATGTGACATGGCCAGCCTGAGGCTAGCCTTTGAATCTCTCGTCAGTGCTGAGCTAGTACTCTGAAGACAGGACTCTCACCATCAATCACATCTATCTCTGTGCAAATGGCTTAGACCTACTTCACTTACCCTTACTGGAAAAATACTCCCCTCTAAATCAAAGTGGGAATAGCATTGCCTCCATCTCCTTCTGGCTGATTAGGTTATTTAACAACACTGAGCGTAGCAGAGTATAGAGCCAATGCATACAAATGCAGAGATGCAAATCTGTGACATAGTGCTGACTATGGGTCATGATGAAGCTGTTCGCTATGTCTAAGACTTCAACTTCAACCATTTGTAGACACAGAAACACAGAGACACTCAACCCTCTCAAATAACAATGTCTGATTAGGCAGATCTTATTTAATAGACATGATAGATAGACAGACAGACAGAACGATAGAACGACAGACAGACAGATAGAACGACAGAGATAGACAGATAGAATAACAGACAGATAGAATGATAGAACGACAGATAGGCAGGACAGATAGAACAATAGAACGGCAGACAGACAGAATGACAGACAGAATGAGAAAATGACAGATAGAACGATAGAATGACAGACAGACAGAACGATAGAATGGCAGACAGAACGACACACACAGACAGACAGAATGAGAAAATGACAGATAGAACGACAGACAGATAGGATAGAACGACAGATAGAACGATAGAATGACAGACGGATGGATAGATAGACAGATAGAGCATTAGATAGAACGACAGACAGACAGAACGACAGAATGAAAGATAGAACGACAGACAGACAGAATGACAGATAGACAGAATGATAGAACAACAGAAAGCCAGAACGATACAATGACAGACAGAACAACAGACAGATAGAACGACAGATAGACGGACAGATAGAACAGCATGCAGATAGATGGACAGATAGATTGATAGAACGACAGATAGACGGACAAATAGAATGACGGACGGACAGATATAGACAGACAGACAGAATGACAGATAGACAGAATGATAGAACAACAGAAAGCCAGAATGACACAATGACAGACAGAACAACAGATAGACGGACAGATAGAATGACAGACAGACAGAACGATAGAATGGCAGATAGAACGACACACACAGACAGACAGAATGAGAAAATGACAGATAGAACGACAGACAGATAGGATAGAACGACAGATAGAACGATAGAATGACAGACGGATGGATAGATAGACAGATAGAGCATTAGATAGAACGACAGACAGACAGAACGACAGAATGAAAGATAGAACGACAGACAGACAGAATGACAGATAGACAGAATGATAGAACAACAGAAAGCCAGAACGATACAATGACAGACAGAACAACAGACAGATAGAACGACAGATAGAGCGAACAGATAGAACAGCACAGATAGACGGACAGATAGAACGACAGATAGGCGGACAGAATGACGGACGGACAGATATAGACAGACAGACACTGTATAATGACAGACAGATAGAATGACAGATAGACAGAACGATAGAATGGCAGATAGAACGACACACACAGACAGACAGAATGAGAAATGACAGATAGAACGACAGACAGATAGGATAGAACGACAGATAGAACGATAGAATGACAGACGGATGGATAGATAGACAGATAGAGCATTAGATAGAACGACAGACAGACAGAACGACAGAATGAAAGATAGAACGACAGACAGACAGAATGACAGATAGACAGAATGATAGAACAACAGAAAGCCAGAACGATACAATGACAGACAGAACAACAGACAGATAGAACGACAGATAGACGGACAAATAGAACGACGGACGGACAGATATAGACAGACAGACACTGTATAATGACAGACAGATAGAATGACAGATAGACAGAATGATAGAACAACAGAAAGCCAGAACGATACAATGACAGACAGAACAACAGACAGATAGAACGACAGATAGACGGACAGATAGAACAACATGCAGATAGATGGACAGATAGATTGATAGAACGACAGATAGACGGACAAATAGAATGACGGACGGACAGATATAGACAGACAGACACTGTATAATGACAGACAGATAGAATGACAGATAGACAGAACGATAGAACAACAGAAAGCCAGAATGACACAATGACAGACAGGTAGAACAACAGACAGATAGAACAACAGATAGACGGACAGATAGAATGACAGACAAACAGAACAATAGAATGGCAGATAGAACGACACACACAGACAGACAGAATGAGAAAATGACAGATAGAACGACAGACAGAACAATAGAACGGCAGACAGAGAATGACAGACAGAATGAGAAAATGACAGATAGAACGATAGAATGACAGACAGACAGAACGATAGAATGGCAGATAGAACGACACACACAGACAGACAGAATGAGAAAATGACAGATAGAACGACAGACAGATAGGATAGAATGACAGATAAAACAATAGAACGACAGACGGATGGATAGATAGACAGATAGAGCATACGACAGAATGAAAGATAGAACGACAGACAGACAGAATGATAGAATGACAGATAGAACGATAGAACAACAGACTGACAGAATGATACAATGACAGACAGATAGACAGAAAGATGGACAGATATAGAGATACTGTAGAATGATAGAAAGATAGAACGACAGACAGACAGAATGACAGATAGACAGAATGATAGAACAACAGAAAGCCAGAACGATACAATGACAGACAGAACAACAGACAGATAGACGGACAGATAGAACGACGGACGGACAGATATAGACAGACAGACACTGTATAATGACAGACAGATAGAATGACAGATAGACAGAACGATAGAATGGCAGATAGAACGACACACACAGACAGACAGAATGAGAAAATGACAGATAGAACGACAGACAGATAGGATAGAACGACAGACAGAACAATAGAACGGCAGACAGAGAATGACAGACAGAATGAGAAAATGACAGATAGAACGATAGAATGACAGACAGACAGAACGATAGAATGGCAGATAGAACGACACACACAGACAGACAGAATGAGAAAATGACAGATAGAACGACAGACAGATAGGATAGAACGACAGATAGAACGATAGAATGACAGACGGATGGATAGATAGACAGATAGAGCATTAGATAGAACGACAGACAGACAGAACGACAGAATGAAAGATAGAACGACAGACAGACAGAATGACAGATAGACAGAATGATAGAACACAGAAAGCCAGAACGATACAATGACAGACAGAACAACAGACAGATAGAACAACAGATAGCGGACAAATAGAGGCGACGGACGGACAGATATAGACAGACAGACACTGTATAATGACAGACAGATAGAATGACAGATAGACAGAATGATAGAACAACAGAAAGCCAGAACGATACAATGACAGACAGAACAACAGACAGATAGAACGACAGATAGACGGACAGATAGAACAACATGCAGATAGATGGACAGATAGATTGATAGAACGACAGATAGACGGACAAATAGAATGACGGACGGACAGATATGACAGACAGACACTGTATAATGACAGACAGATAGAATGACAGATAGACAGAACGATAGAACAACAGAAAGCCAGAATGACACAATGACAGACAGGTAGAACAACAGACAGATAGAACAACAGATAGACGGACAGATAGAATGACAGACAAACAGAACAATAGAATGGCAGATAGACTGTACACACAGACAGACAGAATGAGAAAATGACAGATAGAACGACAGACAGAACAATAGAACAGACAGAGAATGACAGACAGAATGAGAAAATGACAGATAGAACGATAGAATGACAGACAGACAGAACGATAGAATGGCAGATGAGAACGACACACACAGACAGACAGAATGAGAAAATGACAGATAGAACGACAGACAGATAGATAGGATGCAGAGAGATGGACAGACAATAGAACGACAGACGGATGGAGAGATAGACAGATAGAGACGGACAGAATAGAAAGATAGAACGACAGAGACAGAATGATAGAATGACAGATAGAACGATAGAACAGACTGACAGAATGATATAATGACAGACAGATAGACAGAAAGATGGACAGATATAGAGATACTGTAGAATGACAGAAAGATAGAACGACAGACAGACAGAATGACAGATAGACAGAATGATAGAACAACAGAAAGCCAGAACGATACAATGACAGACAGAACAACAGACAGATAGAAGCGATAGATAGACGAACAGATAGACGGACAAATAGAACAGCGGACAGACAGATATAGACAGACAGACACTGTATAATGACAGACAGACAGACACTGTATAATGACAGACAGACAGAATGACAGATAGACAGAATGATAGAACAACAGAAAGCCAGAACGATACAATGACAGACAGAACAACAGACAGATAGAACGACAGATAGACGGACAGATAGAACAGCATGCAGATAGATGGACAGATAGATTGATAGAACGACAGATAGATGGACAAATAGAATGACGGACAGACAGACAGACAGACACTGTATAATGACAGACAGATAGAATGACAGATAGACAGAACAGAACAAGAATGAGAAAATGACAGACAGATAGAACAACAGACAGACAGACAGATAGACGGACAGATAGAATGACAGACAAACAGAACGATAGAATGGCAGATAGAACGACACACACAGACAGACAGAATGAGAAAATGACAGATAGAACGACAGACAGATAGGATAGAACGACAGACAGAACAATAGAACGGCAGACAGAGAATGACAGACAGAATGAGAAAATGACAGATAGAACGATAGAATGACAGATAGACAGAACGATAGAATGGCAGATAGAACGACACACAGACAGACAGAATGAGAAAATGACAGATAGAACGACAGACAGATAGGATAGAACGACAGATAGAACGATAGAATGACAGACGGATGGATAGATAGACAGATAGAGCATTAGATAGAACGACAGACAGACAGAACGACAGAATGAAAGATAGAACGACAGACAGACAGAATGACAGATAGACAGAATGATAGAACAACAGAAAGCCAGAACGATACAATGACAGACAGAACAACAGACAGATAGAACGACAGATAGACGGACAAATAGAACGACGGACGGACAGATATAGACAGACAGACACTGTATAATGACAGACAGATAGAATGACAGATAGACAGAATGATAGAACAACAGAAAGCCAGACACTGTACAATGACAGACAGACAGACAGAACAACAGACAGATAGAACGACAGATAGACGGACAGATAGAACAACATGCAGATAGATGGACAGATAGATTGATAGAACGACAGATAGACGGACAAATAGAATGACGGACGGACAGATATAGACAGACAGACACTGTATAATGACAGACAGATAGAATGACAGATAGACAGAACGATAGAACAACAGAAAGCCAGAATGACACAATGACAGACAGGTAGAACAACAGACAGATAGAACAACAGATAGACGGACAGATAGAATGACAGACAAACAGAACAATAGAATGGCAGATAGAACGACACACACAGACAGACAGAAGAGAAAATGACAGATAGAGCGACAGACAGATAGGATAGAAACGACAGATAGAACAATAGAACGGCAGACAGACAGAATGACAGATAGAATGAAAATGACAGATAGAACGATAGAATGACAGACAGACAGAACGATAGAATGGCAGATAGAACGACACACACAGACAGACAGAATGAGAAAATGACAGATAGAACGACAGACAGATAGGATAGAATGACAGATAAAACAATAGAACGACAGACGGACGATAGATAGACAGATAGAGATAGACAGACAGATAGAGCAGACGACAGACAGACAGAATGACAGATAGAACGATAGAACAACAGACTGACAGAATGATACAATGACAGACAGATAGACAGAAAGATGGACAGATAAGATACTGTAGAATGACAGAAAGATAGAACGACAGACAGACAGAATGACAGATAGACAGAATGATAGAACAACAGAAAGCCAGAACGATACAATGACAGACAGAACAACAGACAGATGGACGACAGATATACGGACAGATAGACGGACAAATAGAGCAGCGACGGACGGACAGATATGACAGACAGACACTGTATAACGACAGACAGACAGAATGACAGATAGACAGAATGATAGAACAACAGAAAGCCAGAACGATACAATGACAGACAGAACAACAGACAGATAGAACGACAGATAGACGGACAGATAGAACAGCATGCAGATAGATGGACAGATAGATTGATAGAACGACAGATAGACGGACAAATAGAACGACGGACGGACAGATATAGACAGACAGACACTGTATAATGACAGACAGATAGAATGACAGATAGACAGAACGATAGAATGGCAGATAGAACGACACACACAGACAGACAGAATGAGAAAATGACAGATAGAACGACAGACAGATAGGATAGAACGACAGATAGAAACGATAGAACGACACAGATAGATACGGACAGATAGAGCATTAGATAGACGACAGACAGACAGAACGACAGAATGAAAGATAGAACAACAGACAGACAGAATGATAGAATGACAGATAGAACAATAGAACAACAGACTGACAGAATGATACAATGACAGACAGATAGACAGAAAGATGGACAGATATAGAGATACTGTAGAATGACAGACAGATAGAACGACAGACAGACAGAATGACAGATAGACAGAATGATAGAACAAGACAAAGCCAGACGATAGAATGACAGACAGAACAACAGACAGATAGAACGACAGATAGAGCGGACAGATAGACGGACAAATAGAACGACGGAGACAGATATAGACAGACAGACACTGTATAATGACAGACAGACAGAATGACAGATAGACAGAATGATAGAACAACAGAAAGCCAGAATGACACAATGACAGACAGGTAGAACAACAGACAGATAGAACAACAGATAGACGGACAGATAGAAATGACAGACAAACAGAACGATAGAATGGCAGATAGATGACACACACAGACAGAATGAGAAAATGACAGATAGAACAGAAGACAGACAGACAGATAGGATACGACAGATAGAACAATAGAAGCGGCAGACAGACAGAATGAGAACAGAATAGAAAATGACAGAACGATAGATGACAGATACGATAGAATGGCAGATAGAACGACACACACAGACAGACAGAATGAGAAAATGACAGATAGAACGACAGACAGATAGGATAGAACGACAGATGAACGGATGGATAGATAGACAGATAGAGCATTAGATAGCACGACAGACAGACAGAACGACAGAATGAAAGATAGAACAACAGACAGACAGAATGATAGAATGACAGATAGAACAATAGAACAACAGACTGACAGAATGATACAATGACAGACAGATAGACAGAAAGATGGAC
The DNA here is from genome assembly GCA_018749465.1 of Paracanthobrama guichenoti. Classification (NCBI taxonomy): domain Eukaryota; kingdom Metazoa; phylum Chordata; class Actinopteri; order Cypriniformes; family Gobionidae; genus Paracanthobrama; species Paracanthobrama guichenoti. Next base: position 9,983,230 of record CM031960.1, on the reverse strand, counting down.
AGATATAGAGATACTGTAGAATGACAGACAGATAGAACGACAGACAGACAGAATGACAGATAGACAGAATGATAGAACAACAGAAAGCCAGAACGATACAATGACAGACAGAACAACAGACAGATAGAACGACAGATAGACGGACAGATAGACGGACAAATAGAACGACGGACGGACAGATATAGACAGACAGACACTGTATAATGACAGACAGACAGAATGACAGATAGACAGAATGATAGAACAACAGAAAGCCAGAACGATACAATGACAGACAGAACAACAGACAGATAGAGAACGACAGATAGCGGACAGATAGAACAACATGCAGATAGATGGACAGATAGATTGATAGAACGACAGATAGACGGACAAATAGAATGACGGACAGACAGATATAGACAGACAGACACTGTATAATGACAGACAGATAGAACGACAGACAGACAGAATAACAGATAGACAGAACGATAGAACAACAGAAAGCCAGAATGACACAATGACAGAGACAGGTAGAACAACAGACAGATAGAATGACAGACAGATAGAACAGATAAACGGACAGATAGAACAGATAGACCAAACAGACAGACAGACAGACAGACAGACAGACAGATAGATAGATAGATAGATAGATAGATAGATAGATAGATAGATAGATAGATAGATAGATAGATAGATAGATAGATAGATAGAACGACGGACGGGCGGACAGATAGACAGACAGACAGAACAACGGCAATATAGAACAACAGAACAATGGACGGATGGACAGATAGATAGAAAGAATCACATGTTCATTTGGAGGACAGTTACTGCTGTTGTCAAGCTTGCACTTTTCACTGTTCCATCTTTGCTGAGATCATCAGGTAAATGGGCTTTGTGAATATCAATAATGACCCGTCAGGCCACCTTTCTCAGCAGCGCTCTAAGTCATTACTGCGACACGTACAAAGCAGGGGGCAGCGGTCAGGAAATGAGTGAATATATAAGCAGGGAGAGAAAATGAGCCGGACGGGGCTTTAATATGTTCTGCTGTATTCCGTGCTCTCAGGTCTGGGAGCGCATTCCAATTAGCTCGTTCAGTGGAGACGCAGCAGAAATATCAGCATTCAAGAAAAGATGCTTTATCAACTCCATCTTTCATTACTGAGATTAAAAATCCCTGGGCCATGTAACTCCAAATCCTCTTGTAAGTGACGGACACTGCACAAGCTTTTCTGCAACACAAACTTAGTGGGAGGTGAGGTGAGGTGAGTGACTCTAGCACCTCTGAGAGACCTCAACCATTTTGGCAGGTGCTCATCACAACGGGATGGTAGTTATCAGCCTGCAGGTGTTCTGTTCACTGCTGGTTAAGCGTTGTGAAGGCCACTCTGTCAGACAGGGATTCTGATGTTTGTGATTCAGACCACAAAATTTAGCATTCTCGCCCTGTGCTTTTGGCACTTTCCACAAGTAAATAATTTTGTAGGCACAAATAATATATATTTTTAAACTATTATCTAATATAAAATAGGGGTGGGAATCGCCAGAGGCCCCACGATACAATATTATTGCAATTTTTAAAAAATAACATATTGCAATAACATATTAATACGGCTATTATGAATGGCCGTGCGCATTTTACTTTTGCTTTAGAATTAGCGCCAATTCGGGGTTGGCAATTTCTTGAATGGTGGTGTGGCGAGGTTGACTAGCGAGAGACATGGGAGGAGCAAGCGAGACCGGTTCGTGATTGAGAATGAGCGTCCTCTCATGAGGGAGCTCGGAGGCATATAAGGACGAGTAACACCAGTGAAGGGCGAGACCAGGCCTGGACTTTATGTTGTGTTTTGTTTATGTTTTATTATGTGTGTGCGCGTGTGGCAGTCGTACATGAGGGGCTGCCTGCGTTACTTTCGTTTTGATTGTTTTACAACGAACTGTGTTACATTAGTGCCGAAACCCGGGAGGAAGGAGGGAGATGCTGTCAGAGAGCCCTCGCTGCTGAGGGGGATCGCGGTGCTGAGGAGTTCGGGCAGCGCGGAAGACCGCGAGTGGCTTCCCGAGGCAATGGTGCTGGAGCGAGTGAAGACCGGTGGGACGGAGAGCTCGCTACCATGCCCCTGGGTCGAGGTGGGGTGGCTGCCGTCCGAGAGAGATCGGAGGAGTCAGATCTATAGCATTATATTCAGATCTATGGCATTATATTAAGATTGTGGCATTATATTAAGATCGTGGCATTATATTCCGATCTATGGCATTATATTTAGATCTATAGCATTATATTAAGATCGTGGCATGAAAGGTCTGAGTGATGATCAGTGTAGCTGATCACAGACACATGTTGAGCACATGACAGCAGTGATCTCGTTTACTGCAACTCAGTTTTTGCACACTAACGAATGCTTTCATCTTCACTACCAGTACAAATGTGATATAGTTAAGAGATTCGTTGAATAAAACGGGAGTCACTGATAAACACTCGCTGCTTGATTGACAGCTTCAGAGCATGCTGCTCCAGCGATTGCAAAGGGAGCTTTCTTTGATCGCTTTTTTTATAGAATTTAATCACCGTTAAATAACTGGTTACTGGTTTGATTTACTGACACACAGACAAAGAACATCTAGCTACATGAATCATTACATTTCAGATCAGGCATTAGTATTAACACAGTTACTTATATGTTGCATTACTGTAGAGCCCAGGCACTGCACAATATTTTGTAATCCTCATCGGCATGTTTATTGCTCGGTAGTGCGATCCACTTAGCTCCACGAGTCGGTGGGCGGGGCTACAGAAGCAGGCGTACATATTTATCAGTTGAGGCGGTGTTTTAGCATAAGATGACGTCAAGGGTCGACATATTCTGAGATTGAGCGTTTTCTGGGCCTGGTGTCAATAAAAGCGTTTTCAGCTCCGAAACATACAGGATATTCTTAGATCACAATGAACGATGAAGGCTCAAGGGAAAGTTGATTTCTCAATTCCTCACCCCAAATGACACTGAAATAGGCACATTTACATTTCACGCTGAAACCAAATCTTCCGCCATCATCTTGTCAGTCAGCTCCTCACTCTCTGATGAATGAGATCCGTCTCCTGCTGCTGATGTGCTGCAACTCTTGTTCGGCTCACATTCAGTTTTTAATTGCAGTGTCTGTTCTCTAACTGAACTATGATTTTTACTACTATAAAAAAAAATCTAAACACGGTAGGCAAGTTACGTCATCTATCTCAGCAAGCCTATTGTGCTGTATAATGAACGAGTGCGCTGACAGTGTAGATATGGCATAATATAGACAGCTTCTTTGATTGTAATTGCGAGCGAAATTACTGGCTTGCACCTGCGTGTCAAATCAACACATGTAACTAACACATAAACATGGGTCCACATTCAGAAGTATGCAAGAATGCGCTTCCTGTACACACAGCTCACCGCGAACGAGAGTGAAATGTGCTGTTTGTGATAATGCGGAAATATTTCAAATTAGTATTATCATTATTTCCCGCGTTATAAGTAGGGCTGGGTATCGATTCAGATGTTCCAATTCGATTCGATTTTCGATTCAACTCAATGAATATAGATTTAATACAAATACTATAGGTACTTATAAAAAAGAACAGTGAACATAATTAGCCACAAGCCACATAAAGAGCCACAAACCTGTAAACCTCTTTTTATTTTAGGTGTAACTTACTCGGGAACATTAAAACAGAACCCATCTCTATATTTCAAATGCATACAATTGTTGCAACTTTATTCTAAAAGATTTATCTGAGAAGTATTTTATACAATTTTGTTATTATTGATATATTTATTCTAAACCATAAAAAGGATATTGGATGATTTTCAGCAATTTTCAGTACAAAACACAAAACTTTTCTTGCAATTTTGCCACCCGACGTGTGCAGTTACTTTTCATTCACGAGAAGCGCGTTCATATCTGGACACGAGTAGTTGCCGTGGTAACGAACAACAATACCTTAACGTGCTGATTTACGTGGACTAACTTTAATTTGAGGAAATCTGTTTATAATGTAAGCTATTAGGTTTGAATTATTGGTCCTGCGCTGTCTGTTGACTCAGTTGATTTGATTGTCTATAATGGCAAACGTACGCGCTTAAGTGGACGCTCAAGTTTGATCATGCAGGCAAGCATTCGCGTGTATGTGATACATTTTCAGGGTTTGTGTGCTCGGCTGTGGGGGTGTTGCAACGTCTGGGTGATGTCTCATCAAATGCTTCCGCAGATTTGTAGTATTACACAGCATTTTACCTCAGCATTACAAAAGCCGACAATGCACCAGAAGCCGCCATTTAAGCACTGAATGAATGAATGAATGACAGGCATGCTTCTCGCGCCTTTGTAACATCGCACAAGGCAAATAAGAGGGTGACATCTAGTGGAGAAGACTAGTAATTAGATTTACATTAATCTTATGTTCAATGTTAGAGGAAATAAATATGGAAAAAAATCGATTCGTGGCTTCTGAGAATCGATTTTGAATCGACCACATTTTAAAAGCCCTAGTTATAAGCTATGCTTACGGTGAAAATTTTGCACAATACGAAACTATCAATACTTGCCATCCTTGTACTGATACAATATCCCCACATAAAATATCACGATACTATGCTGTATCCATTATTTCCCCCACCCCTAACATAAAATGAACCTAGCAAATGTAGCCATTTTTAATTCTGTATCCCTCCTCCCACCTTAAAATGGTGATTTTTGATGTACCATAATATATTGAACTGATATTCAGTTAATTGTAGAATTAAAATAGTACAATTATTTTTTATTAACTGCAAAACTAACATTTCTGAAAAATTGTAACACCCAAGAAGTGGATCTTTCCTCTCTCCACAGCATGTACAGTACAGTAGTTTGACCTCCTGACGTTGATAATCAACATTTTCTGAAGGCTAAAGGGATAGCACACACAAACATTTTGAACACTTTGTCATCATTTACTCACCCTCATGTCGTTCCAGACCGGCATGACTTACTTTCTTCTGTGAAAACACAAAAGAAGATATTTTTGAGGAATGCTGTCGAACCAAGAAGTTTTGATTAAGTTCACACTAAGTTTGATTAAGTTACAAGTTCATTCGCCTTCCATTGTATGGACAAGAAAAGATAATGATGCAGGGATGAAGTCAAAACCTGGAAGACTAATCCACCACTGGATCCATCGAGATTTTCCTATGGCTTTTTAGAATGGGCTTTGTCAATTTATGAGTAAAATAAGGCCTGTGGTCTAGTGGACTTTTTTTCTACAATGTAAATTACACACACCTATATCACTAAAAAATGCAGATGTTTACGCTGTTGTGTTTATTTTAAATAATATTCAATATTCAAGAACATTATTGATCTGACTGTACTGAGGCTGTTGCATGAGACCTCAACTGAGCTGAACGATGACGTCATTTTTTGCAGAACTGCTTTATAGATGAAATGATAATTTAATAATTGATGATCTTTAGCACAGACCTTATTTCAATCATAAAATGAAAAACCCCATTTTAAAAATCCATAGGAAAATCTCAAGGGAACCAGTGGCAAATTAGGTATCCGGGTTTTGACGTCATCATTACAAAGGTGAGCGAATGATGAAGGAAATGTCATTTTTGAAGGCGGTTATTTGACATTTTTATTTAAGGACTATCCCTTTAAGCATCCAAAAGAAAAACGATTGTACCTATCGTATTGTTCTGAAACGAGGAGTGGACAAAAGACTAAGCTCAGATGATCTGAGGGACCGGGCAGGAGAGCAGTGGTGGAGTAAGTCAGACAGATATGGGGGCGCAGGACCATTGAATGCCTTGAATGTTAGAAGTAATGTCTTAAAGTGAATACGTGATGCCACAGGTAGCCAGTGAAGATCATGCAGTAGAGGGCATTGCAGTATATGAAGGTATAGGGGGCGATTTCGGATTCAGCCGATGAGATGGATAGCCTAATTGTTATAGGCTATAATTCAGATGGGCTACAGGTTATTTTTATGGTATGCCAAAAAGTGTTTCTTTTTAAATTTGATCGTTTTACCAGTATTTATCATAATTTCAAAACTAAACAAAAAAATGCAATTTGTAAATTATTTTTAAATAAAGTAATTTTAATTTGGTATCATCTTTAAAAAAAATGGTATTCAGTATTCATAAAAAGTGCCGTTCTCTGATCAGTACATACTCATTCAGTGAATGGCATGTCCGCCTGTCCTTTGTCTTCTTGGGTCACTTCAGCGCCCTAGCCCTGATTTAAACATTCAGCACATACACACAGATTGCCTGTGTGATTTCCTGAGGATTATTTCAGTAAAACGGGCCTACAGGCCTTGCGCCACACAGAGATGAAGAACGACTTAGTATCTTTCATTCTGAGACTACACTTGATAAATCTATCGACAGAAGGTGGACCGCAGTTCAGTGTGCATAAACTGATTAAATACATATTACCTGATAGTTGCTTTGTTTTGATTTGGCCAATTCTTTGAATGACTATTATTAGTTTTCCCTTCATTGCTGCTCTCTGGAAAACCAGATTCTGAAAAACTGCTGCACTCTTCTATCATTATTTTTGTATAATGATGCTAAACTGTAGACCTACAAACCCGATTCCAAAAAAAGTTGAGACTCTGTACAAATTGTGAACAAAAAAGGAATGCACTAATTTACAAATCTCATAAACTTATATTTTATTCACAATAGAATATAGATGACATTATAAATGTTGAAAGTGAGACATTTTGAGATGTCATGCCAAATATTGGCTCATTTTGGATTTCATGAGAGCTACACATTCCAAAAAAGTTGGGACCGGTAGCAATAAGAGGCCGGAAAAGTTAAATGTACATATAAGGAACAGCTGGAGGACCAATCTGCAACTTATTAGGTCAATTGGCAACATGATTGGGTATAAAAAGAGCCTCTCAGAGCGGCAGTGTCTCTCAGAAGTCAAGATGGGCAGAGGATCACCAATTCCCCCAATGCTGCGGCCAAACATACTGGAGCAATATCAGAAAGGAGTTTCTCAGAGAAAAACTGCAAAGAGTTTGAAGTTCTCATCATCTACAGTGCATAATATCATCCAAAGATTCAGAGAATCTGGAACAATCTCTGTGTGTAAGGGTCAAGGCCAGAAAACCATACTGTATGCCGTGATCTTCAGCCCTTAGACGGCACTGCATCACATACAGGAATGCTACTGTAATGGAAATCACAACATGGGCTCAGGAATACTTCCAGAAAACATTGTCAGTGAACACAATCCACCGTGCCATTCGCCGTTGCCGGCTAAAACTCTATAGGTCAAAAAAGAAGCCATATCTAAACATGATCCAGAAGCGCAGGCGTTTTCTCTGGGCCAAGGCTCATTTAAAATGGACTGTGGCAAAGTGGAAAACTGTTCTGTGGTCAGACGAAACACAAGGACAACCCACGTTCAGAAGCCTGCATCTCTGATGGTATGGGGTTGGCTTTCCTGTAGCTCAAACAATAAGAGTGTGGTAAAAATAACGCCAAGGTCATGGGTTTGATTCCCAGGGAAAGCAAGAACTGACAAAATGTAAAAAATGTGTACCTTGAATGCAATGTAAGTCACTTTGGATAAAAATGTCTGCCAAATGCGTGAATGTAAATGCATGAGTGCGTGTGGCATGGGCAGCTTACAAGGCACCATCAATGCTGAAAGGTATATCCAAGTTCTAGAACAACATATGCTCCCATCCAGACGTCGTCTCTTTCAGGGAAGACCTTGCATTTTCCAACATGACAATGCCAGACCACATACTGCATCAATTACAACATCATGGCTGTGTAGAAGAAGGATCCGGGGACTGAAATGGCCAGCCTGCAGTCCAGATCTTTCACCCATAGAAAACATTTGGCGCATCATAAAGAGGAAGATGCCACAAAGAAGACCTAAGACAGTTGAGCAACTAGAAGCCTGTATTAGACAAGAATGGGACAACATTCCTATTCCTAAACTTGAGCAGCTTGTCTCCTCAGTCCCCAGACGTTTGCAGACTGTTAGAAAAAGAAGAGGGGATGCCACACAGTGGGAAACATGGCCTTGTCCCAACTTGTTTGAGATGTGTTGATGCCATGAAATTTAAAATCAACGTATTTTTTCCTTAAAATGATACATTTTCTCAGTTCAAACATTTGATATGTCATCTGTGTTGTATTCTGAATAAAATATTGACATTTGAAACGTCCACATCATTGCATTGTGTGTTTATTCACAATTTGTACAGTGTCCCAACTTTTTTGGAATCGGGTTTGTATATTAGTCTTTCATCCCTGGCAACCATTCTCCTATACGGTCTCATATCACTCCATCTTCTCTTTCATCTCACATAATAAATTAATTTCAGTCATATCAATATTTAATGTGCATTTATTTATTTATTTGCCAAGTAATCATGTAATAAGTGGGAGTCAGTCATTATTGCAATAAACCCCTTCGGGATGATATGAAGACTTTAATGATGACTTTTGATATGTCTATTTTATAGATTATAATTATTTTCTACTAATAACTGATATAAAAATCCTTACCGTTCAATCCTTAAACACGTTTCTGATGTAGACACACTGTTATTTTTCAACCAGATGCACTTCTAATTTCTGCTTAATATCAGAAAAACAAAAACACAGGGGCTATGCTGCTCTCTCTCCTCTTCAATTTTTCTGCCTCCAGAGAAGCTAAAAATACACTGTCGCTACTGCAGTCAACCAGCATTTGTGCTACAGCCTACACACACAGACAGGCTTGGTCCAAGGCACAGCATCATCATACCCAGCTTTCATATGTGTGTCTGAATGGGTTTCAGCGATAATAGTTTCATAAGAGAATTATTATTCTCTTAGGAAGAGGTTTGGCACAAAGGGCATCCGACAGCTAATTCTTTTTTTTTTCCCCTGTATTGCAAATATTACCATTGAGATTAAGGGAGCGCGAGAGCAAACAAACGCCACTCCAAATGCAAAATATTCATTTATTAGCTCTGGTTTGCTTTACTAGGTATTAATAATGCGATTTGAGAACAAGACACATTCATCCCTGTAACAGTTGGACAGGAGGTGGAAGAACAACAACAAAATAATGGTCTCATCAACTATACCTTGTGGTGGTCGTCTCTGAAATGAACATACAGATCTGCCGTTTGTGAATCAAAGATGTCTGTTTGTATGTTTTAGGAGCTTGGGAATGCAGCATGGGATGCTCTGGGAGTCAACAGCGCGGTGGATGACCTCCAGCATGCGGCTGTCACAGCTGGACCTCACGCTCGTGGCCATCCGCCGTTTCTAACTAAGGGTGAGAAGTTAATCATATTCCGTTTGTTTGTTTATTTATCATTTGTAGTAATACAGGAGCAGATTATATGGAACTCAAATAGACCAAATCTTAATTGAAAACCAAATGTAAGGATGAAAAGAAACCAAAACTGTTCAATGTCAAAATGACGGCCCTTATTCATAGCAGCGCCATCTTTGATTTTTAACAGAAATGAAAGCGAGGCTGTGTGAGGGATAGACATAAATCTCTTCAGTGGGTTGTGCTGTTATTTAATGTGTTTGGATTTTAGTAGACAAAAACCCCAGACAACATGAGTTGTGGAAAATTATATCAAATAGCAAAAGAAGTTTTCACGACGTACACGACAGATTCAAGAGTTTTATTTGTCACATACACAGTTATATACAGAATATACAACCGGCAGTGAAATGTAACAGGGAAAAATTTGAGAGATTGATAACGGCGGTCAGAAGAGAGAAAGATGCCAATTTTACCGTCACTCCCAGAGCCGCTGTATTAGAAACATCGAGTTTTTTATATCTGATGCAAAAGTAATATAATGCATAGTATAGTGTTATAAATGTAAATACGTTTAAAAAAAGGATTTACGATGCTGATGACTGGTAACCCATAGGTTAACGCGCATCATCACATCACAGTGAAAAGGGTCCATTGTGATGGCCAGTCAGATAAAGGAAGGCGGGGCTTAACGTTAACAGAAGACAAGTAATGGCTGTTGCTGCGTCCCAATTCGCATAGTATCCATACTAAATAGTATTCGAAAATAGAATTAGTATGTCCCAAATCGTAGTATGTAGAAAAGAGTATTCCACAGATTATCTACTATTTTGAAGTGCGGATCGACGCACACTCTAACGGCTGATATTGCCCACAACCCATTGCGAGTTGGCCGAGGATTCGGTTAGAACTACAAACGCGGATAAAAAGTGTCAAAAAACTACAAACATGACGGATGTGCGAGTCCGACGGTTAAGTAGAGAGGTTTAGATTAACGGCTTGAGTGATCAATGATCAGTATTTAACCTGACTAAAAGATATTTATTCAATGTTATCCACATCATATTTCACCTGCAGCAGCATTGTAAACTGTTGTAATGATACGTTTGGCCATTAACTTTTAAATGCATCATTATATTTAAGTGGCAAACACATGAGGGGAGTCTCTGCATTAAAGAACCATAAATGGCAAATCGACGTGCGGCTATATTTCTCTCCGATACGGTAGGAAATTAAACTGAATGTGGAGGATTTTAACTGTGACGATGATTGACAGGGCAGTTTGACGGGATGATGCACGTAACTAAGCAACAGAGTCCGTGACGAAGTAGTATGTCCCAAAGCTTGCATACTCTTCTGCGACACACTCACAAGTATGTACTTTTTCTTCACAAAAAAAAAAAAAAAAAGAGTACATACTTTTAGGTTGTAGTACAAGTAGGCGAATTGGGCCGCAGCGTGTCTCATTTAATTTCGAAGGCTAAAATTAATTTCGGTATAAGGAGTGTCCTTAATCAGAATTAAAATGAGACGTCTTTCGTAGAACACACAGGCAGGAAGTATCACGTTGCTATGCCAACAAGTTCACAGCGTCGTTGCGCTCTCACACCAGTTTGAAAATTATTTATAACTTGAAAATGACTATGAAATTGACAGCAAAGTACCGTTCTAAACGTTTAAAAATCACTAAACGCTTGTAAAGCTGTTTACCACAACTATCTATTTGAGGTAATAAAGCTTAAAAACAAAAACAAGCTTGAAACTACTTACATTTAAATATTTGCTTGCATGCATATCTGCCGGCATTGCCATTTTTTCAAATAATATTTAAAAAACATGATGGTTGTTAATGGCGACGCAAAGAATTGTGAAAAGAAGGGCGCATTTATAAGTCACATTCGGAGTGTCCTACTACTTTTCTGAAATGAGCCTTGATGACGCATGCAGCCTTCGAATGCGACCTCTGGAGGACGCAGCCTTTCGAAACGAGACACAGCTAATGAATTTCAACCAAGCGTGCAGCACTCGTGTTGAAAACTGAAGCCAAAGCGTCTCGATCGCCCCTATAGCTCATAAGCCCCGCCCCTCCATGTATTCTAATGGACGCGAGACAAACTAAACAATCAAATTACCCTTCAAATTATCTTTTCCTAAAGATGGCTTCTGTCATTGTAGGCAGTTTTTATCATGATGATTTAATTTCAAGTGTTTGTTTTTTATAAATAAGTTTGGTTTTAGTTAGTTATTTGATGGGGGTGGCGTCATGATTGACAGCTGAGATTGACAGCTTCACTGAGGCACTGACGGACTTTTTTCGAGAGGAGATTGGAGCTTTAATTTCTACATTTCCATAACTGTTAATTTCACACCAACATAACGAATTGTTCTGCGTCTGCGAGAGTGTGGGCGGGGTTTTGATATCGCGGCTCTACTTTCCTGCTCTCTACTGCGCAGACTCCGATCCCGAGATCACTACTGCGCAGACTCGGACCTATTGGGAAATAATGCCTAGTAAAATGTATGGAGCTGAACATTTAATATTTAAAAAAAAAAAAAAAACTGTAATAAAACGTTAGTTCCAGTCTTGATTCTGATTGGTCAATAGCAGTGTTATATTCACGATGATGATGGCTATGACCGCTTCACCCAGCGGTTCTCTGTATCACTGCGCAGCAACCACGCTTAGCAACGTAAACATAATTGTGTTCTCATTGATATCGTTCATTGAAGCTACTGTATTATGTAGAGTATTGTGTGAGAGAGGTGTATTATTACCTGCATTCAGATTTAGCATATTCCTTCAGGTCTGTCTCTATGTTCATAATGAAAAAGTCCGTTGGATGCCCGCTGTCCTTTTAACAGTAAAGGGGTTTTCCGTGTCCTGCCAGTGACCGCGCTCATTTGTCCGTTGCGTCTTGCTCCCCTGTTCACACACGAAGTTTAAGTCCTTTCAATTTAAAAGTCTTCGCTACTGACTGACTCGCTCATTACGACAGTCTTTGCCGCCATCTAATGGCGTAATAAAGTAATTTACGTTGCTGAGAAGATTTATGAGATGGCCAATCAAATCAAAGAAGGCGGGCTTTACCGTTCACAGAAACCAGTTTTAGCGGGAATCCTCGTGCGACTGCTTCGGTTGTAACGGTCAAGGTAAGACAAGGATACGCAGTTAAACATTTATGCTGCGTCCCAGTTTCGCCTACTTATACTACGACCTAAAAGTGTGTACTCTTTTTTTTTTTTTGTGAAGAAAAAGTACACACTTTTGAGTGTGTAGCAGAAGAGTATGCAAGCTTTGGGACGTACTACGTTACGTGCGTCCCGTCACCGTTTAAACTGCCCTGTCAATCATCGTCAGGTAAAATCCTCCACATTAAGTTTCGCTAAGCCCCGCCCTCCTTAGTTACTGTTGCTACGCCTGACAAGCTTTCGCGCCTGGCCCGTCTATTCCAGTAGGAGTATTCCAAGGAGATAATTAGTAATGTTTGGCAAACAGGTGAAATATCTGAGAGAGCAAGACGGAAGGGACTGCATTCGACTGTATCAGATTTGCCTAAACACAATGCTTCGGCATGTTTCCCTCGCCAAGCTTGACAGAGTTAAGGTTGCTAAGCCACGATTGACCTGTGGCGGTTTTCGGGCGTGGCTTAGCGAAGGGTCAATATCGGAGAGAAATATAGCCGCACGTCGATTTGCCATTTGTATCATTACAACAGTTTACAATGCTGCTGCAGGTGAAATATAATGTGGATAACATTGAATAAATATCTTTTAGTCAGGTTAAATACTGATCATTGATCACTCAAGCCGTTAATCTAAACCTCTCTACTTAACCGTCGGACTCGCACATCCGTCATGTTTGTAGTTTTTTGACACTTTTTATCCGCGTTTGTAGTTCTAACCGAATCCTCGGCCAACTCGCAATGGGTTGTGGGCAATATCAGCCGTTAGAGTGTGCGTCGATCCGCACTTCGCATTCTAACCGGAAATAGTGAACCACACTGGAATACTCTTTTCTACATACTACGATTTGGGATTTTGGGGGGTCCCTTGATGCTTATGCCCACCCCCTCAATTCAGACACTGAACTTGCCTGGCTTTCATTGTAACGTTATTATAACCTTTATTTTACCAGGAAAAGAAGCACATTGAGATTAAGAAGCTCTTTTACAAGAGTCGTTAGTTTTTAGATAATGATTTATAAACTCAAAGAGCCAGAACATGGTACTGCTGTCACTCAAATGTCATTATGTTGTATATATTATAGCCTATAAAATACGGTATATAAAAAAATATAATTTACATAATACTCTCTAAAAAAAAAATGCTAAGTTGGGTTGAAAATGGATTAGGTTGTTTTAACCTTGTGAATGGATCGTTTTAACCCAGCGGTTGGGTTAAATGTTTGCTTACGACAACCCAATCGCTGGGTTAAAACAACCCAATTGCTGGGTTAGTCCATTTTCAACCCAACTTTAACCCAGCATTTTTTAGAGCATAATAATAAATTCTACTTTAAGAAGAATCTTTATTCATTCTCTTCTTTGAACAAGAAAATGTCTGCAGCCATTGTGTTTTGCTCAGTAAGTATATTATATTCATGTATTTAAGTATTCAAATAGTACAAAATTCCTCCAGACATAACGGCTAACAGCAGGTTTTCCTGATCGCTGGCTTATGGTTATTTATTTGCCTATTTCAAAATGGGGAAAAAAAATGTGGAATATGCTTTGACAGACAGTCATGCATGAAGGTATTAAGTGATTTGGTGCTCTGAAACCAATAAAAGAAGCTTAAAATCAATCCTACACAGTTCAAATTAGCTAGGTGCAGTGTGGTTTCTCCTCCTGGATCTTGTAATCTTATTTTGTAAGCATTTGTGCTATGGGTAGTTTATCTGTATTTGTCAAACCAGTGTAGGGCGTGCATTACAATACTGCCATTTGGCTCTACCAACTGCAAGTCATCAGCAAAAATGATAATTCCTTTTATGTATATAAATTATACTGCCTAGAGGATCATACACATGTGATCTTTTCACCTACAATTTATTTTTATTATTTAGGGATCTGAGACAGTATAGTAGACTATCACTTTACTTGACCACATGGAGCTGAAATCTAATAAAAAGTGATGATAATAATTTTGATCAGATAGTACATTAATTCCCCGACACTTATTAGATTCCCACATATCTTGCCATTTACATCTCTCTCTCTCTCTCTCTCTCTCTCTCTCTCTCTCTCTCTCTCTCTCTCTCTCTCTCTCTCTCTCAGTGTCTGACTCTCTTTATTTCCCTGTCTCAGGTAATGACCAGGCATAGAACCAACCCTGGAGATGCCGAAGAGAAGAGATATTCTTGCCATCGTGTTAATTGTGTTACCATGGACCCTCCTCATCACTGTGTGGCACCAAAGTGCAATTGCCCCCCTGCTTGCCATCCGAAAGGGTACCAACCTCTCTTACATACAATGATATGTGGTGTTTCAATGGCAATTTTTTATCAATCAAATTTCTGCACAAAGCCTAATAGACTCTGATGAACTCAGCAGGTCGATTTATTTGTGCTCATTTGAATACGGTCATGTTAGAAAATGAATTAGCATATTATTCTCACTGCAAAATCATTTTTTAAAGAGTATTAAAAAGGAAGTGCTAAATTATATTTTATTTTCCAGCTACTTTAATACAAATTTGTTTTCTCTCTAACCAACCACAAAACCGTGAGTTTAACGAGCGTACTTTGTCTTTCAGTTATTTCATGTGACCTATTTAAAAAAAATCACTATGCATGTGGATAAAAACAAATCCCACTTTCTAAGTTTGGGTTCATGAGCCTGACTTTAAAAGTCCACTGACTCCAATGAAATTACCCAGCAGCTTCTCATTCATTCAGCTGCAGGAGGTTTCTCCAATAAAACCACTCTCTGAGGAGCATTTCTGGTGGCTTTAGGTCAAAATTACCAGTTTGTAAGTCTACAGTTTATTTTAGCATCCACATTAAAACACTTATGTAAGTGGATGATTCACATACACATAGCCTGTTATTTATGGGGCATTTGGGCCAATCTAATGGCTTCACAACAAACAACTAGTCACTGACCACCCTTAGCTCAACCTACAGGGAGATATGACACCCGCCATTTAAAGAGTTATACATCTATATGTATATGCATGTCAATATCATAACCTTATGGAGATTTACAGATGTGTATTCACAGAAGTTATCATGATGCAATTATCGTGGGCTTGTATGATGCCTAGGAGGCAGTGAACATCTGGACTGTTAATGGAGTGCGCTAATCTACTGGTGCTAAAATGGCTGAAGTGAGAGCAGGGCACTAATTGAACAGTGATAAAGATCTGATGTGCCACCATCATTTCTGCCCTTAATGAGCTATCAGTAGGATTGTGCCGGAACTGCCCACACCATCATTTTGCGAAGATACTCTAGAAGTTATTTGGTAACACTGTAATTATTTTAGCAATATCATTCCAGCAAGCCCAGAGGTTTAACAGAATAGATCATCCAAAACTAAAAATTCATTCTTTCCTGAACAACAAATGAGACATTTTGAAGAATGTCCTAACAAGCTCTGAAATGACTGAATTGACCTCTGCCGGTAATAGACTGACGCAAAGGTCATTCAGCCCCAACCCCAATTAAACACATATAAACCAACAATTCAAACTGTGAGTTCAAATATGCCAATATTTTTCAATATTATACAGTAGGTGAAAAACAGTATGTGTACGTACACTCACCTAAAGGATTATTAGGAACACCATACTAATACTGTGTTGAAAGGTGCTGAAAGCATTCTTTAGAAATGTTGGCCCATATTGATAGGATAGCATCTTGCAGTTGATGGAGATTTGTGGGATGCACATCCAGGGCACGAAGCTCCCGTTCCACCACATCCCAAAGATGCTCTATTGGGTTGAGATCTGGTGACTGTGGGGGCCATTTTAGTACAGTGAACTCATTGTCATGTTCAAGAAACCAATTTGAAACGATTCGAGCTTTGTGACATGGTGCATTATCCTGCTGGAAGTAGCCATCAGAGAATGGGTACATGGTGGTCATAAAGGGATGGACATGGTCAGAAACAATGCTCAGGTAGGCCGTGGCATTTAAACGATGCCCAATTGGCACTAATTGGGGCCTAAAGTGTGCCAAGAAAACATCCCCCACACCATTACACCACCACCACCAGCCTGCACAGTGGTAACAAGGCATGATGGATCCATGTTCTCATTCTGTTTACGCCAAATTCTGACTCTACCATCTGAATGTCTCGACAGAAATCGAGACTCATCAGACCAGGCAACATTTTTCCAGTCTTCAACTGTCCAATTTTGGTGAGCTTGTGCAAATTGTAGCCTCTTTTTCCTATTTGTAGTGGAGATGAGTGGTACCCGGTGGGGTCTTCTGCTGTTGTAGCCCATCCGCCTCAAAGTTGTGCGTGTTGTGGCTTCACAAATGCTTTGCTGCATACCATAGCAGATTGTGAAATACTCAGACTGGCCCGTCTGGCACCAACAACCATGCCACGCTCAAAATTGCTTAAATCACCTTTCTTTCCCATTCTGACATTCAGTTTGGAGTTCAGGAGATTGTCTTGACCAGGACCACACCCCTAAATGCATTGAAGCAACTGCCATGTGATTGGTTGATTAGATAATTGCATTAATGAGAAATCGAACAGGTGTTCCTAATAATCCTTTAGGTGAGTGTATATCCTAATTCATTGTTTTCATTAAACAGTAGGGGTGTGACGAGATCTCGTGCCACAAGATCTTGCGATATTAAAATGTGATGATATTTCGCGTCAAGTGAAAAGCTGTGAAATTGGCATAGAATATGCCACCGCTACATTTACATTACGGTGCCCATCGCGGCACCTCCTCCGCTGTCGTTTTGCTTTTTTTAATAGAAATAAAAAACATTTAATTTAGTAGGATTAGTTTTTCCGATTAATCGGATAAAAGGCCTATTTTTTATTTTATTGACAAAACACACTATTCCACATCCTGTCCAATGCTGTCCTTTAGACAAACGTGTCAGAGTGCTATGAAAATATACATAGTGAATATATTTACCATTACATAAATTAACCATGGTTTTTACAATGACTGAACAAAACAAACAATAATAATAATAAATAAATAACAGGGTTATTGTAGTTTGTAACTTAGTTTGTTGTTATGGGAAGAAGGAGGCGGGAACCGGCGAACATTTAAAAGACTTTAATAAATAAATAAACAAAATTAAAGTAAACCACGGGCAGCCCCTCACAGACAACTGTCACGCACACACATAATAAACCATAAATAAAACGCAACATAAAGTCCAGGCCTGGTCCTCTCTCGTCTTCCCATGTCTCTCGCTCGTCTACCTCGCCACATACTTCCATCGGCCCTCGCAGGCCTGGGGATACACCCGAGACAGCGCCTACTCCCAATTCTATCAAATTACAAAAAACAACTTACTGCTGCTGTGAGGGTGTTTCTAATACAGCATCTATGGGAGTGATGGTAAAAATAACATCTTTCTCTCTTTTCACTCTATCTCACTCTATTTTGTCCCTCTTTTTGAAAGTTTTGAAATCACTATTGTTGCGTTTTTCTTTTGCTATTTGAGAAAATGGGGACACAAAAAAATATATTTAATGTATACTCTCATTCACCACTATAAAAGTTAACTCAACTATGACGACTTCCACTCTGAGAAACCCGGAAATGTGAAAAGGGTCTATTGACCATATGCCTAGCAATAAATATTCAATTATCATGTGTCCACCAAAGCATTTTTAGCCAGCTAAAAAACGCCTGGTGCTCTTCTGAAAACAGCCAGCTGGTGGAGCTTGAAAGTGCTTTGCAAGGGCAGTGTTTTTCCAGCTGAGATACTTTGGTTGCTATGATACAGAATATCTATGGCAGTAATGTGTATCTCATTTTGAAAAATATTGCTAAATACAAAAAATGTCAGTCGTTGTACAAGTGGGATGATTGGTCGGTGTAGTTTTTGTCCCGCCCCTCCCCACTGTGATTGGACGGCCTGGTAAAAAGTGACAGTGACGAGCGCTGCCTATTATTGCCCAGTGTTGAACAGTAAAAAAAACAAAATCAACTCTTGAAATATTATTATGGTACATTGCTTCAAAATGCAATGTCATCAGTTTGCCTCAACTGTTTTACGCACCATTTACACGTGGTAGGGAGCAGGTGTAAATTTCTTTAGTACCAACTAACATTTTGAAAATACGAACATTTTCATGAATCCGAAAATTTACGTCAGAGCGGCTTTACGGACGATTTACACACAAATTTATTCTGTTCGTGTTTTATGAATGAGGCCCATTATGTGCAAATTATGTGGAGTTTAAAGCCCTACATTAAAATGATATAAAAGAAAAACACAAACTCCAGATCTGTTACCAGATAAGAGGAATGTTCTGCAGGAATGCACACACACACACACTATGGACACAGTACCTGTTACTGTCATTTCTTTATCCTGTTGAAACGTCTTACTTTTATGTTCAATTACATGCTGTAATCCCTTTACAGTTACTACGCTCATAAAATACTTGAATTACATGTTGACTTTTCAAATCTAAATTTAGCCTCCAACAGCAGATATTTCAGCTAAATTAATGTTTTTGCTCTGAATATTGTCTTCCTCAGTCTCTTCTGTCTCCTCAGTCTTCTTCTGTCTGCCTGCCGCACCGCCGCTCGTTCAGTGAAGTTTGAAGTTTAACGCAGACTGTCAGGACACGCTTTCATGCAAAATGGAAATACTTGCGTGAATTAGTAGCGTTTACAGATGAGGATATAACTACTGTTCTCTATATAGATCAGTGGATATAACCTGTAGAATGAACGTTTTGCGCTGAGGACGCACACACATTTGTCAAAGCGCATGACAGGGTATGTTAAACGCTAATGCATTCGCTTGAAGCTTAAAATAACCAGTTCTCATGTTTTGGACGCTTGAATCACGTACCTTTCCTGCATCAGCTCTCATTATTTCTAGATGCACATTTTGTCCATAAAAAATGCATTATTCAGTGCTGTCATTTGGCGCGACTGGTGGAAGCTTTGTGTACAGAGAGCAGACCCGACTAATCCATTAATGAGAATTGTTATCGATGATTTTCATTATCAATTATTATCGATTTTATCGATTAGTTGTTGCAGCCCTACAGTAAATGTAGAATGTGAATTAGTTAAAACATTTCAAAATGCACCAGCAGACTATTTTTCCAGTCATGAATTTTGTCATTGTGGATTTCTTAAAAATACCGTGGAAAAATCTCATTCTCGTGAACCAAATCTTGTGTCACGTCTCGCCTCGTGAGCTAAGTGTCTCGTCACGTCCCTATTATAACAGTAGGCGAAAAGGACCAGGATGACCTACTACTACCACAGAGATTTTGAAGTGCGCATCTAATGGACACTTAACTATCCCATGAGACCACAGGAGAGGATTTGTGAATGGCAGTGAAGCGATGCAACTGACACATGACAGTGACAACATGGCAGATGTAGTTTCAAACCAAATGTAGTACCTACTATACAGTATGCGATTTCAGATGCAGTGAAAGTTACTAGGTTTTTAAGGTCATTAGTATAGCCATAGATCAGGGTTCTCCAATTTATGTCCGCAGACCACCAACTTTCTCCAATGCCCCTGCCTGTTTGCTCCTAGCAGTCCCAAAAACCTTGATCAGCTGGTTCAGGTGTGCTTATTTAGGGTTGGGAGCTAAACTCTGTCGACCTCATTGTTGACCTTTGCCCTAGGCATTGGAATTGTTTCGAAACCATGTTGCTACCTAAACAAGTCGTTTCTGAGAGGATTTCTACTCCTGATTACAATCACTTTTTAGAAGAATTCAAGAATATTAATGAACATCATTATAGTTGATCTCCCCCTTTTTACACTTTTATTTATCATGCATGATTATAAGTATTTTAAATCACCACCACCAAGTCTTTCAATGCCAAACAATCGCTTTATGTGAGAAACACCAAATTTGAACACTAAAATCCCCAAAACATTCTTGAATTGCCACCTAAAGAAGCGCTACTACAGATTAGATGCCAAATGCTATAGTCATGAATAAATCAAGCCATATTGACGTTACTGGTGCTATTAGCATTGCATGTGCTTTTATGGTGATACTTTTTATAAATTCGCCAAGATATTCTATAAAATTTCTCCTCTTGTGCTTCACTAAAAAAAGTCGTACAGATTTAGAACAACATGAGAATTTTTATTTTTGTCTGAACTATCCTGTTAAGAACTCAAGAGCAGATCATGCAGAACCTGTGCTTTATGGGTTTGAATCAGTGCCATCTACCTCTATAGAGTAACGGTATTATGATCTCCTGTATTATGGTTCCTGCTCTCCCCCTCTCCAGTCTGTCGCCATCTAGTAAAAGAGATCTTAATCATACCAGAGCGACTAACCATCCACCGGCAACAGCTAGCAGGTACTCCTCTAAGGTTTGAGGCATGCGTCAGACATAAAGAGAACAGCACTGGAGTGCGCTAATGTCTTAATTCTCTTTCTCTGTCTGGCAGATGACGGGACGGAGACTAGGCATGAGACCGGCCCAGCCACGGACTCAAAGGAATACTGCTCACAGGACAAGGACATAGTGGAGGTGGTCCGTACAGAATATGTGTACACAAGACCTCCGCCCTGGTCCGACGTATTGCCCACCATCCACGTCATTACCCCGACATACAGCCGTCCGGTGCAGAAGGCAGAGCTAACACGACTGGCTAACACCTTCCTCCATGTGCCCAACCTGCACTGGATCCTGGTGGAGGACTCTCAGAGGAGGACCCCTCTGGTCACGAGGCTTCTGAGGGAAACAGGGCTGAACTACACACACCTCAATGTGGAGACCCCACGGAACTACAAGCTGCGAGGGGACACGAGGGATCCCAGGATTCCACGTGGCACCATGCAGAGGAACCTGGCTCTGAGATGGCTACGGGAGACTTTCAACTCCAACAGCAGCCAGGCGGGAATCGTCTACTTTGCAGATGATGATAATACATACAGTTTAGAGCTGTTTGAGGAGGTGAGTTAAGACAGGTGTAACAGTCGTCTCCATCTAAAAGGATACATAAATTGTGTATTCCCAGCAAGCAATTAAAAGACGTCTAATAGCCGTCCAATCACAGCCCTGACGTCTAGGCTAAAACGAGGCAAAATTGTGGCTGTCAGTGAAAGTTTAATAGACGTCTAACGATAGCCCAAGGATAGACTAGTCATCTAGAACATGAACATGTCAAAGAAATGAAACCAAACACCTTATAATCACTGTTGACTTTGCTTACATGATGGAAAAATCATACATCTCACAAGTTATTTTGGCATAAGCAACCCAAATTCAAGGTTATTTTGGCTGGAAGTGCATTACTCATAGCCGGACTGTATCGTGTCTATAGTTAACCAAGACTGTGAAATGACGGCTGTTGCTTGCTGAGATGTAACATCAATTAATGGGTGTTTGTAAGTAGTCTTACTCCATTGATTAAATAATAGCTTTGTTTGAGTGCTTCAAGAGCATGATCATTTGACTTAGCGTATTATATTCCCATCACTCTCCTACTTACTAAATTATCCTCAAAGAAAGCAAAATATTCATTTATTTTAAGTGCCCTATTATGCTATTTGAGAGGTTTTGGAGGTCGTCTACAATAGGTTTACATGCGTAAAAAATTCTCATAATATACTATAATATACATTGCTCATCACCTCACTTCACAAAGTGTCTGAAAGCGGTTCATTCGAAGATTCAGTTTCCCTAAAATCCTCCTTTCTGTGAGCCTACTTTGCTCTGATTGGTCAGACGGCCCAATATTTTGTGATTGGTCTTCTGCTTACGATGTGTGTCGAAAACGAAACACCTAATATTATATATGAATTTCGGCTACGGAGGCTTCCTCAGAGCTTGATACCTAGCGATACGAACAGTAACAATGGCGTCAGTTTTCCATACCAATTTGAGTCCTCCTTTGGAAGTGCATGCAGAGTGGATTTTCCTTTACAACGCTGAAAACAGTATCTTCGCGACATGAGCCAAGCTCTTCCAGTCTCAGCTAAAGCTACAGTGTTGAGGGTCAAAGTAGATATTGTTTGCAGGCAGCCAATGAAGACCATAGGTTGGCGAATTTGTTAGACTGTTACGTAGGTTTGTATCAGGAAGTGAGATTGGAATTGCTGACGATTCCAGGATTGATTTTTTTATTTTAGTAGACAACTTTATTTTTCGTGCATTTTGATGCAAAACTTTACAGACCTTTTTACCTTCACAAACGGATGTATTATACGTTGCATGGAAAAAGCATAATAGGGGCACTTTAATTCCCAATAGTTCACCCAAAATTTGTATTCTGTCATCATTTACTCACGTTTATGTAAAATAAGGTATTATAAATAATGTTTCAGCTGCTTTTGTCCATATTATGAATGTCAATGGGACTCTTTAGGCTCCAAAAATGACACAAGAGCATGAAAATAAGTCATCTTTATTTATCAATTGATCAATGGATTGTTTCAAAGCAGCTTCACAGTGTTAACAGGAATATAATGCAACAGAACTGATGTGATCCAGCTCGGTTCAATTATCATACAGTGGCAATGCGGGCAGATCAGTAATATAGCTGAATATTTAGTGTCCCCAACTGAGCAAGCCGAAAGCCAAAGACGATGGTGGCAAGGAACCAAAACTCCATCAAGTGGCAGGATGGAGAAAAAAACCAGGCTCAGTCGGGGGGCCAGTTCTCCTCTGGCCAACGAACAAACAGTATATGATTTTGATTCAGGCAACATTACTGGTCAGAATAATCCATATGACTCGACTGGTCTTCTGAAGCAACACTCACTGTATAATGAACAGATATTTAATGGTGCAGTGTGTGGTTTTTAGTGGCATCTAGTGGTGAGGATGTGAGCAGAGAGTAGCTACAGCGATCTGTAGAGCAGATTAGAGCATTTAGGGCTACTGTAGAAACATGATGGCGCAAAATGGTGACTTCACTGTAAGGGGACCCACGGTGTGTGTAGATAGAAATGGCTCATTCTAAGGTAATAAAAACATAACAGTAAATGATGTAAGGTCTTAAAAACTCCACTGAAAACATAGTTATGTATATTATATTGCATTTCTGTCAAAGATCCTCATAAGTACTACACACTGCACATTTAATCAAAATATTGATCAATGCACTTTCATCATGTGGACAAAAACAGCTAAAACATTCTTCAAAATAACTTCTTTTATATTCCACATATGACAGAAAGTCATAAAGGTTTGGAAAAACATGCTTGGAAAGGTTTTGGAAAGTCATACAGGCTTGGAACAACATTATGACAGAATTTTCACATTTTGGGTAACTTACTTGGGTCTCGTAATGCTACAGGTAGGTAAAAACCTGTCAGGACTTCCTTATGCTTCTGAATGACCTTCACATGAAACACTCTTTTAATTCCCATGAATTTTGAGACGCTGCTCTGAAAAGAAAAATCATTGATGGTGGGTGGTGAAAAATGATCATGCACATACTTCTGAAACACTGGCAACAAAAGACACAAGACTATAATTAGGGTTGAACAAAAGCTGCAATTTCTGTTGATATATGTGAGTTGTACGTTTTAAAATATTAATATTTATACTTAACATACTTTTATGATGTTGCCTTTTTAAATCAGGTCCGGGTTTTAATAACAAACATACACTCACCTAAAGGATTATTAGGAACCCCATACTAATACTGTGTTTGACCCCCTTTCGCCTTCAGAACTGCCTTAATTCTATGTGGCATTGATTCAACAAGGTGCTGAAAGCATTCTTTAGAAATGTTGGCCCATATTGATAGGATAGCATCTTGCAGTTGATGGAGATTTGTGGGATGCACATCCAGGGCACGAAAGCTCCCGTTCCACCACATCCCAAAGATACTCTATTGGGTTGAGATCTGGTGACTGTGGGGGCCATTTTAGTACAGTGAACTCATTGTCATGTTCAAGAAACCAATTTGAAATGATTCGAGCTTTGTGACATGGTGCATTATCCTGCTGGAAGTAGCCATCAGAGAATGGGTACATGGTGGTCATAAAGGGATGGACATGGTCAGAAACAATGCTCAGGTAGGCCGTGGCATTTAAACGATGCCCAGTTGGCACTAAGGGACCTAAAGTGTGCCAAGAAAACATCCCCCACACCATTACACCACCACCACCAGCCTGCACAGTGGTAACAAGGCATGATGGATCCATGTTCTCATTCTGTTTACGCCAAATTCTGACTCTACCATCTGAATGTCTCAACAGAAATCGAGACTCATCAGACCAGGCAACATTTTTCCAGTCTTCAACTGTCCAATTTTGGTGAGCTCGTGCAAATTGTAGCCTCTTTTTCCTATTTGTAGTGGAGATGAGTGGTACCCGGTGGGGTCTTCTGCTGTTGTAGCCCATCCGGCTAAAGGTTGTGCGTGTTGTGGCTTCACAAATGCTTTGCTGCATACCTCGGTTGTAACGAGTGGTTATTTCAGTCTAAGTCGCTCTTCTATCAGCTTGAATCAGTCGGCCCATTCTCCTCTGACCTCTAGCATCAACAAGGCATTTTCGCCCACAGGACTGCCGCATACTGGATGTTTTTCCCTTTTCACACCATTCTTTGTAAACCCTAGAAATGGTTGTGCATGAAAATCCCAGTAACTGAGCAGATTGTGAAATACTCAGACCGGCCCGTCTGGCACCAACAACCATGCCATGCTCAAAATTGCTTAAATCACCTTTCTTTCCCATTCTGACATTCAGTTTGGAGTTCAGGAGATTGTCTTGACCAGGACCACACCCCTAAATGCATTGAAGCAACTGCCATGTGATTGGTTGATTAGATAATTGCATTAATGAGAAATTGAACAGGTGTTCCTAATAATCCTTTAGGTGTGTGTATAGTACCATATTAATATAGATCATGATTTGTTATGATGCTTACATTAATTAGTGTTGATCTATAGACACGTACTTAATTACATTCTAATTTTATTATAAATTTTAATGTGGGAGAGACTATGATGAACATCTAGCTTCTTGACTCTTTTGATGCACATTTAAATTTTTAAACAAATTAGTTTGAGATCAAACAATAATTTATCAATTAATAACAGATCCTCTATGGATCATAGTTTGTAATTAAATATAATGTATTTAAATAGCAATATTCCAAAGATAAACTAGTTTCAACCCCACTCTGGGCTGTTTCTATCTAACTTACAAGAGCCATAGTTGTGTGTGGCCTAAAATCAGTGACCTACAATGAGAAAACATCACACAGAAGAGCCAGCAATACCTTTTACCTTTTGAAATGAAGATATAGTAACAGTTCATGAATTATGCATTTGGCCTTGTTTAAAACAACCATGCCTGCCAGTGTGTATTAATTATTAAGCTCTTATTAAAAATGCCTGCGCAGGCACTCTGAACGAAAGGGTTTATTTACAGAGGCTGTGTATTTTTACCCTCAATCTCCTGGCTTTCTTTTCCAGTATTGACTCTGCTGTAAGTGCTCTGAGCTCAAGGGACACAGGCCACTTTCCCCTCTCCTCCGTGACTACTTTGACTTGACAGAATCATTTCAACATGTCCTATTCTGAATAATGAGTCATCTTCGCATGTACGTCTAGGTCAGGCCTTCTCCGAAAAAAAGGTGGATGAGAGGAATATCTACTGTACAAAAATAAAATTAAACATACAATATAAAAAGCATAGTGTGGGGTAACTTCTCACATTATAGGAGACTCTACATCTTTGTGATTGGCTGATTACTCTCCTAATGCAATGCTTTCCCCATCTGATGCTCACAAACAGTTTACAAGGCGGTCTGGGGTGCGTTTCCCGTACAACGACGTAACTCACTGCTGAACTACCATACGATTCATCGGTGAAGAAATCAACTAGCTACTGACGACTGTTTCCCCAAACCGTACTGTCGCAAATCTGTCGTTCAACCACGTTGGTAAATGATGTCACACAGGTGGTGGAAATTATTTTGAGATCAAATTCATGCTAGATTTTTTGCTATA
Source organism: Paracanthobrama guichenoti (assembly GCA_018749465.1). NCBI lineage: Eukaryota > Metazoa > Chordata > Actinopteri > Cypriniformes > Gobionidae > Paracanthobrama > Paracanthobrama guichenoti. The sequence continues at coordinate 9,956,802 of CM031960.1, read as the reverse complement.
AATTATGGACATGGCATCTGAGGACTAATTCTTATTTTTCTCAGTTATTTTGCTTTATTTCCAGATTCAAATAGGCTCGTTCTTGCATACTAGAGCATACTAGAGCACATGCACACTCTTCAAAAACAGTGCTTTAAATCTCTTGACAAACTAAAAGACATAAATGACATTTGTATGTATTATAAATAAAAGAATAGATCGTACTGAATGTCAGCTTGCTTATTTTGTCCATGTGTCATGCAAACAAGAAACTTTGCTTCTAACCACAGGCCGAGAGCTGTCGTTGCAACCACACAAGTTTGCGATGCTTTTTGCGAATGTTCGTTGGATCTATGATTTCGGGAAACACCGGCTCGTCGAACTATGCTGATAACGACGGAACTTGCGACCATAGTTGCGCTTTCGGGAAACACACCCCTGAATGGCCCACTCAGGTCACATGATCCACATCCTAATCTAAATGACACATTCATATATGGCATAAATTCCCCATGCACTGCATCCTTTTCTAAAATATAATGGCAACTATACATGTTCATGTACAAAGACTTTTTTTATACTGTGTGACAGTAAAGAAACAATTTAATTGATCAAATAAAAAAAATTTGCATCAATACGGTGGCAGTACAGAAGCCGGAGCAAATCATTAAAATATGATCAGTAGTATTCAGCTGACAGTCTATTTTCTACCCATTATTAAAGTAAATGTTATGTATTATGTATAAACCTAAAAAGAAACTGTAACACAGTTCGTAGATATGGGAAGGAGGCGGGAACCGGCAAATGTTTAAAGACTTTAAACAATAAAACAAACTAAACGAAAGTAACGCGGGCAGCCCCTCACAGACGACTGCCACACGCACACACACATAAACAAAACACAACATAAAGTCCAGGCCTGATCCTCTCTCTCCCTTCACTGGTGTCACTCGTCCTTATATGCCTCCGAGCTCCCTCATGAGAGGACTCGAGACGCACCGGTCTCGCTCATCAGCCTTTTCAGGTTTCTAACAGTGCTTTTCAGATACAGAAACTGAATAAAGTAATCAAATATAAAATAATAACATTGCATGTTATAATCTTCACTGTATAAATGAAATAAAGTTGATTCATTATTCAAGCTATTCAGTCAAGAGCAGTGAGTGATTTCTTTGTCATTTGTTATTTGATTAACGTTAAAAACACAGACAGCATAATGCACATCAGTACATACTGTTACACATCTCGGCTCTTTACGGTTTACTTAAGACATAAACTACTATGTTTGCTAGGATACTTGCCAAGACGGGCGTGTTGACATAATTTTTGTGTGAATTTGTCTATTCAAGCGCAAGACTTGAAAGAGAACTCAATATGTGCACGCTTCAGATGAGTGCACACACACACAAATCTTCTCCCAGCACGCGTGAGTTCTCTTTTCAAGTCTTGCTCTTGAATATTTGCAAGGCTTAAATGAGTTAATAGCAACATGTGGCTATCAAAACCCGGGTGATGACGGCGTAAATGACTGGTCACGTTCGAGCAAACGGCACTAGCATACAAGAGTGACTGTTTTGTCCACACTTTTTGATCATCGCTGTTGTTGTAATGTATCGGGAAGCCAGAATGTGTATCTATCGACAGAAACATACATTCACCTAATTCTGTCTGTCTGTTTTACGCGTTGTTATTTTCATCAAACCATATAATAGATGCGTCGTCAGATTTGAGATGAACCGCAGTGCAAGTACGTGGCGAACCGTTTTTTACAGAGAACCGTTACATCTTGATTCCTCCACAGATTGTCTAACGCCCCATTCCGACCCAATTTGAATGCCTGTGTTAATGTAAGCCTACAAAAATAATATATTTGCTTGTTGAAAGTAAACATAAATGGAAAGTAAAACTTGCAAACCGTGTGTATATGTCAGAATGAACAAACGATTCTAAAACTTTGCTTCTCACGGTTTAAGTCCACTTCCCATCACCATCTATTGGTTCTCTCCTTTTCCTCGGCTCAGAAATCAGCGTGAAACACTTTAAATGAGAGGCAAAAAGCAGAAAACAGCCGTTCATTATGCGAAACTAGGGCAGTCTCAGCCTTCCCCAATGACAGCTAGTTTAGAAAAGATTAATGCCCGAATCTGCACCGAGCATGCATCCTTTTCAACAGTTTCCGATTCCAGTTGTTTTTGTTTCCACCAACAGGTACAGAAAATGTCCTTCTCTTTCTTTAATGAAAAATGGCAGTGGCGCAATATAATATTAGTAGCTCAGGAAGTATTCAGATTGGGGGCGACATTTTGGCCAGGACTGTTCACTTAATGCCTGATATGTTGGGGAAGGGTCATTTACGTGAGCTAGATTTGGATCACTGTGGACAGCCAGTTCAGTCAGCAAAACCATCCTTTACATTTAGCTAAATCTTAATGTTTTTTTTTTTGTTTTTTTTACAGACACATTGTGAGTGAGTGCAAAGAGGCACAGTGTATCTTTCAATCTATAGTCCTTTTGTAGCTCCTTGTAAAAGCTAAAATACATTATGGGTATATAGACAACTGCTCTACTGGCCCGCTCTAGCCTTCACTATTCATTAGGCAGTTTCCTTTTATGATGTGGACCACTTGTGCTGGGCGGCACACTAAGCATTTGGATGTAGAAGTGTAGGGAGCGTTTGAAGCAGGAAGATTAAAGGAGGATCTGTCCCTCTTTCTCTTTCTTGCTTGTTCTCTGGCTTTCACCGTCTCGTCTCCGATCTTGGTTGACCTCCCGTGACCTGCTCAGGATGAATCCTGCTGTTAAGATTTGTTTGTATGTGAATCCCCGCACTGTCCAAAACATGATGTGCAGTCCTGAGGTGTCTAATCGGGCCTGTGCCTGCGCTGTCATTTAGAGAAAGCACACTATAAACAGCAGGTGAACTGCCTTGGACATGATGAAGGTTTTGTGGCATGTTTGTACAACAGAGCTGAATGTCCCCTTGGGAACAAGGCCTTTTTTGATTTCATCTCAGTCCAAAACACTAAACAGAATCGAACTTTCCTAAACACTTGTTCCTATATCCCTGAAAACGGTATGATTTTCCTGATCCGTTCTTGCATACAATGACAAAACAAAATACACTTCAGGAAATTAATTTTAAAACTTCCTTTAAAAAGTTGGGGGCCAGAAATATATATATTAGGGCTGTCAAACAATTAATCATGATTAATCGAATCCAAAATATAAGTTTGTGTTTGCATAATATATGTGTGTGTAGTACTGTGTATAATTATTATGTATATTTGAATACACACACATACATGTATTTTGATCAACTTAATGCATCCTTGCTGAATAAATGTTAATTTCTTTCTTACTGGACCCAAATCAAGGGTTTTGTACCCTAAATAACAGAAACTAAGTAAAAAAAATCTAATCTATAATCTCTCTCTTTTCTGCAGATGCGATCAACTCGTAAAGTGTCGGTGTGGCCTGTAGCATTTGTTGGAGGTTTACGGTACGAGTCTCCAAAGGTTAATGCAGCAGGAAAAGTGTATGGCTGGAAAACAGTATTCGACCCTCATCGGCCCTTTGCCATCGATATGGCAGGGTTTGCCATCAACCTGCGGCTCATTCTGTTTAAGCCTCAGGCCTACTTCAAGTTACGAGGGGTGAAGGGAGGCTACCAGGAGAGCAGCTTGCTCAGAGAGCTGGTCACTCTCAATGACCTGGAACCCAAAGCGGCCAACTGCACTAAGGTGAGGAGACGTTTTACATTGCCATTATTTACTCACTCTCATGTTGTTGTTCCAAACAGAACATTTTGAAGATTCATACAATGGGCATTGGGTCTCATTCACTATGCGTGTGAATGCACAAATGTGTGCATGAAATCTGCATACTACAACTTTCACAAACAAATCATATTTCACCAATAACTTTAATACTAAAATGTATTCTAATTTTGTGACATTTTTTTGGAACAACTGAAACCACATTTACAAACCCAATTCCAAAAAAGTTGGGACAGGGAGCAATAAGAGGCCGGAAAAGTTAAATGTACATATAAGGAACAGCTGGAGGAGCAATCTGCAACTTATTAGGTCAATTGGCAACATGATTGGGTATAAAAAGAGCCTCTCAGAGTGGCAGTGTCTCTCAGAAGTCAAGATGGGCAGAGGATCACCAATTCCCCCAATGCTGCGGCCAAAAATACTGGAGCAATATCAGAAAGGAGTTTCTCAGAGAAAAACTGCAAAGAGTTTGAAGTTCTCATCATCTACAGTGCATAATATCATCCAAAGATTCAGAGAATCTGGAACAATCTCTGTGCGTAAGGGTCAAGGCCGGAAAACCATACTGGATGCCCGTGATCTTCAGCCCTTAGACGGCACTGCATCACATACAGGAATGCTACTGTAATGGAAATCACAACATGGACTCAGGAATACTTCCAGGAAAACATTGTCGTGAACACAATCCACCGTGCCATTCGCCGCTGCCGGCTAAAACTCTGTAGGTCAAAAAAGAAGCCATATCTAAACATGATCCAGAAGCGCAGGCGTTTTCTCTGGGCCAAGGCTCATTTAAAATGGACTGTGGCAAAGTGGAAAGCTGTTCTGTGGTCAGACCAATCAAAATTTGAAGTTCTTTTTGGAAAACTGGGACGCCATGTCATCCGGACTAAAGAGGACAAGGGCAACCCAAGTTGTTCTCAGCGCTCAGTTCAGAAGCCTGCATCTCTGATGGGATGGGGTTCATGAGTGCGTGTGGCATGGGCAGCTTACACATCTGGAAAGGCTCCATCAATGCTGAAAGGTATATCCAAGTTCTAGAACAACATATGCTCCCATCCAGACGTCGCCTCTTTCAGGGAAGACCTTGCATTTTCCAACAGGACAATGCCAGACCACATACTGCATCAATTACAACATCATGGCTGCGTAGAAGAAGGATCCGGGGACTGAAATGGCCAGCCTGCAGTCCAGATCTTTCACCCATAGAAAACATTTGGCGCATCATAAAGAGGAAGATGCCACAAAGAAGACCTAAGACAGTTGAGCAACTAGAAGCCTGTATTAGACAAGAATGGGACAACATTCCTATTCCTAAACTTGAGCAGCTTGTCTCCTCAGTCCCCAGACGTTTGCAGACTGTTAGAAAAAGAAGAGGGGATGCCACACAGTGGGAAACATGGCCTTGTCCCAACTTTTTTGAGATGTGTTGATGCCATGAAATTTAAAATCAACTTATTTTCCTCTTAAAATGATAAATTTTCTCAGTTTAAACATTTGATATGTCATCTGTGTTGTATTCTGAATCAAATATTGACATTTTAAACTTCCACATCATTGCATTCTGTGTTTATTCACAATTTGTACAGTGTTTGTACAACTTTTTTGGAATCGGGTTTGTAATTTAAAATCATATACTCTGGGTTGCCTTATAAATGAAACTGGATATTTTATACATAGATATTTCATCTTAAAGGTGCGGTGTGTAGTATTTAAGAGGATCTATTGACAGAAATGCAATATAATATACATAACTGTGTATATTATATTGCATTATATTATATTCAGTGGTGTATGAAGACCTTACATAATGAACCGTTATGTAGTGATGGATGGTATGACCAAAAATTTATATCACAGTATTTCTAAATTATACCGGTTTTGCGGTATGTCACTGTATTATTTATTTTTTCCCTATGCATGACAGGGTGTTAACCACATTTTCTACTGATTGAGAGAGGAAATACTGCAGTAGATTGACTCATGATGAGTGAATTGTAGAAAAATCTCACACTAGAATTAATACAGGTTTGCAAAGCCCCACAAAATGATCCTGTGGGGAGACAACAACCAATAAAACACTCATTACAGACACGTGAATATTAAATTATGACCATGGAGAGAGAAAAAAAAAACAGAGCACTTTAAAAATCTAACCCTATACAACAGCAAACTGCCAAAACGAGGGTGAAACTTGGAAGAACATTTAAAAGGTCTAAGGATACGTTCAATACATTTAAGAGCACTACAGTCTCTGAACAAACGACACACATAAGTTTAACACAGAAAGAATAAAGCACTTACTTTTTTGCCCATTCTTCTTTGATTTGCCAGTCTATTAACTTACATTATTGTCTTCTGTGTATCAGAATAATCCATCGTGTCTTTGTGGTCGTGATCAGACGTACGGCTGTATCACTGTCCTTATTTGCACATATATTTCATTTGAAGAAGACGTGATGAAATATGTGCGCATACACACGCTGCTGGTTCATGTTTAGAGCACTAGAGTATGTGAAATATGTCCATAAAAAACTTAAACGTGCTCGCTCCAGTCTGTATCTGATCTATATGATCAGTCCCTTCTGTTTTTCGTGATTCTGTGATCGCTGAATACAACGCAAAATCAGCAAAACGTCACATAATCCTGTATAAATTGTCATTTCACCACAAAATTAAAATTTTAAAATCACAAAAAATATTATCTCTAATTTATTTAAAGCTGTAATGCATTGTTTTCACGAGGATACAGACGTTGTGGTGCATGCGCAGTGTGTGGTCCGTGTGGAAAGCGAATCTTTCTCACCTGCCGTCTCGCATAAGTGCCAAGGACCGGACCAATTGATTACTCAAGATGGATGAATGACCAAATAAAAGTATGATATGCCAGATAACACAAATAATTTGCCGCCTGTCAGCGCTTGCGAGTATACAGAAATGTGTTCTGTTTATAGGCTCATTACCCTTGAATTATCAAAATCAAATACACACATATTTATGCCTAAATGTCCGTCTTGGCGGTTATGTCTCGAGTGAATAAGTCTGGGACGTGTGACAGTATTGGGTCCGTGCATTACTGTAGGTCTTTAAAGTGAAAGCAACCTAATATAGTCTATCCATCAAACAACAACAACTGGACAAAACAAACAGTAGCCTATTAAACGTAAAGCACTGTTTGTATCTGTGTCTTTATGTCCTCCTATCATTTGTTTATTAGTTCTTATTTTATTACTGACTGTTTACCTGATTAAAATATTGCGAAATCCTGGAGGGACTGTATGTTCCATGTGGTGAGCGCGGTTAATCTCATTGCGGTTCTCCGCGCAGAAACCGCTCTCTTGCGCGCGCTGCATGTTGTTTGAATTCTCCACTGTAGTGCGATCTTAGCTGTGTCCTCACTACAGTGCAACAGTGAAAAGGGACCCCTCTCAAACAGTGTCGTGCTGCGGCGCGTTACGAACGTTGTTTAAGCAACATACACCGGTATTGTGGTATAATCAAAATTCATATCATAACAAAAATAAACACCGGTATGAACCAGTATACCGCCCAGCATTACCGTTATGTTTTTATTACCTTAGAATGAGCCATTTCTATCTACATACACCGCGGGTCCCCTTACAGTGAAATCACCATTTTGCGGCATCATGTTTTGGCTGTACGTCCTCTGTCGGAATGGAATAGTAAGATGGCTGCTCGAACACTTCCGGTGACTTCACCCTCTGATGGCAGTTTAGAATGCGATGAGCAATCCAGTCATTTATGTAGATCAGTGGTTTGAACTGGATTTGCTGACATTTCTCAAGATAAATTCTCCCTTGCTCACAAGTACTAAATAATCCACACAGTTATTAGTGAGTGGTTTTCACACGTCTTTAGCATTTGGAATAATGTAGAGGTGATTAAATAATGAGCTTTTATGTTTGGTTGAACTACTCATAGATTTAATTCATGACGCAAAGTCTCTCTCTTCCAAAAAACACTCAAGGACAACTGAAAAAAACAAAAAAACAACTACTATTGTATCACAGTGTCTCACTCTCTCAACAATTCTGGAATGATTTGCTGTGGCACTTCTCATGTTATTGACTCACAAGGATGAATCTCTTCAAGACTTGTCGCTTTAGAATTTTTTTTTTTTATAAATGCGTGACACAAAACTGTGTATGTGCGTAAGAGTGTGTGTATACATATGGGGGGGAAATGGCGATTATTGGTGATTTGTGCAGGGACTGATTAATTAATGCTTTAATTGATGTTACTGAGCTTAGGCATGCCGTACTTAAGACAAGACTTAAAGTCCCTGTAAAGTCATAATTAAACGTGTTTTGAGTTTCTCACACCACAGATAAATGTGCTATTAACCACCCAGCCAAATTTGAATCATAAAAAAAATCCACCAAGTACATAAAATAGCTCATAAAAATCTTGAAAAAATAAGCAGCATTCTCTGCTCTCAAACTCTGGGGGCGTGTCCGCTGTCGGCGCCGAAACCACACCCAGTCGCGGGAAAGCTGTCATACGCACACAAGACAACACTCATGTACAGCTCACGATGGCACCAGATGTCAGCAGATCGGGAGGATGAAGGCCAGGGCGGGAGATAGTTGGTTTGGCCCCATTTTGCAGCGGATTATCAGTGAATCCCAGTTGTCGCTGTTGAAAGTTTGTAAAACTATCCGGTGTAAAGTCGCTGCAGAGGCAGGTGTTGGTGCTGATCCTCAGCTCTCTATTCACAAAATGAATCCACCTCTTGATATCATCGTTTTTTGTTTTGTAAGCTGTTTTGTAAGTTGTAAACTGTAGTAGCTAACGGTACTGACAGTAACTCATGATCTAGCAGGCAAACTGATGCGAATGTGCTCTAGTTATGACAGTGTTGGGGGAGGAGCCAGGCTTGGTGGCTCCAGTGCGTCATCAACAGTTATGATAGTGTTGGGGGAGGAGCCAGGCTCGGTGGCTGCAGTGCGTCATCATCAGATATGATAGTGTTGGGGGAGGAGCCAGGCTCGGTGGCTGCAGTGCGTCATCATCAGATATGATAGTGTTGGGGGAGGAGCCAGGCTCGGTGGCTCCAGTGCGTCATCATCAGTTATGATAGTGTTGGGGGAGGAGCCAGGCTCGGTGGCTCCAGTGCGTCATCATCAGATATGATAGTGTTGGGGGAGGAGCCAGGCTCGGTGGTTCTAGTGCGTCATCAACAGTTATGATAGTGTTGGGGGAGGAGCCAGGCTCGGTGGCTGCAGTGCGTCATCAACAGTTATGATAGTGTTGGGGGAGGAGCCAGGCTCGGTGGCTGCAGTGCGTCATCAACAGTTATGATAGTGTTGGGGGAGGAGCCAGGCTCGGTGGCTGCAGTGCGTCATCATCAGATATGATAGTGTTGGGGGAGGAGCCAGGCTCGGTGGCTGCAGTGCGTCATCAACAGTTATGATAGTGTTGGGGGAGGAGCCAGGCTCGGTGGCTGCAGTGCGTCATCAACAGTTATGATAGTGTTGGGGGAGGAGCCAGGCTCGGTGGTTCCAGTGCGTCATCAACAGTTATGATAGTGTTGGGGGAGGAGCCAGGCTCGGTGGCTGCAGTGCGTCATCAACAGTTATGATAGTGTTGGGGGAGGAGTCAGGCTCGGTGGCTGCAGTGCGTCATCATCAGATATGATAGTGTTGGGGGAGGAGCCAGGCTCGGTGGCTGCAGTGCGTCATCATCAGATATGATAGTGTTGGGGGAGGAGCCAGGCTCGGTGGCTGCAGTGCGTCATCAACAGTTATGATAGTGTTGGGGGAGGGGCCAGGCTCGGTGGCTGCAGTGCGCCATCATCAGATATGATAGTGTTGGGGGAGGAGCCAGGCTCGGTGGCTGCAGTGCGTCATCATCAGATATGATAGTGTTGGGGGAGGGGCCAGGCTCGGTGGTTCCAGTGCGTCATCAACAGTTATGATAGTGTTGGGGGAGGGGCCAGGCTCGGTGGCTGCAGTGCGTCATCAACAGTTATGATAGTGTTGGGGGAGGGGCCAGGCTCGGTGGCTGCAGTGCGTCATCATCAGATATGATAGTGTTGGGGGAGGAGCCAGGCTCGGTGGCTGCAGTGCGTCATCATCAGATATGATAGTGTTGGGGTAGGGGCCAGGCTCGGTGGTTCCAGTGTGTCATCAACAGTTATGATAGTGTTGGGGGAGGAGCCAGGCTCGGTGGCTGCAGTGCGTCATCAACAGTTATGATAGTGTTGGGAGAGGGGCCATATGCTCAGTGGCTCCCAAAAAATCCTGAACACAGCAATGGTGAAAAACTATTTAACGGTCTAACTTCTCAATTCAGTACTACACAGTTCACAGTCTTTGTAACATGTTTCAGCAATACATTTCTAACATTTATAATGTGTTTAGAAACAAATCTCAGAATTGCCTTTACAGGGACTCTAATTAGGATTAAACCATTTAGAGACAGACAAATCAGAAACAATTCCTGGACTTGCTGTCGGTTTACCCCAAAGACATGAACAGTTGTACAAATACACCTGCTTACACGTTTTATCTAGTATCTGGATTATTCATTAAATTTCATTCAAGCAGAGCAACTCAACAGACACACCATTATTGCAAGTAGAACTGTTAACCTCCGCTAACAGCCTATAAGTGGAAGTGGGGCCCCGGACCCATCTCGACACAATTATAAATTATTCATGAGGGGCAATGAGCAGGATGACACTGGTTTCTGAAAGACAAGGGAGATGGAAAACAAGTGATGGATGAGTCAGACTCTTCCTGTTGGACATTAACAACAATTTCCAGGAAGTTAATAGAGGCGGTCTGTCTTTCACACGAATGAGTGACCATGTTTCCATCATGATTACTAATGTCACACTGAGTTTAAACAACTGTTCAGTAAACAACAAGTAGTTCTTACAAGTGCCTTACATTTTAGAGTAGGGCTGTAACGATACCCTCATGTCACGATTCGATACATATCACGATACTGAACTATTATTGAGATACTCCGAGACATATGGTACAAACCCGATTCCAAAAAAGTTGGAACACTGTACAAATTGTGAATAAAAAAGGAATGCAATAATTTACAAATCTCATAATCTTATATTTTATTCACAATAGAATATAGATAACATATCAAATGTTGAAAGTGAGACATTTTGAGATGTCATGCCAAATATTGGCTCATTTTGGATTTCATGAGAGCTACACATTCTAATAAAGTTGGGACAGGTAGCAATAAGAGGCCGGAAAAGTTAAATGTACATATAAGGAACAGCTGGAGGAGCAATCTGCAACTTATTAGGTCAGTTGGCAACATGATTGGCTATAAAAAGAGCCTCTCAGAGTGGCAGTGTCTCTCAGAAGTCAAGATGGGCAGAGGATCACCAATTCCCCCAATGCTGCGGCCAAACATACTGGAGCGATATCAGAAAGGAGTTTCTCAGAGAAAAACTGCAAAGAGTTTGAAGTTCTCATCATCTACAGTGCATAATATCATCCAAAGATTCAGAGAATCTGGATCAATCTCTGTGTGTAAGGGTCAAGGCCGGAAAACCATACTGGATGCCCGTGATCTTCAGCCCTTAGACGGCACTGCATCACATACAGGAATGCTACTGTAATGGAAATCACAACATGGGCTCAGGAATACTTCCAGAGAACACAATCCACCGTGCCATTCGCGCCGCTGCCGGCTAAAACTCTATAGGTCAAAAAAGAAGCCATATCTAAACATGATCCAGAAGCGCAGGCTTTTTCTCTGGGCCAAGGCTCATTTAAAGTGGTCAGACCAATCAAAATTTGAAGTTCATCTCTGATGGGATGGGGTTCATGAGTGCGTGTGGCATGGGCAGCTTACACATCTGGAAAGGCACCATCAATGCTGAAAGGTATATCCAAGTTCTAGAACAACATATGCTCCCATCCAGACGTCGTCTCTTTCAGGGAAGACCTTGCATTTTCCAACAGGACAATGCCAGACCACATACTGCATCAATTACAACATCATGGCTGCGTAGAAGAAGGATCCGGGTACTGAAATGGCCAGCCTGCAGTCCAGATCGTTCACCCATAGAAAACATTTGGTGCATCATAAAGAGGAAGATGCCACAAAGAAGACCTAAGACAGTTGAGCAACTAGAAGCCTGTATTAGACAAGAATGGGACAACATTCCTATTCCTAAACTTGAGCAACTTGTCTCCTCAGTCCCCAGACGTTTGCAGACTGTTAGAAAAAGAAGAAAAAACATGGCCTTGTCCCAACTTTGTCCCATGTGTTGATGCCATGAAATTTAAAATAAACTTACTTTTCCTTAAAATGATACATTTTCTCAGTTTAAACATTTGATATGTCACCTATGTTGTATTCTGAATAAAATATTGAAATTTGAAACTTCCACGTCATTGCATTCTGTTTTTATTCACAATTTGTACAGTGTTTGTACAACTTTTTTGGAATCGGGTTTGTAAAAGGTTAACAAAAACTCTACTGTTGATTAAAATGCTAAATTACATTGAGGGTGGAAATTAACAGGCCTGGACCTGGTGCTGGAAACCCAATGCACAGGACAGTGGTGACACCAGAATAAAAATATTCATGATTCTGAGGCTGAATACAGAATTATTTTAGATGAATATGCTTGCACTCTGTCACTGACTAGATATATTTAAAATAATGTAGGCCCCTTTTTACAGGTAACATAAGACACTTGAACTGTACACAATACAGATTGTCACTATCCACGATACATATTGTTGCATTTTTTTGTATTGTGACACGATATATTGTTACACCCCTATTTTAGACACAATATTGCCTGTTTTTCTCCATTTCACCAATGGAAATAGTTCTGAACACAGCAGAACAGTTGCCGTGTCCGAGTAACACACAGCGTTACTGAATGATTCTCTGTTTTTTAATGAATCAGGGGAGTGAGTGATTCAATGACCCATTCATAAAGACAGTGGGTGCTTCTCAATATCCCTCCTCGTTTCCTCACTCCTCTGTCCTCCATCCATCTGACCCGAAAACCGATTGAGCTCAGCCATCTTGTAGGACATCTCAACTCTCTAATTGCTCTGCGAGGATCAAGGAGGCTTCCTGAGGAGTCATGAGCGAGGATACACAGGTGTATCCTTTGTGGAAGTGTTTTAGTGACTAAACATGACGCACGTATAAATTCTTCCCTTTCGCATTTTGCCACAGTTTATTCATTATTATTGTAATGAATCCGGCCTCTGTGGTTCCCCCGATCGTCACCAGAGGTCGCCATCACCAGAATACTGACTTCCATTTCCCAGAAGCCCCTGTAACTGGCTCTCCAGCTGTACCTCATTACCTGAATTATTTAAGAGGCCATTTCACACACACTCTTTGCGAAGTCTTGTTTTGCCCTGGCTGACATTTCTGAACGTTCTAGTTTCTTTTGTTGGATTACTGTTTTTGACCTTGGACTATTTTCTCTAAATATGGACAAATGTGGTACTTTGTGGAGGTTGAAACTATTATAAATAATTATCTCTAATGTTCATCATAAATTGACGACGCTTTGAAGTGACGCTAAAGGGAGCGAGGATATATCATTTCACTTGATTCAAGTCCTCACGTCTTTTCCTTGCGTCCTTCCCTCGCATCCTGAAGGGGTGGAGCTGAGACACACGAGGAAAGGAAACGCTCGCTCCTCCCACGTCTCTCACTCGTCTACCTCACCACATACTACACCCATTGCCCCTCGCAGGCTCCGGCTCACAGCAAGCGTCGGCAACTCCTCCGCTCCCTCTCGGACGGCAGCCATCCCACCTCGACCCAGGGGCACGGCAGCAAGCTCTCCGTCCCACCGGTCTTCACTCGCTCCAGCACCATCGCCACTCGCTGTCTTCCTTCATCCACGCTGCCCGAACTCCTCAGCACCATGATCCCTCCTTCCTTCCGGGTTTCGGCACCAATGTAATGAAGTTCGATAGGTATAAGGAGGAAGGAGGCGGGAACCGGCGAACATTTAAAGATTTTAATAAAATAAATAAAAACAAAATGAAAGTAAACCGCGGGCAGCCCCTCACGGACACAAAACACAACATAAAGTCCAGGCCTGGTCCTGGTCCTTCACTGGTGTCGCTCGTCCTTATATGCCTCTGTCGAGCTCCCTCATGAGAGGACTCGAGACCACGCACCAGTCTCACTCGCTCCTCCCACGTCTCTCGCTCGTCTCTCCCACCACCTAGCTTTAAAATGAATTACCACCCTGGGTCACGTGACCATAAACAATAAAATGACTTCCTTGAGGTGACCATCATATGCTCCCTTTGCTAACAAACTTGTGAAAGGGCTCTTCGTGAAGGGATTCAGATACCTCTACAAATAGCGTCCCCTTCCTAAAGTGCCTTACAAGGGCGCAAAAAATGCATTTTGGAATTCACCAAGTCACTTGCTTCATTCTTGAACGAATCAGCCATTTGAACAAATCGGCTGAATTAATGACTCAGTGACTCATTCATTAAGTCATTAAGGTGTCACTTGCCACCACCTACTGGTGGTTTAGTTTTATATTTAAAAGTATCATTGCATTTTTCCAACATTTGATATGTGTTTATATCTCATAACATTATTTATGTAGCTGTAAGTTAGCAGTGTAAATGCATGCATGCTACCTCTGAGCTTCTTTAAACAGTCTGTCTAAATTGTAAATGCTGCTTCAAATGCAGCTTCTGTGTTTCCTCTGCAGTGGAAAGATGGATTTTGTTGATACTAACAACCATATAGTGTCTTATTAATTAAACATTGATCAACTGTAAGAATTTGACATGAAAGATGACACATTTAATAAGATCCTCGGCACTTCAGATCTGTACCTAGAGAAATGTTCCATGCTAAATTTGGATACACACTGTGGATGGTATACTGCTGCTGAAGAGGGACTTTATATCTGTGAGTGTTTGTGAGCATTACCGTGTAGGAGTGCACAATGTGAGCTTAAAGATAAATAGAAAGACAGACTGAGCAAAAACTATTCTGAAAACAAGACTTAACTAAGAGATGACAACGAGAAAGAGTTATACCAAGCTGGGGTGCGTTTCCCGTACAACGACGTAACTCACTGCTGAACTACCATAGTACGATGCATGAAGAAATCAACTAGCTACTGACGACTAATTGTATTGTCGCAAATCTGTCGTTCAACCACGTTGGTAAATGATGTCACACAGGTGGTGGAAATTATTTTGAGATCAAATTCATGCTAGATTTTTTAATATAAATTATGGACATGGCATCTGAGGACTAATTCTTATTTTTCTCAGTTATTTTGCTTTATTTCCAGATTCAAATAGGCTCGTTCTTGCATACTAGAGCATACTAGAGCACATGCACACTCTTCAGAAACAGTGCTTTAAATCTCTTGACAAACTAAAAGACATAAATGACATTTGTATGTATTATAAATAAAAGAATAGATCGTACTGAATGTCAGCTTGCTTATTTTGCTCAAGATAAGGATTTGTGAAGTCCACGTGTCATGCAGCTTTGCTTCTAACCACAGGCCGAGAGCTGTCGTTGCAACCACTCAAGTTTGCGATGCTGTTTGCAAATGTTCGTTGGATCTATCGAACGTCGTCGAACTATGCTGATAACGACGGAATAGTCCATAGTTGCGCTTTCGGGAAACACACCCCTGATTTTTTTTCTTTCAAAAATGTATATAAATTCAGAAATTAAAAATCCAATTATCATAAGCTTTGTTTCTATCCAAAGTTGTGAATTTAACTTGCAATATTGCATAAAACATTTGCAAATAAATCACTGTTTCCATCCCATGTGTTCAAGAGAACAAAATCAGAAATTGGAGCAAAATAACTAATAAAAATGAAAGTGGCTGCAATCAATGAACTAGCTCTTTTTCCCTCTAAGTAATAAATTGCTTGCAATTTCAATGTATTTTTGAATACATAAATATAAAAAAAAGACCATGATGTCATTGACCCGGCACTGTGAAGCAGTTCATCATCACAACAAATTATCCTCCACTCCATAAACCATAATGTGTTTTTTATTACAGATTCTTGTGTGGCACACACGGACGGAAAAACCTGTCCTGGTGAACGAAGGCAAGAAAGGCTTCACAGACCCAAACGTGGAGATCTGACATCTGCTTCATCGTCGGTAATGAAAAAGCAATCTGTTGAGCCTTAATCACAGTGTCACTGAGCGAATATAGGGTCATTGAAGGACACGAGACCATGTGTTTAAAATGCATCTGGCCCTGCTAAGTGACGGAAGTGTGGCTCTGTACAGATGTACCACTGAACACTGCTCTTACTTTGTGTTGCAGGGATGCGTCCAGCAGGACCCAAAAGGGAATGGCAGGGAGTTTGAACAGTTTGGATGCTTTATCCTGTAAACCACAACTACATGAGTTCAATAATATGGACCTATTATTCTAAAGCACAGATAGTCTTTTTTAAGGCAATATCAGTATTTTGCAAGAACAAAACCAGAAGTGGCGCATATTGATGAGGGAACATCTGAGAACTGTTTTAACTGCTCACTTCAAGGATTTTATGAACTCTGTATTGAGAAGAGACACAAAACATCTGACCAAGAGCGAATGGTCATCAGTTTAAGGACGTTGATGTTCCGTCATGTCTAACAGACTGACACTTAAACATAAAGAAGGGAATGTCTTCTTTTTTATATAATATGTATTATTAAGTTTGTTTTGTTGTTTACATCACTGTCTTGCTAGCACAGCACTACTGATATTTTTGCCTCAATTGAAGTTCAGCGTCACTCTGCGGTATTAAACCGGTTCTATCATATACCAGGGCTAGCTGCTATACTGGATTTAGCGATTACAATGTTGTAACACGGTCCTCATGACTAAGACCTAAATTATATGAATAGCACTTGAATTTGTTCCTCTGTGTCCATTGTTCCTGTTAGGACATGCGTTGTAAATATAACTTAAAGATGAACAATCAGAGACTTTAAAATAAAGTGATCTAGCATTCAACGGAACAAGCAATGTAACTACTGTATCTGTACTTCAGTTTAAAGTAAGAATCCATAGTTTTAGTTTACTATTACAGCATCCATAATACTTCACAGAGATCTTGCCAAAGGATGGAGCTGATGGGTATAGGGTTTTACAATGTTAGCATTCAGTATTAATTGGGCGAGCAGCACAGAGCTCGCCTCAGTAAATATTCAGATGTATTTATATGTCAAACCGAAGCTTTGGGCTTTGCAGAGGAAATCTGTCTTGAAAACGTGTTGCTGTTCTAATGAAGCAAAAGCCGGAGACACCTGGGAATCCAGAGCGAACGAAATCTCTGCTTGCATTAAGCAAAGCCATTTTCTTATGTCAAAAACTGTGAGTATTCAAGGCACATCACTGCACATGCGCAGAAAATCGTAACATGTACTGATATTATGATAAATCTGGCTTGATTAGCATTAGACTAAATTTGTGTATCTCTTTAAGCCGTGTTTTTACTGCTTACAGCAGATTATAGACCCAAAGTCGTTTATTTCCAATGGTCCGATCCTCTGCGGATTCCAGTGTCGAGGGAAATCGGTCTCCATTAGTTGTCGTGTTATCACTCGCATAACTTTTAATGGGTACTCTTTAGTGCCGGATTAAAATGGCTACAAACTCACGTTATATGCCATTTGAACAATGTTATAATTACCATTAATGTCTGTTTTAGTTACCTTACATACTAGCATGGTACACAGATTAGCCTGATTAGCTTATGCACTATGGACTTGCACTTACCATACATGTATTCATAACCATCTTTAATGTAATTACATAAGTTAATTTATTTATTAATTTATTATTATTTATTAATAGTTTATAAAGTGAAAGACATTACATTATGTCCAATTTAAACAGTAATCAATATACATACATATTTTAAATTAATATAATTTGTGTGTACTCATAACTACTAATAAAGTCCCCTGTAGTCAATCATTTTATCCCTTAAAACTCAAAATCTGATCACCAAAATGACATATTTAAACGTTTTAGCTTGACTGTAACTCTACACCCTTACTTAATTTACTACATGCGGAGCCAAGAATATGCTAATTATCCCCGCCTCCACTCACTCACACCAGCTCATAGACCCACTCACTCAACTTTACTGTAGTAAACACTGCACAATGGCAAGTGGAAATACTGGTTTAATTCAGCCATATTTGTTTGAACCAGAAACTGATTCAGAAGCGTGTCTACAAGTCGTGGTAATGCGTTTTATGTATCGCTCTCTAGAACTCCCGACACAAAACGGTAATTAATATGATTAGCCTTTTGCTTGACTATGTTATCAAACAGCTGATAATGTGTGGCTAATGTCACACAAATCATGTTTCTGTACACCATCTCAGTCTGCCTTCTAAAAATCAGAAACGCTTTGAACAACTTGAACGTCAGTGGAGAAAGGCGTATAGTTCATAACATCCTAAAATACATAATATACATAATTCACCCGCTATATTGCTAAAAGTACACGATTTTTCATATCAACAGACAAAATATACCAGGATAACCTGCCTTCTCTTGAGACTACTGGTCATAGTTAAAGAGATAGTTCACCCAAAAATAAAAATGATCCCATCATTTACTCACCCTTAAGCCATCCTAGGTGTATATGACATTATTCTTTCAGACAAGCTAGATATTTTACTTTATAACGTGTTAAATATGGATATTTTTCTTACACAAACCCATCGATTCGCTTCAGAAGGCCTTTATTAACCCCTGGAGCCGTGTGGAGCACTTTTATAATGGATGGATGCACTTTTTTGGGCTTCAAATTTTGGGCTGCTATTATAAAGCTTGGAAGAGCCAGGGCATTTATTAATATAGCTCCGATTGTATTCGTCTGAAAGAAGAAAGTCATATACACCTAGGGTGACTTGAGGGTGAGTAAATTATGGGATCATTTTAATTTGTGGGTGAACTATCCCTTTAATGATATGCTAAAACCCGCCCACCTGTTGACATGATTGACTTGGTTTGGCACATGGTTTGTCTTAAAAGCATATTAAAAATACCACATACACATAAACAACGTTAAAAACTTAATTTTCTCCAGAGGGGGTCTTTAAGGGATATTTTTGCCGCTATTTAACCAGCTTTGTATAGTTCCAGTGTTGGTAGGATATGGACTTTTAACAGCCAGATGGTGACTTTTGCAGAATTTTGGCGACAAATAAACAGGGATATCTGAGCGCAGGTAGCATGGAGAAAGAGTAAACATTGTTCATTGACATATACTTGTAACAATACAGAGCTAAAAATTTATGAAATTGTCCTTTAACCGATGGCTGATGGAGACCTGATTTCTCATGACAGTTTCTCAAATTGTCCATCAAAACAGCATGAGACAGTTCGCCCGAATTAGATTTACTCAGAGCAAGAAGGAAAACAATCGATAATTTGTCTAACTTTATCCTAAACACCAACTGCTTCAGTAGAACGGAAGCTATGAATTAAATAAGCATCATTTATGTCGTTTCTATTCTCCAAAAGTAGTCATTTTTCCTGCACGTTTTAAGGTATTTATTAACCACAGCATGGTCAATAAGCGGAGGGTGAATGCTCGGGCTGTGGTGCTCCTTGGGGACACAAGCAGAAACGCGGTAGCTTCACAATCAAATTCAGTTTATTTCGACTGCCACTAGGGGCCCACGTGCGACACCCATAGACAGTGAGAAGTCGGCTAGTCGCGACTGAAGATGCAAAATTTGTATTTGACACTGCAATGGTCGTATTATGACATCACACTCTGCGCGTCTTTGTTTTTTATATTTCAACAATACATCAAAAAAGGTTAAAATATGCAATTACTCCACGTGCTGTGGCGTATCAATCTTCTATTGGTCACAACCAATTTAACGAAGTGTAGTGTGAAAAAATATACTTTAAATATACAAAATATACTTTTTTTTATGCATATGCTAGGACATGTGTACCAAAAGTCAATCAAAACTGACCAATCTTGTTTTTTTATGGAATATTGTAGTGTTTATTATAAATAACAGGGTTTCCGCGGGTCTTAAAAAAGTCATAAAAAGTCTTAATTTGACCTTCCACAATTTAAGGCCTTAAAAATGTCTTAAACTGGAGCAGAAAGTCTTATGTTCAGTATCATGGCATTAAATGAGGGCCCTATGATTTCTGCGAAATTGCAGAATCCATTCATAAAAATGGAATTTACTGTATAATGCAGAATATCACAGAATTTGTCAAATTATGGAGGGATAAATCAAAAGTAACCCTTAAAGGGATAGTTCACCCAAAAATGATAATTCTGTCATCCTTTACTCACCCTAATGTCGTTCCAAACCCGGAAGACTTTCGTTCATCATATTAAGCGATCCAGTCTCTTCAGAAAATTTGGAATAAACCACTTGATTCGTATGGATTAGTTTTCTGAAGTGTCAAAGTGGTAGTTGCTTAGACTGTCAATGGAAGGACAGAAATCTCTGATTTCATTAAAAATATCTTCATTTGTAGCCTAGAAATCTAGACGCACCCTAGCGGCAGCAGATCTAATTTGCCGTGAGTGTAGTCTAGCAACTCTCGGTAGACCTGCGAGCTGGAAAAACCAAACTCTGGTCAGGCCAATCACATCGTGTATAGAGTCGGTGGGCGGGGTTAACATAATGGCGGCAGAGTTGCTGAGGTTCCGCGTGCTACTTGAAAAAGAAGCTGGCGAACAGCGGTCTTTCGAATCTGCTTTGGCCGTGACTCTGGAAGACTTGTTGTTAAGCTTTTCTTTGAGAAAAGAACAAAGAACGGCACTGAAGTCATTCTTAAGAAAGGAAGATGTGTTTGCGGAGTGTTGCCGACTGGATGCGGCGAAAGTTTAATATCAACTAGCTCGGCTTCACCTTCTTCGTTGCTCTGGTTGGTTGTATCGCTATCCTATTGCGTGCAGAGGGAATTTGAAAGACAACCGTTTATCCCGCCTCTCGGACTGAGCCCTGCCAATGGGGAGTTCCCAGACCCAACATCGTGATGTGGGTCTGGCTTGTCAGGATACTTCATTTGTGTCCCGAAGATGAATGAAAGTCAGTCAAATTTAATTCAACCATTAAAGCAGTCAATGACAGAATAAACTATCAAAATAAAAAATAAAACCCTAAATTTAATTGCATGCACTGCAAAAAATTGTTCTTCCTCAAGATTTTAGTTTTCCAGTACAAATTTAAAACATCCTTAGATCAAGATACATTTACTTGACATGCAAAACGCATTTAACTTAAGTCTAGTTTTCTGAGAAATTGAACAAAATTAAGCGAGTTCATACTTAAAACAAGAACAAATATCTGTCAATGGGTATGAAAATTACTTTGAATTAAGTTGATTTTTCTGAACCCACTGGCAGATATTTATTGTTTTAATCATAAAATCACTTTCACAAGATTTCTAATCTCAAACTTTAAGCTATTTTTTTGTAAAACCAATTAAAAAGTTATGGAAATCTGTTGGAAATTGTATTTTCAATCTCATACAACTCATTGTGTGCTTAGACATTTACATTTAAAGAACATATTGACATGTGTTCCCTTCAATTTATTCCTTAAACTTTCTTTAATTGGTCTTAAAGAGGTGTTCAATTTACCTCCATAAAACCTGCAGAAACCCTGTAAATGATTTATCAGTGCCCTCATAATCTTTACTCAAAATGACTTCCCGTCCCTCTTGACACAACATCTCCTCTCTGAGGGCGGGGCAACCTGTCACTCACATGACATCACACCAATAGCAAACCACAGCCATCCAATCAGTTCCTAATGGACAAAATCAAGTCCCGCCCCACTTTTTTCCTTGTTCGAGAAGCCGTTTCACTCGGATACACATCACAATAGAGAAGAAAAGACTTCCGCAACTTCCCTTTCACACCGAATTTAAGCATTCACATCAAAACCGAAGTATACTTTGGGCTTTAGACTGGCTCATAACATTGGTTAAAGTTTTAAAAGCAGCAGCCCTCTGCAGAAACTATAATAAACACACTGTAAACACTTACGGCATGAGAAAATATACTTCATAACCCTGAGCACAACAAGTAAACAAGCTCTCCAGCTGTTTCATCTGGAAAACACATTTACGGGTAGATGTCGAGTTTTGCTGCATTACTTGTAGCTATACATAAACAGTGTTTAAAAAAAAAGCACAAATACTTCATAAGTCTGACCTTATTTGAGGAATGTTCCACTAGTATTTTATCAATGCCATTTCAATGTTGCTTCAAAAATTTGAATGGGTTAGTAATTCTTGTCACTTTAACAACCCATAATTATCTCATCAATCAGTTGTGAAGGGTGAATAGCGCATGTTTAACGGTGGGGATTCAAACAACCACCTCCTTGTGGGATGTGATGGATTATTGCTCTAGGATGTTTCAGGAAAAGCGACGACTCATTTGTTTGTAATTTCTGAAGTTTGTGCGAATCAAAGACTTGACTGAGCACACACACATAATGACATGCAACTCTGCACTCTTATCTACGACTAACAAAGTACCACATCCCTACTGCGTTTCAAAAGCCTCTCGAGCTCACAGAGGCCGTTAGAGCGGCCAGACAATACACACACAGACTAATGAAGGACAGGGGACCGCCATTAAACTGAAAGTTTTTTTTTTTCATCTTGCATTTTCTTTTATTATGCAATTAGCAAGCTCAGTCCATTAAAAGATGAAAACCGTAGAAAAAGGTGGACCTTATACTAGTATTTTCACTCTTTCTGAACACACTTGCAATTGCTTTTATTTGATTCAGATCTGTGTTTCCAGCATTTCATTAGCCTGTGGTCACAAGGGTCAACTTCTCTGCCAGGTTTGTTTTCGTGCCCTGAAAAACCACATCCACCCTTTCTTTCTGCATTCACCCCCAGAGCACACAAGTGCATGGATGCTAACAATGCAAGACAATTACTGTGTCACCTGTTAGTTGCTAAAATGAATAGTTTGCTTTAGAAGAAGAACATGTTAGCTGAGGCAAAGCAAAATATGAAGATAACGTGAATTTGTTTCTTTTTCACAGCTGCATCTGTTTTGTGTCAGATGCTGCCACAAAATCCCCACTTAATGTACTGAAGAAAAGCAACTGTTGTACAAGGTTTATGTATTTATTCTATATTGATATATTTATGTATTTATTTACATTGCAGAGTCTTTTTTGAAGCCGAACTGAAATTCCGCTCAAGTATAAAGCATCAGTTTCTTTCTTATCCCATGAAACACTGGCTCACAAATGGCACGGGTCACGTGTTTTCTCATCCTGCTGCTGAACTGGGATTTGAGTGATGGACTAACAAAACACGGCTCATTAAAAACCCTCGTAGGTCACGACCTGCAGCACAAGCCTCCTGTTATCAAGGACATCTCTCCTGATTTCCAGATCTGATTCCAATCCGCATTAGCACAGTTGTATAATCATCCAAACTCATGCCAGGATGTTTGGTCATTTATGTTTTGTACAAGTGATCAGATTTTCCACATTGCCCACTAAGTGCTTTTGCTGGAATTGGTATGTTTGCCCAAAAACACCCACCTTCATCTTCTCTCTAACTTGCAAGTTGCAAGATGAAACATTTCTGCATGTTGCTCTTGTAAATGTTCTTCTTCTTTTTGTTCCACAGATCATCTCAGAACGAAAGAGAATAAAACTGTCAGAAAATAATAAATGTGTTAGGAAAAAAGACCATGTGTTTGGAGTTATTGAATGTATATTTCATCATATTTTATTTATTGTGGTTTTGGTTCATAGTTTTTTTTTATTCATTCACTTTGGTACCATTTTCACAAGTAAGGTGTACATTTTCCAGGGTTCCCACGGGTCCTTGAAATCCTTGAAAGATTGGGAATCTGAAGGAAAAGAAAGTCAAGGCCCTGGAAAGTTCTTGAAAATAAACATACATGGATACAGGTCCTTGAACAAGCTTGAATTTATTTTGTGCAAGAAGTTTTTTTTCCATATTATTCCCTCCAGTCGGTTAATGTGTTATTTCGCCAACACTTCGTGGCCTATGCATACTAGCTTGCTTGATTTACGTTAGTGTTTCCCACGTGAGGAACTGCATTCCAGTTGGTTTTTATTATGCCCTTCACTCGCTAACTTCCCTCCATCTCGTTCACTCGGATGTGCGTCATTGCTTACATTGCAGAACCTTTGCAATTCCAAGTGAGCCCCTGATCACTTGGAATCAACTTGGAATGGGCTCAGCTGAAGTGCGCATCAAGGGCGCATAGCAGCCGAAAGGGGACGCTCATGAGCACCCTTCTTTAAGCTTAAAGGACGAATGGGACACCCTATGGTCTGCGGCCATTGTAAGACCACAAGACCGAAAGTGCACATGAAGTGTGCCATTTTGGGCCTTAGACTTGCTCCCTCGTGTCAAAATCGAGGAAGCGAGGGTCTGTCCATAAAGGCCCTGTCCCAAATGGCACACTTCTATTGACTTTCAGTCTTGTGGAATTACAATGGCTGCCGTGTGCGCATGTCTGTTAAGTCCACGAGACTGTAGAGTGTCCCATTTGTCATTTTAGGTCTCAGAAGGGTGCTCACGAGAACCCCCTTTGCGGTCGATATGCACCCTCAATGTGCACTTCTGCAGAGCCTGCACTGGTTATGTCATGAAAGTGCAAACTCGTAGGAAGACCGTGAGGGTTTAGGGTGCTATTTGGGACAGGGCCATAAACTTCCCTCGTCCACTTCCCGAAGTGGAACGCACTTCAAAATGGCGGCAGGGATTCCCCCGAGGGGGAATGCAAACTTAGGGAAGTTTGCAAATGTGTGTCAAAAAGTGGAGTGGAACGCAGCCTTTGTGTTGTACAAACCCGATTCCAAAAAAGTTAGGACACTGTACAAATTGTGAATAAAAAAGGAATGCACTAATTTACAAATCTCATAATCTTATATTTTATTCACAATAGAATATAGATAACATATCAAATGTTGAAAGTGAGACATTTTGAAATGTCGTGCCAAATATTGGCTCATTTTGGATTTCATGAGAGCTACACATTCCAAAAAAGTTGGGACAGGTAGCAATAAGAGGCCGGAAAAGTTAAATGTACATATAAGGAACAGCTGGAGGACCAATTTGCAACTGATTAGGTCAATTGGCAACATGATTGGGTATAAAAAGAGCCTCTCAGAGTGGCAGTGTCTCTCAGAAGTCAAGATGGGCAGAGGATCACCAATTCCCCCAATGCTGCGGCCAAAAATACTGGAGCAATATCAGAAAGGAGTTTCTCAGAGAAAAACTGCAAAGAGTTTGAAGTTCTCATCATCTACAGTGCATAATATAATCCAAAGATTCAGAGAATCTGGAACAATCTCTGTGCGTAAGTGTCAAGGCCAGAAAACCATACTGGATGCCCGTGATCTTCAGCCCTTAGACGGCACTGCATCACATACAGGAATGCTACTGTAATGGAAATCACAACATGGGCTCAGGAATACTTCTGGAAAACATTGCCGGTGAACACAATCCACCGTGCCATTCGCCGCTGCCGGCTAAAACTCTGTAGGTCAAAAAAGAAGCCATATCTAAACATGATCCAGAAGCGCAGGCGTTTTCTCTGGGCCAAGGCTCATTTAAAATGGACTGTGGCAAAGTGGAAAACTGTTCTGTGGTCAGACCAATCAAAATTTGAAGTTCTTTTTGGAAAACTGGGACGCCATGTCATCCGGACTAAAGAGGACAAGGACAACCCAAGTTGTTCTCAGCGCTCAGTTCAGAAGCCTGCATCTCTGATGGGATGGGGTTCATGAGTTTACATTTCACTGCCGGTTGTATTTTACATTTCACTGCCGGTTGTATATTCTGTATATAACTGTGTATGTGACAAATAAAACTCTTGAATCTTGAGTGCGTGTGGCATGGGCAGCTTACACATCTGGAAAGGCACCATCAATGCTGAAAGGTATATCCAAGTTCTAGAACAACATATGCTCCCATCCAGACGTCGCCTCTTTCAGGGAAGACCTTGCATTTTCCAACATGACAATGCCAAACCACATACTGCATCAATTACAACATCATGGCTGTGTAGAAGAAGGATCCGGGGACTGAAATGGCCAGCCTGCAGTCCAGATCTTTCACCCATAGAAAACATTTGCCGCATCATAAAGAGGAAGATGCCACAAAGAAGACCTAAGACAGTTGAGCAACTAGAAGCCTGTATTAGACAAGAATGGGACAACATTCCTATTCCTAAACTTGAGCAACTTGTCTCCTCAGTCCCCAGACGTTTGCAGACTGTTAGAAAAAGAAGAGGGGATGCCACACAGTGGGAAACATGGCCTTGTCCCAACTTTGTCCCATGTGTTGATGCCATGAAATTTAAAATCAACTTATTTTTCTCAGTTTAAACATTTGATATGTCATCTATGTTGTATTCTGAATAAAATATTGAAATCTGAAACTTCCTCATCATTGCATTCTGTTTTTATTCACAATTTATACAGTGTCCCAACTTTTTTAGAATCGGGTTTGTATGTTGCCATGATGTTCACACACGCATGAAACTACTACGATGGTACCGCAACGTTTTCAGAGCTTACACCGAACTCAAATATGTTCAGTCAATGACTGTATATTGTGTTCAATAAACATAAAACATTTGTGATAATCTGTTGCCCAAATATTTTATTTAATGTAATGTTGAATTGCTTTGCTTGTTAAGATAATGTAAACCCATGAGGCAAGAAAAACTTAAAAGCATATTCATATATCTTAAAACTTCTGGTTACATGATGAGCCTAAGCTCTTTTCAATAAATCCATGCAAAAGTTAATATCGGATCATTTTAGAATACATTATAGGATGTACCTAACCAAGGTGTCTGTGGGAACCCTGATTTTCAAAACTCTTAGTACTAATATCACAACAGATCATCAAGTGCAAACATTTTTATGTTCCGCCACTATGTTCAAAGTTTGTGTATGAATGTGTGTGTGTGTGTGTGTGTGTGTGTGAGAGAGAGAGAGAGAGAGAGAGAGAGAGAGAGAGAGAGAGAGAGAGAGAGAGAGAGAGAGAGAGATGCTATTTGTGAACATAGAGCAGGATAAAGTACAAGGGAGAGGAAACAGTCGATGACTGTACAGTACATCAGATTGATGCATCAGAAAGGAGACAGATGGCATCAAATCTTCATGGCTGTGTCATACTTCATCACACCTTTTGATAACACACTAGATATACACTCACCTAAAGGATTATTAGGAACACCTGTTCAATTTCTCATGAATGCAATTATCTAATCAACCAATCACATGGCAGTTGCTTCAATGCATTTAGGGGTGTGGTCCTGGTCAAGACAATCTCCTGAACTCCAAACTGAATGTCAGAATGGGAAAGAAAGGTGATTTAAGCAATTTTGAGCGTGGCATGGTTGTTGGTGCCAGACGGGCCGGTCTGAGTATTTCACAATCTGCTCAGTTACTGGGATTTTCACGCACAACCATTTCTGGGGTTTACAAAGAATGGTGTGAAAAGGGAAAAACATCCAGTATGCGGCAGTCCTGTGGGCGAAAATGCCTTGTTGATGCTAGAGGTCAGAGGAGAATGGGCCGACTGATTCAAGCTGATAGAAGAGCAACTTTGACTGAAATAACCACTGCGTTACAACCGAGGTATGCAGCAAAGCATTTGTGAAGCCACAACACGCACAACCTTGAGGCGGCTGGGCTACAACAGCAGAAGACCCCACCGGGTACCACTCATCTCCACTACAAATAGGAAAAAGAGGCTACAATTTGCACAAGCTCACCAAAATTGGACAGTTGAAGACTGGAAAAATGTTGCCTGGTCTGATGAGTCTCGATTTCTGTTGAGACATTCAGATGGTAGAGTCAGAATTTGCCGTAAACAGAATGAGAACATGGATCCATCATGCCTTGTTACCACTGTGCAGGCTGGTGGTGGTGGTGTAATGGTGTGGGGGATGTTTTCTTGGCACACTTTAGGTCCCTTAGTGCCAACTGGGCATCGTTTAAATGCCACGGCCTACCTGAGCATTGTTTCTGACCATGTCCATCCCTTTATGACCACCATGTACCCATTCTCTGATGGCTACTTCCAGCAGGATAATGCACCATGTCACAAAGCTCGAATCATTTCAAATTGGTTTCTTGAACATGACAATGAGTTCACTGTACTAAAATGGCCCCCACAGCCACCAGGTCTCAACCCAATAGAGCATCTTTGGGATGTGGTGGAACGGGAGCTTCGTGCCCTGGATGCACATCCCACAAATCTCCATCAACTGCAAGATGCTATCCTATCAATATGGGCCAACATTTCTAAAGAATGCTTTCAGCACCTTGTTGAATCAATGCCAAGTAGAATTAAGGCAGTTCTGAAGGCGAAAGGGGTCAAACATAGTATTAGTATGGTGTTCCTCATAATCCTTTAGGTGAGTGTATAACATTATGGATTTAATTACATAAGTTAGTAATGTAATTGTGCTTTCTAATGTGGCATCTGTAGCCTGTATTACTATAATTCAGTGACAAGGGTGATTTGAAACGTGTATCTTGCATTGTTTGCTGTTGGATGAGCTGATTGTTAAAAGTACTAAATTGAAAGATGATGATACTGTTGTGTTTCTGTGATTAAACCAAATGTTCCCATCACATATTACAATAATACTGTGTTTGAAACAATGATTATGTGGACTGAACATGTGTGCACCTGAATAAAAGCACTACATGAGGTTTTGAAAGAATGACTAGCTGTGATACAAGTGTGATCAGTTTGCATTTGTGTACTAAGAGTTTTGAAAATGTACACCTATAATAGTACCAAAGCAAATACAAAAAAACTGTAAACATGCATATAAATCAAATTTTTCAGTGATATAGGCTAGGTTTAACACTGAAAATTGCATCATACTATTTCTACTATTTAAACAGCATTATGGTACAAATGGCAACAGCTTTCTTACCTGTACGTGACGTTGCGTTCATGTTTCCATAATTCGTTTCAGCCTTTATCCACTGCCTACACCGCTCTGGATCCTTCACTGTAAACCGACAGTAACTCACTCCCGCTAAACGTTCACTCTTTGAATTCTTGCACTCGGGAACAATACAAGTCCACACCATTACGACTGAAAGTTTGCTAAGAAGTATTTCCTACTAAAGCAAGGCGGTTTTTGACTCTGGTAAGTATCATAGCAGACTGATGGGAGTGGCCTTGGATGGCAACATGCCCCAGTGCATTATGGGTGTTGAAGTTTTCCTACCTATTTGGCAAAAGGAAAGACAACAGCTTTTTATTCTGTTTTCTCTAGTCAGGTAGCACCGATTAAAACTCACCTTTCTACTGCATCAGCCAAGTTTTATTGAAAGCTCATGCTGCCAGCGGTGAAGTATCCATTTAATAAAACAAGCTGTGTTACTATTGGCCGGTTTCAGGCCTTGTCTCAGATTAAAATGCATAAACTGTAAACAACTTGCACTGACATATCTTAAAATATATCACAGTCATTGTTTTGTCTCAAGATGCACATCAGTAATGTTTTTTTCTAAGGCACATTTTAAAAAGCTACTTAAAGGGATAGCTCACCCAAAAATTTAAATCAACCCATGACTTACTCCCCC
Organism: Paracanthobrama guichenoti; assembly: GCA_018749465.1. Classification (NCBI taxonomy): domain Eukaryota; kingdom Metazoa; phylum Chordata; class Actinopteri; order Cypriniformes; family Gobionidae; genus Paracanthobrama; species Paracanthobrama guichenoti. The sequence continues at coordinate 9,927,430 of CM031960.1, read as the reverse complement.
TCAAGCCATCCTAGGTGTATATGACTTTCTTCTTTCAGACGAACACAAATTAAAAAATATCCTGGCTCTTCCAAGCTTTATAATGGGACTGAATGGTAACTGAGATTTTGAAGCCCAAAACAGTGCATCTATCCTTCATAAAAGTAATCCATACGGCTCCAGAATGTTAATAAACAAAACTGCATGCGTCTTGCAGAAGAACATTGTAGGCGGAGCTACTTCTCTCTGTTTATGTCTATGATGAGTCTCGCAGATACAGCGGTTCCTACCAGACCGGTCTGAAATAGTCCGAATATAAACACTTATTATATTTGTACCGTAGTGAATCAGAATAAGACAAAAACACGGTTTGGAAAATGGATTCATGACTCTGAGCACAAGTAAGTTACCCAGTGTTGCGCATTTGTGTAAGAAAAATATCCATATTTATAACTATAATCACTGGCTTTCGGTAACAGTCATACGCAAGTCTAGTCTAGTGACCTCTGACCCAACACATGACGTACTGACGAATGCAGAAGCGCAGAGGATAGAGTGAAACAAAACACCTTTTTTTTTTTTGCAACAAAACACGGCTCATTAAAAACCCTCGTAGGTCATGACATCTCTCCTGAACCACAAGAGGCGTCTACTCTCACCTGAGCGTTACGCTACTCTTACATCTCACGTCATGTGTCGGGTCAGAGGTCACCTTCCATCGGAACTAGACTTGCATACGACCATTACCAGTGATTCTATTTTATAAAGTTATAAATATGGATATTTTTCGTACGAAAACGCATCGCCTCGCTTTATTAACCCCTGGAGCCATATGGATTACTTTTATGATGGATGGATGTGTGTTTTTGGGGCTTCAAAACAATGGTTCACTCCCATTAGCCAAGATATTTTATAATATAACTCTGATTGTGTTCGTCTGAAAGAAGAAAGTCATACACACCTAGGATGACTTGAGGGTGATAATGGGGTAAGTTTAGTTTTTGGGTGAACTATCCCTTTAAATGTTCTCATTTAACTAATGTCTAATCCTGGCTTAATCTAAACCCCGTCAGTGAAGCCGGGCCTGTGAGTAATGATTGCCTCAAAAAGTCCACTCTATGCAGGTGCGAGATATGACCCTGAAACTGATTTTTTTAAAGGCTTTATAGACAGATGAGAGAGAGAGTGACTTAATAAGAATCACAAGCTGAAGTGTTGCGCTGGTCCCTGAAGACTGGAACTGTTAAAATATTATAATCATTATTATATTATAAAATGCTGATTACAGCAATCCTTTAAATGTGTGAATAGTCTGTGTATATGCTGTGTGTGGAACAGACCCAAGGGAATAGCAATCAATGTAAGTGAGGGAACATGAGAGTGAAGAGTGTGTTATTATTATCTAGAAGAAAATCAGTGCTTTTGAAAGAGCCAACAACCACAGAAAACGCAATGGCCCAGGAAAATATTCACAAGATCTGTTGCATCATAAAACACCAGGCAGTCTCGAACAGTCAGACTCAAGCTGTTGTTGTGACAGATTTCATCAAATCTGCTATAATGTTCCTGTTTGTACTCATCATTTATGCTAATCAGACGCATTGCTATGGCACATACTGATTTGAATATTGTTGTTTTATGTTCTTTGACAACATTTAATCTGCGTTCCAGATTCTGACTGTCATATTTCAATCAACGCAACATTGCACAAACATTCTGTTGTTAAAATGGATTTACTTCGACAAAGACAGTTGAACACCTCTTTTAGAAATATGGAAATACAGCATCTAAATGCTGCATCTGTTGATTATATAAAAGGCCCATAAAATACCTGACAATTTGCCTAGCCACCTCAGAGAACTGTTACTGTAAACTGCAAACTGAGACACAAAATGAGCATCAGAGTCTCAAAGCCCCAAAACAGGGAATTAGCAGCAACAACAGCCGTTAAGAACGCCAGGAATACTATTGATCTAAAATATAAACACTGCATATATATTTCATTTGGTGGTGACACTACTGGAAGATCTGATGCCTGATTAAGCTCAATTTACAAGCGTTTACAGGAAGCAGATATGATATTTGTTATCTTTTAAAATCTGGGGACTTGCTTAAATAATAATAGAAGAGGAAGAAATGTATCCGATGCCCGAAAGGTCAGTGATTACTGGAGTGATAAATGGAGGCCGCTCACTAGAAGCACTATGAGCAAATTGCATAAAAATGGACTCTGGCAGTCTTGACCTTTCTGTGAGTGTAATTGGTTCGAGAGCTTAATATCATGCTGAATGTAACATACAAACAGCTTTAGCTTACCAGAATAAGGTTCGGTAACATAATGATTCCGGATATGATTTTCTCTATGTGTCCAAGCTACAAAGGTACAATATTGCATTAAGATGAGTCACAGGAACAGAACAGGGACAAAAACTAATGATGCACATTATTGTGTTAAAAGCATGATGTTGTTATTGTGGAGCCAGTGAGAATCTCACAAAACATGTCCCAGTCATATGTCACCCTATACACACACACACATTCATTGACACAATACAATCTCTAGCCCCTTACCTTAACCCTACCCATCACAACTAGGTGCCTAACCCGAACCCTTACCCTAAACCTACCCTTAACCTCGTTATAACCTTATCCCTAAAACCAAGTCTTGACCCTTGACCCTCAAACAGGCCTTTAAAGGGCTCTCAGAAAGTGAGGACTGGCCAAAAAGTCCTCACTTTACTCTCTTTGTCCTCACTCCGCTGGTCTAAAACTCAAACTGGTCCTCACAGAGATGGTTGTACAAGTGTGTAAACACACACACACACACACACACACACACACACACACACACACACACACACACACACACACACACACACACACACACACACACACACACACACACACACACACACACACACACACACACACACACACACACACACAACTATTTTTAATGTTTTTGAAGTCTCTTATGCTCATCAAGCCTGCATTTATTAAGATATTATATAATTAAACTACCTTCAAAAATGTTGGGTCAGAAAGACTTTTTAATGTTTCTAAACATCTATTATGCTCAACAAGGCTGCATTTATTTGATCAAAAAACAGAAATATTGTGAAATTTTATTACAATTTCAAATGTGATTTATTCCTGTGATCATTCCTCCAGTCTTCAGTGTCACGTGATCCTTCAGAAATCATTCTAACATGAGGATTTATTATCAATAGGCCCTATTTTGATATTTATGTTTCATTTGATATTTATGCAAAACGAATGTGTAGCTTGAGGACGCCTGGATTTCGCGGCGCTTTTATCCTGCCGCAGACGAGCACTTCCGCTTCTTCCGCTCACGTGTATGTGTGGTGACATGTTATAATGCTACTCTTTTTATTTTTTAATGAAAATAAACAGATTTACATACAAAATAGGCATTAAACATACAATATTATCAATTAACAATTTTCAAAGGGCATACATAGATGCAAATTACAAGTAACAGTAACACATTTTCAAATCAAACAATCAAGAAAGGTAAAAAATAAATAGGCTATATACATTTATAACATTTATAGAAAAGCGAGTGATTTAAGAAGTCAGCTACTCTGACGGTGTGTAAAGTGAAGCAGCATAAGCTTTAAGTTCGTTAGTAAAATGAGGACGAGATGGTGGGGTTTTCCAAAATCTGCACTTATGAATGAAGTATTTAGTAAGTTCAAACAGGTTATTAACCAAAAAGTATTGTGAACAATCTTTTTTAAGTATACCAAACTTAATTTGTTTGTATTCAAGGGGATTTATACATGACCGTTTACTGTGTAATTGAGACCAACACAACTTTGAATAAAAAAAATAAAAAAATAAAATAAAAAGATATGGTCAGTGGTCTCAATATCAGTTTCAAATGTAGATTTAATGAATTCTTTAGATGGGTATATGTCATTTATTATCTTAAAATGACGTTCTTTCACCTTAGGGAGACTTGGAAAGGTAAGATAACTCATTCTCATTCCCTTCACCTCTTCTGGGTTATAATCTTTGAAGAAATAGTAACGTTTAATTCTATTTGGATGAAGCTTTGTTATAATGCTACTCGGAAATCGCGCGGGTAAACGTCACTGATAGGCGACGCACACACGGTCCGTGTCCTGGTTAAAATTGGTTATTTCCCTGGATTTAAAACATCTTGGAAACATTTGGGATAATGTAAGTACACAAGTCAACAAAATATTTTTGGATATTTTAATCCAAAAATCTCACATATTGTGCCTTTAATTAAATTTATTATCAAAATGTTTAATATCTTAGATAAAATATATTTTTTTTACATCTTAAAAGAGCACAGAAAAAAACGTCTTCAATAATGGTTTTCCATTTTAATATGCTTAAAAATATATATTTAATTTATGCTGAATTTTCAGCATCTTTTGTAACTATAGACTACCGTTGAAAGATTTGGGGTCAGTAACTTTTTTCTTTCTTTCTTTCTTTTTTAAATTTAAATACTTTTATTCAGCAAGGATGTTAAATTGATAAAAAGTGATAGTAAAGATTTCTATTTTGAATAAATGCTGTTCTTTTTAACTTTTTATTCATCAAAGAATCATAAAAAAGTATAACAGGTTCCAAATATATATATATATACACACACACACACACACACACACACACACACACACACACACACACACACACACACACACACACACACACACACACACACACACACACACACTTAAAGGATTATTAGGAACACCTGTTCAATTTCTCATTAATGCAATTATCTAATCAACCAATCACATGGCAGTTGCTTCAATGCATTTAGGGGTGTGGTCCTGGTCAAGACAATCTCCTGAACTCCAAACTGAATGTCAGAATGGGAAAGAAAGGTGATTTAAACAATTTTGAGCGTGGCATGGTTGTTGGTGCCAGACGGGCCGGTCTGAGTATTTCACAATCTGCTCAGTTACTGGGATTTTCACGCACAACCATTTCTAGGGTTTACAAAGAATGGTGTGAAAAGGGAAAAACATCCAGTATGCGGCAGTCCTGTGGGCGAAAATGCCTTGTTGATGCTAGAGGTCAGAGGAGAATGGGCCGACTGATTCAAGCTGATAGAAGAGCAACTTTGACTGAAATAACCACTCGTTACAACCAAGGTATGCAGCAAAGCATTTGTGAAGCCACAACACGCACAACCTTGAGGCGGATGGGCTACAACAGCAGAAGACCCCACCGGGTACCACTCATCTCCACTACAAATAGGAAAAAGAGGCTACAATTTGCACAAGCTCACCAAAATTGGACAGTAGACAGAAAAATGTTGCCTGGTCTGACGAGTCTCGACTTCTGTTGAGACATTCAGATGGTAGAGTCAGAATTTGGCGTAAACAGAATGAGAACATGGATCCATCATGCCTTGTTACCACTGTGCAGGCTGGTGGTGGTGGTGTAATGGTGTGGGGGATGTTTTCTTGCCACACTTTAGGCCCCTTAGTGCCAATTGGGCATCGTTTAAATGCCACGGCCTACCTGAGCATTGTTTCTGACCATGTCCATCCCTTTATGACCACCATGTACCCATTCTCTGATGGCTACTTCCAGCAGGATAATGCACCATGTCACAAAGCTCGAATCATTTCAAATTGGTTTCTTGAACATGACAATGAGTTCACTGTACTAAAATGGCCCCCACAGTCACCAGATCTCAACCCAATAGAGCATCTTTGGGATGTGGTGGAACGGGAGCTTCGTGCCCTGGATGTGCATCCCACAAATCTCCATCAACTGCAAGATGCTATCCTATCAATATGGGCCAACATTTCTAAAGAATGCTTTCAGCACCTTGTTGAATCAATGCCACGTAGAATTAAGGCAGTTCTGAAGGCGAAAGGGGGTCAAACACAGTATTAGTATGGTGTTCCTAATAATCCTTTAGGTGAGTGTATAATAATAATAATAGCAATAATAATAATTAAGCAGCACAACTGTTTCCAACATTGATCATAACTGAGTATCAATGATTTCTGCACAATCATGTGACACTGAAGACTGATGATAAATTCAGCTTTGAATAAATTACATTTTAATTATATTAAAACAGAAAACCATTATTTTAAATTATTATAGTAATATTTCACAATATTACTGTTTTTTTTGTTTATAAATGCAGGCTCGATGAGCATAGAGACTCTTCAAAAACATAAAAAATAGTAATGTTTCCAAACTTTTGACTGGGTCTGTATATCAAAAAAATCCCTTTTGACTGACCTCCAGTTTACTTTGCCTTCCTCTGCAGCAAAGTTAGCGGTTCACTCAGCCCTCATCCATAATGAAAGTCTCCACAACACTGAACATTATTAGTCTGCAGAACGCTTCAGTCACCACTAGTTATTATATTAAAACCCACTGTGGTCTATATAAAATGGAGGCTACTATACAACAAGGCTATATACAGTAAGCACTTCGCTATATGAGCCATTACATTTTATAAGCATTTTTTATTGTTTAAAATACAATTTACAATCCCCTAAAGCTAATCAGAATAAATCTCAAGCACATCATCATGTCATGTAACAGTTGAGTGAAGTTTGTTCAGTTCATTAACAATCACAGTTATTATTAACATCATCTGTGGGGGAGGGAATTAACAGTACACAAACCAGTACCATGTTATATATACTTATTAAAGGCTCAGTTTGGAGTGGAAAGTCTACACACAAACACACACAAACAAACATGTCAAAAGCACCTTCAGTGAGTGTTAGTGAAATTAATAATGCGAACTAATATAGAAACCCATAGTCTAAGATACTGAATGAAGAATGTGATGTTATATTATACAGGAATTACTCAAGATTTTCATGAAGAAACCATGGATTGATAACACTATGCCAATATAATACTACATTAACAATATTTGCTACATTAGGCCAGTGTAGAAGATCTTCAACCGATTTCCACTCCTTTTACACGGTTTTCCAAGGCACAAAATGACAGAACGGAGGCCTCTAGTGGCACATATGGAGAATGACAATACATCTTTCAGTATGTGTGCTTTCTAATGCAACATGAAAATGTAGAAAGAGGGGGAAAAAAAGAGAATTCAAACAATCTGACACGTGCAAGACTTTTTCCAGTTGTGTCCACGGCCCATGGGCTATTTCTCATAGAGATCAAGGGGGTAATGCTCTTTATACTGCTGGATGTGCCGCCACATGGCGTCTTTCTGCTTGGCTATATTAGGAGTCATCTCATCGTAGACGTCAGTGAACAGCAGGTCGGGGTGGGGTTTCAGACGTCTCTCGGCTTTTTCGAAGGCCTCCATGACGAGTTTGCGGGATTGCTTCCTCCAGGCCCGCTCCTCGTCCTCGCCCCACCAGTCTCGGGCGGTCATGTAGTGTCGTAGGCGAGAGATGGGGTGGTCCTGCTTGTCCCAGTAGTTCACCTCGTCGACCGAGCGGTAGGCAGAACTGTCGTCACTGGTGCTGTGATGACCGATCCTGCAGGGGGAAGAGGTAATCGCTCATTTCACAACACTAGGATACCTTACCAAATCATAATATGTGCAGAAACCACAGCTTAAAACTCTTATGTAATACACTGCCCGCCCCAATTTGGATTTAGGCAAATATGGTGCAACCAAAAATGATCAGTCTATAATCCCACCCACCCAAGCAAACCGAGCCAAAGTAAAGCGAGACGAGTCGTACCACCCAGTGGAAAAGCACCATAAGAGTAAATAATTATTGCAGTGATTATGTTTCTGTCATGTTATATGTTTGGCAACAGTTCTTCTAACCCTGATTGATGGAGTGTGTAGCTTTTCATCCCTTAAACAACCATGTAGGAAGACATATGGCCATATTCCAGGATGATAATGTCATCAGCTCAAACTGTGAAAGAATGGTTGGGAGGGAGCTAGGGATGTGACAGTCAACGGTTAATCGAAGTGTGCCAACACCACTAATACCGTTATCAGCATTGGAGTTTTCCCTCTTTTGCACCTCGCTTTTAAATGGTTAATAAGTTGAGCTTCCATAGGAATAAATTGGAAATGCTCACTCTGCTCCCCACCAGTGGGCACGCACCGTTATGAATGGCCGTGTGCATTTTACTTTCGGGTTAGAATTAGTGCCAATTTGGGGGCGGCTTTTACATTTCGCTTTGAAACCAAATCTTCCGCCATCATCTTGTCTGTCAGCTCCTCCCTCTCTGATGAATGAGATCTGACTCCTGCAGCGACTCTCGTAGGCCTAGAGTGAGCATGAAGAATCATTTTCATACATGAATTGGCACCTCTGGGTCCAGACCTTAAAGGGATCATTCTGACAAGAATGAAAATGATCCCATAAGGAAGGCGGTCTGGTGGAAGCTACATATTTTACTTTATAACGTGTTAAATATGGATATTTTTCTTACACAAACCCATCGATTTATGCAAGGCCTTTATTAACCCCTGGAGCTAATGGATGGATGCACTTTTTTGGGCTTCAAATTTTGGGCTGCCATTATAAAGCTTGGAAGAGCCAGGACATTTATTAATATAACTCTGATTGTATTCGTCTGAAAGAAGAAAGTCATATCTAGGATGTCAAAGTCTAGGATGACTTGAGGGTGATAAATCATGGGGCCCATTTTCATTTTTGGGTGAACTATCCCTTTAAATTCAGTGAAAGTCTTCGGGATGTGCTGGAGGAGACTTTACAGAGTGCTGGACTCTTGCACTGACAATACAAGATAACATTTTCATCAAGAGTTGCTTCAATTTTTGGTCAAGATCTTGTATTTGAGCCTGATGAACCTTGACATTGTCATCCTGGAATATGGCCATGATGCGTCTTCCTACATGGCAGGCATCAGCTGAACAACAGCCGAAATGCATCATTTTCCTGTCATCACTGTGAAGCTGCTTTGAAACAATCTGTATTGTATAAAGTGCTTTATAAATAAAGGTGATGACAGAGCATAAAACTCTGTACATTTATATGTAAAAAGTCACTGATTTGAAAAGTCAGTATTACTGTAAAAAGAAAAACAAAGTAACACATTACTCATAAAAAGTGGCAGGTCTATCATTTTCCATTTAGACTTTTCCAAGAAATTGTCATTTACTCTCCCTCATGTCCCAAACCTGTTTGAGTTTCTTTCTTCTGCTGAACACAAACAAAGATATTTTGAAGAATGTTGGTCACCAGACAGGTTTGGAACAACATGAGAGCAAGTGATTTTTGGATGAACTATCCCTTTAATGCACAGATCACTTGACAAAGTATCAGACTGTTTTGTTTCATCCGTTGGTATGGTTATCACGATCAGTCGGATTCAATCACGCATTTAAATATGGTTGTCACTCCAGAAACTTTGCATGTGTAGTTAGCAGCAAGGAAAACATGTTATATATAAAAAGCGAGCAAAGATCACAGCCATAATCACTGAAGCTGTCAAATTCAAAACGAGGTACACAAAGCTGCACAAAAACTCCTGTTATAATCAATGTATATAATCAATATCAATCAATGTGTATAAATCAATGAAGCTGTGTAAGCTGTGCAGTGAATCTCTTATTAACATTGTGTTTATACTGTTATACTGAGTGTGCAGAACTTGCACTTTGCCGTTTAAGCAGATTCTGACTAACTTTAAACACGTCTGATTGGCCATTGCGTTCACACGCTCAACAGATATGCCTGTGATTGGCTACAAAGCTCAACACTGCAAAAACACGCTGTAAATAGAAACCTTTGACACTTTCACTGAGCGCTTGCACAAACACCCATGGGAGTGTTTTAAAGCAGACCGCTATCAGCGGGTAATGGCACTGCAGAACAGCAGTATTATCACATTAAAGGAGGGGGTCTAATGCTCTCATTCTGACTTGTTTAAACTGTTAAAGAGTTGGATTCTCATGCTAAACATGGCACATCCATCAACAAGCTTCGTTCAGGTTACGAGAGCCGTCGGCAGTGCTGTGATTTTGTTTTTATCCCATTGAATCAACAATGTCACTAAAGAAGTGTGTTTCTGGTTGAGGGGAAGATAACCTTCTACAGCTTCCCAGATAACCCAGCGTTAAGGAAACAGTGGATGCAGTTTGTTTTTCCGGAGCAGCAACGGAGTTCTGCAAGTGTGTGTGTTTGTTCCCGGTCACGAGTGGAAACCGCAGGCGGTGAGTGAAACTGCATCAGTGTGTGTTTTGTTGGCAATCGGTACAGCGTATCGGTCTTTTATAAATATGATAAAACTAAAGACTCTTTAGAGATATGAAGGATGCAATACTACTCTAAGTACTCAAGATTAACATTAGATTGGCTGAAACTGTGTGTGTTATTTACCCTTTAAATGATCCAATCTTTGGCGGCCACCAACATATTTTCAATGCAGGAAAATCCCTGAAAACAGGCCGCTCACCCTGAGATCTGCCTCTCACATCACACTTGACTTGTGCTCTTACAGTATACAAAACAATCGTCCAAGAACATGACCACTATAACAATAGTTTAACAATATTAGGGCTGGATAATATGGACAAAAAGATGACATCTCAAAAAAAGATGTCTTTGTAAGAAACCCACATCAAACATGTTTTTTTTTCCCCCTCCCCAAGCAATAGGCTAGTTCTCGCCTACATATTTTATGCTGCTTCATAAAAGCCTACATTGCAAAATATTGTGTTGACAAATAGGTTTACAGTACACCTTATTGTTTTCTGCTGAGTTTGCCACTCTACATACAGTAAAAATAGACCCAACTCCAAATGGCACCGTTGTGGTCTCCTCCAGGTCCACACTGTGCCACACAGGCTGTTTAAAGGTAATATAACACTGTGGAAGTTCTACTTCTGTAGATCAGGGGTGTCCAACCCTGCTCCTAGAGGGTGACAGATTTCAGTTCCAACCCTGCTCCAACACACCTGTCTGTAATCATCAAGCAGCCCTGAACACCAGGATTAGCTGGTTCAGGTGTGTTTGATTCGGGTTGGAGCTAAAATCTGCAGGGTTGGAGCTAAAATCCAGGACCAGGGTTGGACACCCCTGGTGTAGATAAACTTTACCTGTAGGTCATGGCTTCAATGAGGAAGGGCTGGTTTTCAGCCACCGCTCTGCGGCGTGCCTCCTTCGTGGCATTGTACACCGCAAAAACATCATTTCCATCTACACGGATCGACATCAGTCCATACCCTGGACCTCGAGCAGCTTTGGACAAAAAAAAAAAAAAAGAGAAAAAATAAAATAAGACTGAAATGCAGAGATTCACATGGGAGTCTGTGCCGGACAGACTTACTTACCAATACCATCCCCTCTGTACTGCTCATTGGTCGGCGTGGAGATAGCATAACCGTTATTACGGCAGAAGAATATGAGAGGACACTCAAGCGTGGCGGAGAAATTAAATCCAGCATGTGCGTCTCCTTCACTGGCCGCCCCCTCTCCGAAGTAACAGATCACCACACGGTTTGCGTTCTCCCGCTTCACTGCATACGCCGCCCCGGCCGCTACAAGAAGTTCAGAAAACACTTTAGTTTAGGGTCTAATTCTCACTATGAACTAGTTGCTTATTAGCATGCATATTACTAGGATATCAGCTGTTTATTAGTACTTATAAAGCACATATTAAAGCCTTATTCTGCATCCCATAATCCTACACAATACCTAAATTTAGCAACTACCAATACTATTAATAAGCAGTAACTAGGAGTTTATTGAGGCAAAAGTTGTAGTTAATGGTGAATGTGTTCCCCATACTAAAGCCATGAAGATTTTTTTTGTTGACAGAAATGAATGCTTTTATTTAGCAAAGATGCATTAAATTGAGCAAAAATGACAATGTGTAATGACTACTGAAATTATACATTAACTATTGTATATTCAAATAGGAAAGTAATCATTTCTCAAGATGGTTTTGAGTGGTTGGCGTAGTGCATAGTCAAAGAAACAACAACAAATGTAATGTTAAATATTTTTCTAATGTGAGACTTTTATTTTGAAAGAAAGCGGTTGACTCTTCTTCTGTCAGATGCAGTTTAAGTGTTTCAGAATCTGCTGTCAGACGAGATGATGTCAGGCTACATGTCAGTGTCATTATTCTAACGTTCCTTTCATAACTGGTTACAAGATAAAAAGTCTCACCACAGAAAAATGAACTTTCCTGTCCTGTCAGGCGTTTCGTATAGTTGCGTGTATCAATTAGCAAGTCAATAAATTACCAAAAAGTACCAATAACTGACTTAACTGGTACGCCGTGTGCTAGCTGGGAAGGATTTGTATGGATCAGGGTCCATGTGTTTTATTAACAGTTCATGTTGGTATTGTGTATTTACTGTGACTGTAACCTCATCCCTAAAAGCCACTTTATTTTCACTTTGTGGTGGCTCAATACCAACTTACAAACTTTATTGTATTAACCAAAACTCATTTGTGAGTGCTATTTAATAGACTTACCTTATATTGTACATTCAGTGTTAGTGATATTCTTACAATTTATGTGAATGTGACTCATGTAAAGTGGTACATGTGTGTGTCAACCATTTGTGAGAAATACATTTGTTCGGTTGAAATTGAGTTGAGAACCACTGATATAAGAGTCTTCTTTCAAAAACACAATAATCAGACCCCAAATGAACAATTCTCTTGGTGTTCTGCGTAGCAGGCAGGCTCACTTCTTACCTTGGGGGATCTGAGTGGCAAGTGGTGAGGAGATGGTGACAAAATTGAGGTCTTTGCAGCCATAGTGAACTGGCATTTGTCGGCCCTTGCCAAGGTCATCAGCGTTTGCATAGCACTGTGCCATAAACAGATCCAGAGGGAAACCTCTGTACATCAGCACACCTATGGAAATTCAGAATAAAACACATTTATATTTAATCAAATATGACTAAAATAATAAACTTGTGTTAAATATTATAAGTCAAATATTAATACAACATTTATTTAATCAGATATCAATGCAAACTCAATTCAATTGCAATATTTCTCCATCAGACTTCATCCGTGTTGGGGAAAGTTACTTTTAAAAGTAATGCATTACAATATTGGGTCACTCCCTAAAAAAGTAACTAACTGCATTACTTAGTTACTTTTTATGGAAAGTAATGTGTTGTTACGTTTACGCTACTTTTTCTCACCTGGGCTGGACTTGTTTTTTTTTTCCAACAACAAATTGTTTTTTAATTTCTGGCAAATGTAAAGGCCCTTTCACACCAAAAGTGAAATAAGCCTCAGGCTGAAGGAAATGCACATACAGTAGAGGGCGCAGCTCAAACAAACCTTTCAGCTGTGCTGCCATTCTGGATTGAAGAAGAACAAGGCCCTGTTGCAAACGGCACACTTCATGTGCACTTCCGACTAGACCGTAGGGTGTCCCATTTGTCATTTAAGCTTAAAGAAGGGTGCTCGCTTTGTGGCCGTTATGCACCACTTCAGCTGAGCCCGCACGAGCTACGCAGAGGACTTCTACCCAGCAGTCAAAGCGGCATTACATTGTGAAAGTGCGGACCGTGAGGGTTTAGGGTGCCACTTGGGACAGGGCCTTACTTTCAGCAAAGACATTGGTTAATAAAGCGAGATTATGCTCACTTCATGTGCTATCAGAAACGTCCTGCTTCCCATTTCTTATGGCATGATAAACAACTCGTAAAGAACAGGAATCATGTAGGACACCAGGTTAATTCTTGCCTATTTATTGGGAAAATCTTATTAAAGTCAAAATTATATTTATTGACAAACATCACTGCACTAGTCAGCTTGCTGACAATTGTCAATCTCTGTCAAATACAGGCTATTTCACTGTCTATAAAACATACAATACACGACCATTCATATATGTAAATATGCTTTATACTTTAACGACATGCAATCTACAATAATCATCATGTTCACACACAATGCCGGATTTCTCTCAACATGAGGACAGGAGAGCTGTCAGTCAATACATACTTTGTGATGGGAAATTCTGACCATAAACTATATCAAACCATATAAGGCGTTTTTTTAATTCTATCAAGCTTATACGATGTTTTTATTAAATATAAGAGGAATTCTAGTTTTCTGTAGAAAACACATTTTTTTGTTTGATAACCTTTAAAGCTGTTCTCAGAAAACTAGCGTGTTCGTTCTCTGTAGCCTTGAACAAGCTCCTCTGAAACCTTGTGTATTCACTCAAGGCGTCTCAGTTGCAGATAACATTAACTAAGGAATTGTTTTTGTGTTATTGACCAAGAAGCCCTCACCCATTGAAATGAGTATAAAAGAACGAGTGTGGGTTTTGCAGCTCTGTCTTTTCTGACAGCACAGCCTGCATGTCCGGATTGTCCTTCTTGGCAAGAATAAAAGCATATGAAAACACTTTGCTTATGTTTTTCAAATTCCAGCCTTACCATGATAATTATTAATGTTTACTGTTTTCCACGACACTTGTGGAACTTATTTGAAAAAGTAACGCAGATATTTCGTTGTAAATTTCCAAAGTAATGCATCACTCGTTACCTGAAAAAAGTACTGTTTTTTGTTTTGTTTGTTTTTTTTAAGTGCAAGACTTATTAATAACAAAACTGTGAGAGCCACTACTGTCTCTCCAGCTTGTAAACATTCTCACCAGCTTCCCGGTATTGTCCGAAGACCAAATCAGTAGGGTCAAGAGCTGCCGCGCTTCCAATATGTGTGCCCTCCTCACCGTAATTGGTCATGTAGAATGAGATGCGGCCCTTGAACACAAAAGTGTACCAAATTTAAGCATTATAAACTTTCAGATGTCGTTTAATTTAATTTTATGTTGGAGTCAGTATGACATTAAAATCCACCGCATCTCTCACCTGCCTCTGAGACTCGTAAAGAATACGATCCATTGTGTTGAGTAATGTCATCTTTTGATAGAAGTTCAAAACCATCTCTTTTGGGAGCTGAAACACAATTAATGCTGTGAAGTGTTTTGATATTGTTATTTATTAATAACCCGGTACTAGCTTATTTCCACACATTATACCAGGGGTGCCCAATCCTGTTCCCGGAGATCTTCCTCCTACCAGCAGAGTTCAGATCCAACCCTGATCAAAAACACCGTCTGTAATTATCAAGTGCCCCTGAAGATCTTAATTACCGTATTGTTCTGAATATAAGACGACCCTGATTGTAAGACGAACACCTCATAGAGAAAACCATGTAGCCTACTAAAATTTAATTAAGGGGGGGGATGCTGTTTCATGCATACTGAGCTTTTTACACTGTTAAAGACTTTGATTCCCATGCTAATCATGGACAAAGGTTTTTTTTTTTTTTTTTTTAGTTGGACGTTTGATGGAATATTTCTGTGCCAAAAACAGTCCTTCCGTTTTTGTTTTTTTAGTATGGGTCTATCTGACGTCAACAAGGGTGGAATGTCCTCGTTCGGGCTCTCCTCCCGGAAGAGCGCGCGCGACTAGAGCGCTCGCCCATTAACACGCTGTGCTCGGCTTTAGGGAAAAGCCCACCAAAGTCACAATGTCACCAAAGATGTGTGTTTTCTGGTTGTCAGGGCAAGACAACCCTGCACAGCTTCCCAAAGAATCCAGCATTAAGAGGACAGTGGATGGAGTTTGTTTTTACGGAGCAGCAATGGAGTTGTGCAAGTGTTTGTTTCCTGAATTTCGGTGACGAAGGTTTATAAACAAGGCCCAGTTCAACTCCGGATTTGTAGCTCGTCTGATGCTGAAAGATGGAGCGGTCCCAACGATAAAGGTTCAGTCATGAACCACAGGCGGTGAGTAAAACTGCTTCAAATGTCTTTGTGTTGTTAGCGATCGACTCGTTCATTCAAATGCGCTACTATTCCATTGTTTTTCTACGTAAACACGCACTAGTCTGCAGTGCGTGCAAAACCGCTCCACATACCATAAACCAAATTATGTCCTCATAAACCAGCGTTTCTCAAAGTGTGGTGCGCACACCACTGGTGGGGAATATAGACATTACAAGCGGGGCGCCGACAAAATTATTTAACCTTCTGAGCGGTCCCACATGTGGGATTTTTATTCCTGTGTCCCTGAGAGTACGGGATATATGGGATTTAGAATGTTCAGTGACGTGACATCACTGCCAGATTCAAACTGTTTTCACGCTTTGGCTGGCGCTGAGCCAGAGGCGGACGCACTCAGCGCTCGACATATATCATGCAGTGTTTTCAACCACATAATGTTTATTTTAGGTTTCAAACATTTAAATACACATAAGTACTAGTAAAACAATACATCTAGAGTTTGTAAAACTCACACTGGTGTCTATGGAATAGCAATAACAATCCATTTAAATACTGTATCAGATACACAGTGTAAGCAACTATAAAATGTATTCTTCTCCCAGTTCACCGACCACTTGCATGTATTTCGGGAGAAACTGAAGAATTTAAGTGCTGTAAATCCGACTGACAGGACTTTCCGAACTGCAGTGCAAATAAACATGGCGGCGCCCATCTCACGTCATAGATCAAAATCAAGATAATGGTAACACTATTTTACAGTTTTAAAGTTTTTAAACGGCAAAACACACTTACATGTATTTGAGAATCTGAATATCAGATAGTTGAGGACATGCTAAGCAAGTTTGTGAATAATTTGAATAAAAAAGGAAAAACGTAATAAAAGCGATACATCTGTCATACAGCGCTATTTTGGCTGCAGGGAGTCACGTGACAAGCATGACGCGTCGCCATGGAAACAATAAGGGGAAACGTAACGGTCGCCTTAAAAAAAAAAAAAAATCATTCAGCTAGAATATCTTAAATGTACGCATGAAAGGGTTGTGAATGTGATGTTAATAAAATACATTTTAACAGTTAAACTTAAGCCTAGTTTATTACCATTTTGTTAGGGCGATTGGGGACAGGTGGGGCTCAGAACCCTTACCTACCTCCAAAGTGAGGAATGGCAGAAAGAGTTTGAGAAACACTGTCATAAACCATGAGTGCTTCAGAAGCGCACCAGATGGCAGCAAGCGTGAATTGACATTAGAGTCCTTGATGATCACATCTAAGCGTTTCCTGTTTCACATTAGAGCTGAACACACATAAATGCTGTGCAAGTATTTAAGTTACAGAAAGAGTTTGAGAAACACTGTCATAAACCATGAGTGAACATACATAAATGCTGTGCAAGTATTTAAGTTACAGTACGTACCATTGAGACGTCCTGCTGTAGCTGTCGTTGCTGCTTCTCCTGTTCCAATTTCAGCCTCTAGATCTGATTCTGGATCATATATGTATGGCTAAATCCGATTGATCTCAATGGTTTATTTAGGATAACATTCTTTCCACATTTAAGGATGTCACAGCGCTCAGACGCTCTCAAAGCAATAGCAGTGCGCTTGTGCCTCTTTAGCTCCGCCCCCACAGGATCTGTCTTTTATAAATATAGTAAAACTAAAGACTTTTTGGAGATATGAAGGATGCAATACTACTCTATAGGGACTCAAGATTGACATGAGATTGACTGAAACAGTGTTTCACCCCTCCTTTAACAGCAGAAGTGACATTTTTTAAATCTGGGTACGGTCGTACGTTTCAAATCGTGTACGGGAGGAGTCTGGTCCTGTCAACGAGGCATACAAACATAGCGAGGCACACTCTCAGACAGCAAGCTTTGAGTTTTAATACTGTCTTTTTTGCGCTTGCGATCATCTGACATTACACGGCGTATTTCTTCACACTTGTTTTACACGTATTTGGCGCCACCTACTGTTGCGGGTGTATTAATGACATGTAAAAGTCAAACCTGTTTTTTCAGATGTCTTTCTAAGAAAATACATTGTCTGATACCCAGAACAATACGGTGGCTGCTTCAGTTGTGTTTGATCAGGGTTGGAGCTGAACTTTGCAGGGAGGTATTAGGTAGATCTCCAACAGGATTGGCAGCCCTGCATAATCCTCAGTACACATTGATTGTACGATTTTGGGCTGTCCCAGACTAAAGATGACCAATCGTGGCGATTTCTGTAGTCGTGGCTCCTAAACGGTGGTCCTGCGTCAGACATTGAGAGAGGTTCAAAGATGGCTGTTCGTCACGGACTTGCGACCAAAGATAGCCTGCGATCATTTGCTGACAGTGTCATTTCATGATCATCTCACAGCGTGTTTGCTGCTGATCTACGTCTACTGACAAGACAAAAAATGCCACATGAAATGCCGTATTGATCAATGCGACATGGCGCTAAAACTTAAAGGAGTAGTTCACTTTAAAATGAAACTTACCCCATGATTTAATCACCCTCAAGTCTTCCTAGGTGTTTTGAGTTTTTAGTTTTGAGACAGCAACAGACATGAAAGTGTATAATGCGTTAAGAGCTCCCTCAAGTACCGGGGAGCTGAACCATTTAGTGCTTTGTAAGTAATAAGCAAGATTTTAAAATGTATGCGATGTTTAATATGGAGCCAATGCAGTGTTGACAGAACCGGGCTAATATGGTCACGTGCTGTGCAAAAAGACAGATCGCTATGAGAAGCTGTTCTGTGCGCGTGTGTGTCTGCAGCACAGAAAACAACGTGCGCGTATTTTTTGTGCTCAAATGGTAAAAAAAAAAACTGTACATTTATCATCAAATCATCGGTTCTGGGCAATTTAGAACCAGTTTTCCATACCCATCCCTAATCTGGATATTTATTAATATAACTCTGACTGTATTCATCTGAAAGAAGAATGTCATATACACCCTAGGATGGCTTGAGGGGGATGGGCTAATTTTAATTTTAAAGTGAACTACTCCTTTAAAACTACTTACCTCAGGCTCTATTGCAAAATTGACATGCCAAGTTGGCCTCTTTTCCCTAGTCATGATCACGTCTATAATTCTCTTCCACTTCCTCTTTTTTTTCAGCACACATAAACACACTTCCCAAAAT
Source organism: Paracanthobrama guichenoti (assembly GCA_018749465.1). Classification (NCBI taxonomy): domain Eukaryota; kingdom Metazoa; phylum Chordata; class Actinopteri; order Cypriniformes; family Gobionidae; genus Paracanthobrama; species Paracanthobrama guichenoti. The sequence continues at coordinate 9,908,590 of CM031960.1, read as the reverse complement.
GAGATTGATCTTGCTCTATTTGTTTACCACTAGCATATGCTGATGACGTTTTATTCTTCTGTACTGACTTGCGTCGTAGACTACGATTCAATAGGCATGCCGTACCCGAGTTTAGATCCGTGTCGTACGGTGTGATAGGATTGCCAAAAATCACACAGTCTGTCTCAGGCATAAAACAGAATAAAAGATCCACACCTGAGGATCCTCCGATGGATTGATGATCTGGCCCTGTCTGTCCATCACCCTATAGACAGGGATTCCTGAGATCACATTGGGCTGGATAAACTCCAGGTGATCAATAAACTCCGCCGAGGCCCCGGGAAACTGCGGCTTCTCCGCTGAAGTATCAAACGGCTCCTGGCGCAGAGCTCTCTGAGAGTCAGGGAGTAAAACACACAAATATCAGAGCATCAATCTATGCATTATGAGATCTGTTCACATATTTTAACAATCAGACAAAAACTGCAAAAAAAATTCTCAGCTCACTGGGCTTTTAACAGACAGTTACTACCTAGTAGTGGTAAGAGCTTTTATTTTCCCTTTGTTTTGACGTAAAGCTGATAGGGGTCGTCTTTTGATTCTGATACAGCATTAAAACTTAAAGAGCTCTAAAATATATAAATAAATACAGAATAAGAATAAATATTTTATACATCTTGTGCACGCTGTAAAGCATTGCTGAACTGATGTGAAATGGATTTTGCTGCATGGAAAGAAGATTGATTC